>OZ005661.1:107744263-108104263 GCA_963930645.1 Salticus scenicus | reverse complement strand
ACTTTTTTTTTTTAAGCTATCATTTGTATCTGTTTATTGTTGATGATAAAAAAAAAAAACCCTTTCTTCTGATTTCGCCCATTTCCCGCGCCACGAATTATCCGCAACGTGTGTAATCCGTTTGCGGATAATCGAGAGTTTACCGTTTATATATATATATATATATATAGATTATTACGGATAAATCGAAATGCAGTAGTCGGTCGATACAGGGTTTTTTTTTTTTTTTTTTTTTTTTTTTTTTGAGCGCATTTTAAACACAAATTATATTGTATGGGGGGGGGGGGGGAGAAAAGTAAATCCTTTTCTTTTAGCAATTTTTCTATAAGTAAACTAATCTAGTTCTGGACATCCGAAAACATTTAAATCCATCGAAAAAATATTTTTCTCGTTTATATTGATTTTTCAATATAAACGAGAAAAAAAAATCCTTATTTATTTATTTATTATTATTATTATTATTATTATTATTATTTTTATTATTTTCATTTGGTCAAAATATTTAAAAGGCGTAATAAATAAATCAATAAAAATAAAAATAGCACATTCCTTTCCTTAAAATATGAAATTGCGTTCTTTAGCAGCGGTTACATATATTAATGTTTTAAAATTTCTTTTATACTATTTCTATTTGGTGTCAAAGGGAAAAAGAAAAAAAATGTTTTCATTTACTCTATTTTGTCCGAAAGAAATAGATCTCTCGTTCTAATAGCTTATTTCATGACAAAAATTCAGGGCTGGAAATTTACGTCTTTTTTCAAGATATTTTCAAAATCGGAATGGCAATTTTTATCATAAAATAAACCAAAAAATTATCGTTACTAAATAATGGCTGGAAAATGTCCTGAAAAAAAGGAGGGTATTTCAAATTCTACAGAAATTAAAAATTCTGGAAACAGTAAACGTAATATAATTTTAAAAAGCAGATAAATATAATAAAAAATATAATTTCAATAGGTATATCTGTTATAGCAGATATCGATTTTGAAAATAAATAAATAAATACATAAAATAAAATAAATTCAATAAATAAAAAAGAGAGAAAAATCTTCCGGGATTCAAAAACCCCACTATCGGATCACAGTTAATTAACAGCAGCGCTACATGTCGGCCGATATACACATAAATTTAAACTAGCGTAGTTGTCTGACCAAATTTTTCAAAGGTCGTTTGGATGGTGAGCAAACATCCAGGTCGAGATTATAAAACGAGCATAGAATGCAACTGGCGCCAAATTTCGGCTGATTGTCGAAATTTGCTACAGGCAGAATACTTTATCACTAGAGGTACCTAAAATTGACGCGATCATGTAAAAGTCGTTTTATTTGCTAAAATTACATTAATATTGTTGTTAAATATGTTTAATTATTTGCTGTTTTACCCAATATTACTAATTTTTCATTATCTGAATAATTATTTCGAAGCACTTAAACTCAAATAAGTGTATCGATAGTAGGGAAAGTGCGGAAAAAAATTATTAAATGAAGACTGCACGTAAAAATTACGTAACACTAGTGTTCTAGGGTTAAAAATTAATTTGTAATCATAAACACATTGAATTTGTTATAATTAATTACTTGATAAATAATTAATATTTTTTGTTGATTTTCATGAGTGCAAGTTTATACACGTTCATATAAAAAAGTGCATTTAGCACTTTCTTGGCCAGCATATAACTTGATAAATGTAATTGTATGAAAAACTGAAATGTATGAAAATTTAAAAGGACTATACTGAATGATTAATAAGAAACATTTTTTTTAAATGAATTGCAAATCGTTAAGACAAAAGTTATAGAATAGATTAGACATGCTACAATATGTTTATAACTAATGCGTTTTAACGAAATATTAATTAATCAATACAAAATATTAATATAAAAATTAATAACTAACCTTTCTGATGAACGGACATTGCTCATTCCATGATCTTCTAGTCTTTCATTCATCGTTCATCTGCATCTCAGTTCAAAGACGCAGATGTTATGTTTCCACAAGCAGATGTTCCTGTCTAAAGTCCACAGGAAGTCGATTTTTACAGCATTTAGTGCTTGAATTTATTTCACAGCATAAATACTTGAAAATAAACCGCAGAAAGTGCAGGAAAAATTACAACATTTTTTTACAGTGTTGTTAATTTGATAAGGTATATAGTATTTCCCCACAACTGGATTTGGCGATTTTTTTTCTCTTTTTTTTTGGCGCCTTTTTGAACGATAACGAAGTCGTTCTGGATTATTTGCAATGAAATATGTTAACCTGCATGCTTTTATTTTAGATTTATGATTTAGCCATAATCCCCAAATCCAGTTGTGGGGAAATACTATAGTTGTTACCCACAACTATAACTTATAATATAACTTCAGTAATTATATTCGGATAATTATAACTTCAGTATATCCCCACAGCTGAATTTGGCGATTTTTCTTTGGCACCATTTTGAACGATAACGATGTCGCTCTGGACTGTTTGTGATATAATATGGCAGCCTATATGTTGTTTATTTTGGATTTATTATTTTATGTTTTTGATTTATGATTTAGATTATCATTTATGATTTATAGATTTATGATTTAGCCATAATCGCCAACAAAAAATCGCCAAATACCGTTGTGGGGATATACTGATTAATATATTACTGAAAAGATTAATATATTTTAACGAAGTGGTGAGAAGATTCTGAGTATGTTAAAATTTTAATAGTAAATTCAAGTTAATCTAGAAGGAAAGCATTGAGGATTAAGATAAGAAAATTGCAAGATTTTACGATCGCATTTTCAGCAATAAATATGAGTCAAAATTTAATGCAAAATACATATATAAATCACAAATTTAATCAGGAACGTTAAATTGGTAAGTTATTAAAGAAAAAGTAAAGAAAAATAAGAGAAATAATTAACTAAAGTTTCGAACATCGATCATATAGATTAGCGTTACAAAACAAATAAACAGACTTAAACTCTTCCAGACTTTTAAATAAGTTTTAAATTAACTTTCAAAATTTAATGTTAAATAAAACAGACTTTTAAATAAGTTTTAAAATATTGAAATAATTACTTTTTATTTAGAACGTTATGTATAGATCACAAATTTTTTAAAGAAAACGAAGTGATACAGATTAGAATAATGCAACAAAAATTGAAAAAGCAAGGTTATGTCGTAAATAAATTTTTAACACACGTGTCACGTGAAATAAATTGTAGCATATACATAATGTAACTGACATAAGATATTAACATGTTGCAGCGGAATAAATTTCATATCTATCATCCTTGGCGGAAAAAAAATAATATCGCCAAATTATCTGGCGCACACATTTAATTCCTTTCAAAAATCATGGTTATTTTAACAACTTATATTAAGAGAATAATGAATAATATGAAACAATATTTCGCACAATACATATTACGAAAATATACATCTAGCTTGTATATTTTCGTGTTACGTTTTTGATCGCCAAATACGAAAAACTCCAAGGACGACAGAGCTTTGAAATTTAAAATTAAAATTTTGTCAATTTGACAGCAAAATAACTCAATCTAACGTATTCACATGATAAATAATACATATCTATACAAAAATATGGGGATTAAAATCCGGAAATAATTTTCCTCGTTTTTTAATAATTTTTTATAAAAAATACAATGGGTGATTAACATAAGAAATCTTTTTCTTGATTTCACAGGCGGTCAATGACGTCACACTTCGCTTGTGTATAACTACATACTTTATCAATGCGAATAAAATCTTTAAATTGATTATGACGTCAATTTTCGTGAGATGAATAATTTAACTTTTTATAATTTTTTAACGTTCACGTTTGATTAAATGTATTTACTTTTATGTCGAAAGAAAATGAACTTTTTTTTTTTCTTTTTGGCAACAATTAAACTTCTGGAACTCACAGATATTTTGGAGCAACTTTAACAAAGGTCTATAATTAACAAATAATTGCAATAAAACAATATTGTGACAATAAACTGAGATAAAAACTATCCTATCTCTCAAGTTGGACCAAACTGCACACAGTGTGCAAAATTTCATTAAAATCGGTTCATTAGTTTAGGAGTTTATCGCGGACAAACATCGTGACACGTAATTTTTATATATATACAGATATCTATGATAGAACTACATTAGCACTTTATCAATGTGTATAAAATCTTTAAATTGATTATGACGTCAATTTTCGTGAGATGCATAATTTAACTTTTTATAATTTTTTAACGTTCACGTTTGATTAAATGTATTTATTTTTATGTCGAAAGAAAATGAACTCGTATTTTTTTTTTGGCAACAATTAAATTAATGGAACTCACAGATATTTTGGAGCAACTTTAATAAAGGTCTATAATTAACAAATAATTGCAATAAAACAGTATTGTGACAATAAATTGAGATAAAAACTATCCTATCTCTCAAGTTGGACCAAACTGCACACAGTGTGCAAAATTTCATTAAAATCGGTTCCTTAGTTTAGGAGTTTACTCCGGACAAACATCGTGACACGTAATTTATATATATATACAGACTAGCACGCTTCGCTGGACCCTATTTTTAAATGAATCACTATAATTACTGAATTCTCAAAATTGCATTAATTTTTATCACGTGAAAAAAAAAAAGCGAAACAAAATCCGATTAGGAAAAATGTCGCACCGGGTTCTCACTGCCTTCGGAAAAAATTCCCAAAATGCTCTTAACTCTTATTTCTGTTATTTTCCCCCTTCGTCCCCCCTCCCGTCTATCCTAATAATTTTACAAATTCGAAAATATCCGCAATCGATTTGTAAATATCAAAAACCTCTATGCACCAGTTTTGAACGATCTGTCTATATTTTTATTTTTTTGCCCCCCTCCCAATAATTTTAAAAATTCGAAAATATCCGCAATCGATTTGTAAGTATCGAAAACCTCTATGTACCAATTTTTAATGATCTAACTCTATTTTATTTATTTTTGCCCGTCCCTCCTAATAACGTTACACTTTCGAAAATATCCCCATTCGACTTGCAGGCCTCTAAAACCAATCTGTACCAATTTTGAACGGCCTAACTGCATTTCTATTTGTTTTTGCCCATAGCCCCCCCTTACCGCCCCACCCCCCTAACCGCCCCTCCTAATAATTTTACAAATTCAAAAATATCCGCATTCGATTTGTAAGTATCGAAAACCTCTATATACCAAATTTGAACGATCTAACTCTATTCCCCCCCCTCCCCCCCTTGGGGGGCGAATTTTTTCAATTTATTTTTTTTTCTTAAACCATATAAGGAAATGACCTATAAGGAAAAAAAAAAACAAAAAAGAATGATCGAAATCGGTCAAGCCGTTTACGTTTTTATAAAGGACATAGACAAACATTCATAGACATTTAATAGACATTTAATAGACAAACATTCATTTATATATATATAGATTAATATATTCCTTTATAGATAGTATATCTATATTTAGCGTCTACATAATAGCGTCTATATTTCTGAGACAGTATTATTGATAAATATATATAATATACATATTCCTTTATAATGTAAAGCATATAATTTAAATTCTTTGCTTGTGCATAAACTATACAGTGCACAACAAAATAAATGTGTACAATTTTACAATGATTTATTTGATAATGTCAATATTTCATAATTACAATGATTCAATATTTACTTAAAACAGCGTCAAAAATTGCAGTATCTAAACTAAAGCAACCAATTTTTTCTAAAGGAAAAGTGGGGACAAGTTAGCATGGTGTCTCTCATTTCAAAATAAGAAATGCTGGCAAAAACAGTACTTAAAAAAAGTGCACAATCATTAATTTTAAATTATAAATTACGACAAAAGGTTTACTTAGAAAACTAGTTCATGGGGGAGGAAGAAATACAAACTTCCAAAAGTGGGGACTGTCCCCACAAAATAAAGACGTTTGGTCACCTTAATCTAAGCTAAATATTTGTGTCGGAATCTACAACAAAAAACTAAACTTTATTCGATACGTTTTACTAAACATTCTGAATGTTTACAACTATCTTATTTCTAACGAATATAACTTTTTCTTTCCTTTTTTCCTTTTTTTTTTTTTTTTTTTTTTTTTTTTTTGCGAGTTTACGGCTTAAGTATGAGTAAGTGTGAGTAACGAAATGGGTTTTATGTCGCTACTTTGGGCTTACAGTTTGGAAGCCAACCCTAGGGGTGATTCCGTATTCTCGCGTATCCTTACCCTCCGTATCCTATTATCTCAGATATTTATTTTTATTAAATTAAATAATCACGATTTTAACAAAATTTTTACTCTACAGCATTAGTATTTTTACTTTCTTCTATACTGAACAGAAGAAAGTATTAGATTCGTAAAAATTTTCGACCTCCGGTTTTCAATGGATTTACACGTTTTGAGAGCTGTACAACACGATTTGACCATTTTTAGAAAATGTCTGTCTGTCTGTCTGTCTGTGTGTGAGGGAAAATTTTGTGGCGACTGTATCTCAGGAACTACTGCACAGAATTTCATACAAATTGGTATGTAGTTGCACCTTGACATAAATTAGTGCCTGTCAATTTTTGGTAAAAGTTGTTGAACAGGTTGCGTTGCTAGCCCGCTTTTTCTAAATTTTTAACATGGTGGTATAGGACAAAATTTTGTATAAATGTGCATAAAGAGAATTACTTTTAATAATCAGTATGAAATGTACAAGAATTATATATAATAGCGATAGTCAACTGGGAAAAAAAATGTATATCTAGGAGCATCGCCTGCCCCCTGAAGAGGAAGTCACCCATCGAGGGGAATAAATTTTCCTGATGGGTATTTTTCAAAAGAGCTCGCCAATACCTTTAAAATGAATGGTTGAACCGTCGATCTGCGATAATTTAAAATAAAGTTATCAATTTTCTTTTCATTTTTAACATTTTTTTTTTTTTATGTAATATCCAGAATAAAATTAACTTTTTTTTGGATATTTAGCGTTACACTTCTCTAATATAGAAATAATTGTACTGCATTATCATGGAAGATAATTTTATTAAATAATATTTTTAATAAATTATTTTTACTGAGTGAATTTGCATAGGAAAATATAGAAGAAAGTCATGTGGTGGCCACAACATTCTAGTTTTATAATTGTTTTAATTATCTGGATTTTTTAATATCCGATTAACATTTAGGACATATTTACTTCGATAATTAGAATTTTACTGTTCCAGTTGTACTCAAGTTATTTTAAACTGACTTTTAGTAAACTTAAATGCGCTATTCTTTGTTTATTTTACTTCCCCATCATACTATAGGTACGGGGAACTTAGGTTTTAATATAATCAATCATATTCATGGGTTCTTTTTAAATTAGATTATAACTAGCGATAAATATCTTTTAAAAGTATAATCATATTTATTATTTATCAACTAATTATCGAAAAGGTTACTCACCCTTTCTTCTTTTCACGGCCGACTTGAAACTTACGGAGTTAGAAGATAATATCGATGACACAAAATAATATTTTTTGGAACTTTTTCTTTTAACATATTTAATTAAATGATGATGATGGAGGTCTATGTACAATGAAATATATGTACAAAATTTGACGATTAATAAAACAATTTTCAAATTATTTCTACATCACATAATGAATAACTTTCTGTAAATTCAAAATATTCAGTTTTCTTCTTCTTTAATAAAACAGAATCATAATAAATTTTAAGACACCGTAAAAGTGCCTTTCCTTTCGTCTACATCTTTATTAACACTCCACTTTCGAATCGAAAGTGCATCTTATTCTAATAAAAACCAAAAAGAGAAATAAAAAATAAAAAATAAAAGCATTCCCGCTGTCGCGACAGGTGTCGGAAAAACAGAGGGAAAAGAATGGGGGGAAGGCACTGATGTTGCAACATCCTCCCACCTTGAGCATGGAAAGATTCTGTACATGCTCAACAAAATATTAAAGAAAAAGGAAAACTGTTTACATTCTAAAATATTCTTAGTAAAATAATAAAAAAATAATAATAATAAACAATATAATATAAAAATAGTTCAAGTCATTTTGGACTTAAAGCTTTATAGTCAGTTTAGATATTAAAGTTTTTTCACTGGTTTGATAATTCTACCAAAACTAGAGGTCTGAATTTGATTCTTGTTTACAATTGTATCACTAAGTTCTAAAGGGCAAATCCTCTGTAGTGGTCGTAAAATTTCACCATTCAGTGTTTTCAGTTTGGCAACACGAAATTGTCCATCTTTACCAGGATAGAGTTCCACCACTTTGGCCAATGGCCACTGAATGCGTTTTAAGTTGTCATTTTGCACTAAAACTAAATCTCCAATTTTAATATTGTTGTTAGGAGGTTTCTTTACATTGTTAAATTCTCGAAGAGATCCCAAATATTCAGTTCTAAATCTCTTGCGAAGATCGTCTTTTAGTTTTTGTCGGTATTCAAATCTTTTTCTCAGGTTATTTCTTTCTATAAAATCCAAGTCAGGTACTCCTGTTTCACGGAGATCTTTCAAAAACATTTCAGGTGTGAGAGGTGTTAAATCTTCAGTATCCTCAGATACATATGTAAGCGGTCGTGAATTCACAATACTTTCTGTGTCGCAAATGGTAGTATATAATTCTTCATAGTTCAAATGGGCTTTTCCTAAAACTCTTTTCAACATTGATTTGATAATGCGAATCAATCTTTCCCAAAATCCACCCCACCACGGAGAGGCCGGTGGGTTAAGTTTCCATTTAATTCTTTTTATAGTGGCAAATTCTTCAATCTGTGCCCAATCCACAGAATTTAATTCTTTTCTTGTCGCAACTAAGTTGGTTCCATTATCACTGTAGATGATACGTGGTCGTCCTCTACGTGAAATGAATCTTCTCAAGGTCTGTATGAAATTCTCTGTTGTCAAGGAAGTCGTCAATTCTAGGTGAATAGCTCGAAAAACTGCACATGTATACAGAACTACCCAACATTTGCTGCCATCTTTTAAGAATAGTGGCCCGAAAAGATCTGTTCCTGTAATTTCAAAAACACCAGCTTCTCTCACTCTATCTTCAGGCAGAGGTGAACTCAGCACTTCAGCAGCTTTCGAAGAGAATCTCTGACACTGGACACATCTATGCAGAATCTTTCTAATGGTCTTCCTGCATCTTATTATCCAGAATTTCTCTCGAATTGCTGACATAAGAATTTGTATTCCTGCATGATTCATTTCTGTATGTTCATTTTCAATAATTCTACAGGTTACGTTATGGTTCGCTGGCAAAACTACTGGATATCTAAAATTTTCTGAATCTTTTCGCATTGATATTCTAGTTTGAACTCTGATGACTCCCATTTCATCAACAAATGTACGCAAAGAGGATAAGTTTTTCTTAAAATTTAAATCTTGATTCTGAACAAACTTCATAATCGTAAGTTCAGCCTTTTCAATTTCTTCAACTGTTAAATTGGTCATTACTCTTGCTTCTTTAGGCTTTTTAACATTTTCTTTAAATCTGAGTATCCATGCTGTGACCTTTAACATCTTTTTATACGAGGAACATTTCTCGTAAAAGTCTATGTTTTCCGATGATACATTGGCTGCAGAAACTATTGTTTTTCTTCTCTCTGATTCTATTACATTTAAATCAGGTTCTAAAACTTCGTTAGGCCAAAATTCTGAAGATCTTCTTAACCAAGAAGGTCCTTCCCACCACCGGGATTTTAGGAGAAATTCAGCAGAACAGCCCCGAGATGGCAAATCGGCAGGATTGAGCCTCCCTGGTACGTATTTCCACTTCTCTGGATGGCTGAGGGATCTAATTTCTTGCACTCTATTGTAAACAAAAGGTGCCCAATTTTCATTTCTTTTGATCCAAAATAGAGCATTTGATGAATCTGTCCAAAAATGTGTTGGAATACCTGGCTGTCTTAAATCTGTTTTTACACTCTGCGCTAGTCTTGCTCCTATGGTACAAGCAAGAAGTTCTAGCCTGGGAATGGTGACTGACTTCAATGGGGCTACCCGAGATCTGGCTTGCACAAGTTGGCAGGTAATGGCATTAAAATTTTCTGCTCTTAAAAAAATGCAAGTTGCATAGGCTGCTTTGCTTGCATCGCAGAATACATGAAGGCTCATTTCCGTATACTCCGGATCAGGTACAAGGAGTCTTGGAATAGCAACGTCATTCAACTTATGTAGTCCCCTTTTCCATTTCTCAAATTTTTTCCCAACACATTCAGGTAATTCAGAATCCCAACTCACTTTTAGTTGCCAACATTCTTGAAGTAAAATTTTTGGTGCTAAGGTTACTGGACAACTATACCCGATGGGGTCGAATACTTTATGGGCTACTGACAATATTTGTCTTTTGGTAACTGTCTTGATTTCTTCTTGATTTTCTCGCAGGTCTATGCTTAATGAATCATTGTTTAAATCCCATAATAATCCCAAAACTGGAACACTTCTTTTCTTGGAGGGAGTAGAATTTTCGTCTGTTGGATTGATACTATTATGCTCCCACCCTCTTAGATCGAATTTTGCAGTACTAAGGATATATTTAGACTCCGAAATAAATTTTTCAAGTTCTTCGGCACTATCTACACTAGTAACACTATTATCTACATAAAAAGATTCTGCTAGTTTATCGGCAGTTTCCTTTAGTTCATCGTTAACCTGTTGCAAGTGGTACTTTAGAGTTGCTCCTAACAAGTAGGGACTACAAGTAAGGCCGAATACTACTCTTCTATGTTGAAAAATCTTAATATTTGAAGGATTACCCTCCTCCCACCACAGGAATCTAAGATACGGTCGGTCTACTTCGCTGAGCTGAATTTGTAGGAAAGCTTTACGAATATCTGAAATTACCCCAATTTTCTTAAATCGAAATCGGTTAATTACAGAGGGAATTAGTTCCACTAAGTTGGGACCCTTTCCTAAACAATCATTAATAGAAGGAGAACCCCTTTCTCTTGCTGACCCATCAAAAACTGGACGAATTTTAGTTGTGGAATTTTCTTTAATAACTGCTCTGTGGGGCAGAAAATGTTCATTTAGATTATCACTGTATGGCTCAACTTCTTCAATGATTTCTTCTGCAAGCCATTCGTCAAAAACTGCTTCGTAAGCTTCTAATCTTCCAGATTTCTTCAGTGATTCCACGCAATTCTTCAATCTTCGCTCAGCAATTGGTCTACAGCTAGGTAGTGGAGGATGGCCTTCAATCCATGGAAGGCTTACTTCATATCTGCCGTCTTCAACAGTTTTAATATTTTGGTTAAAATATTCTTCAGCAGCTATGTCTAATTCTTCTCTCGTGTTCTTATTTCCTGAATCCAAAATTCCTAAAGTATCCAGGGACCAAAGATCTGAAATCTGTGCATTGGCCACATGAAGAGATAAAACAACATTTGTACTATCGTTGGAACTAAATTCTTCAGTTTTACCCATCAGTGTCCAACCTAATTTTGTTTCAAAGGCCACTAAACCCTTCGAGAGTAATTTACTTTTCCCTGTAAAAAGTTTCCCACATACATCTGCACCAATTAACAAATCAATTTCTCTATTTTTATTTCTTCTAAATTTTGTAGAGTTGTCATAATCTGAAAATTGAATTCCCCGCCTTCTTGCTTCGTTAATCCATGGCCCATTTCGTAATTTAGGTACTTCTGCGCAAATTTTTTCTTGATCAAGAACTTCAAAATTACACAAATAGTTTTTATTTAAATCACTTAAATTTATTCTATATCGTAAATGATCATGTGTTTGTTGTAACCCACCAAACAAACTATGGTTTAATTTTTCTTGCCCTGTAGGTGTATAACCAATTTTCTTTATTATTTCTTTTTTCAAATAAGATTTCTGAGATCCTGAATCAATTAATGCTCTGATAATGTATTCTTTATCTTTATTGATTAACCTTAGCGTTAAAGTTTGGAGTAACACTTCTTGATTGCAAGTTTTGTTGGACAAAGTGGTATTTTCATTTGTAACTTGTTTTTCAGAATTATTTTCTGGACACATTATATCGAAATGACGGCGAGAACAAATACGGCATTTTACAAAGCAGCGGCAATTTTTTGCCAAGTGACCTTTAGAGAAACACACAAAACAATGACCACGTTTCATCAAAAAATCTCTTTTTTCACTGAATTCTTTAGTTTTGAATTCTTTACACTCCTGCAATAGATGTTTTTCGCTATTACAAAAATTACAGAAATGTCGTTTATTGCCTGAATTATTATTGTAAAGGCCAGCTGCAGTTGAGGGACGAATTTTGTTTCTTTTTGGTGATTCATAACTTTCTTTCTTATTTGATGTGGTGGAAATATGATCTGAGTGTTGGGCATTTGAAATTAGTGCAGTAGCTTTTTCGCGACTAACAACTTCTGTTTTTAAAATTTCAATCATTTCTGAAACTTTCCACTGATCATCATCGCCGTATTTTTTCGTTATTTCTAAAACTATGTCTGCTGGTAAAAGTTTTATGAAAATTGGGCAAAATAACGTGCTGTAATTTTCTTCTTTTATCCCTAGGGATTCTAGATTTCTTATTTCTGTCTGACATGTGTCCAGTAATTTTCTTAATTCAAAGATATCGTTGGATTTTTTTACAGGACAAAGATTTAGTAATTTATTTAAATGTGAATTAATTAGTAATGTTTTTTTACCAAATCGATCTTTTAATGTTTCCAGAGCCGCGTAATAATTATTGTTTGTTAGCGTGAAACCTTTTATTGCATCAGCAGCTGTACCACTTAAGTATGTTCTCAAATAGCTAAATTTATCAATATTTGATAAAACTGAATTCTTATCGATTGCTGCTTCAAACTGATCCATAAATCTTTGGAAATCGGTTGGTTCACCGTTAAATCTATCAATGTTTAATCGAGGAAGATTAATATAACCTTGATCTAATTTTGGTGTTCTATTACCTTCTATTAAGGGGCTAGTCGATAAAATGTTAGAATTACTACTATTTTTTATTTTAATCATTTTACTTTTTACTTTAGTTTTCCAAATCAAAATATTTGAATTATATTCATCGCATTTTAAAACTTCCTCTTCAACCTCTTCTACTTTGATATTTTTCTGTATCTCGTCATCTAATGAATTCAGTTCCTTATCTTTTAAATTTAACTCTTCTAAATATTGTTCTAACTCTTCTTCTCCAACATCAATTTCCAATAACCTGCCTTCGATTTTATTTATTAACTTCGTGGTTTGCGCTCTAAGAACACTTCTTTTTTGTTTTTGAATTGCACTCATTATGCTAATTATAAATAACAAATCTTTTAAAATATTATTATTTGATCAATTATCAAATAAAATTTCTTGTCAAAGTAGTTAATTAAACGAAAACATTTCAAAGTTATGCATTCATCATATTAATATATAATGCAATAATTCAAAACACAAAGTATTGCACAAACCCAAACTAAAATATTCTTTCGTTTCATTTTTATCAAAGGAACAAATTTCAAGAACAAAACTAATAATATAAATATCATTTATTATTTATTTCAAATGTAAGTGAAAACGAAACTTTTTCGTTGAAACCAAAACTTTTTCTCTTTATTTATATATCATCAAAAGAACAAATTTTCAAATATTCAATTAAAATAACATTTATATTTATTTATTTCGATGTTGGAGAAAGTAATCAAGTCGGCCGTCCCTGTTCTGGGGCGCCACTAATTTAATATAATCAATCATATTCATGGGTTCTTTTTAAATTAGATTATAACTAGCGATAAATATCTTTTAAAAGTATAATCATATTTATTATTTATCAACTAATTATCGAAAAGGTTACTCACCCTTTCTTCTTTTCACGGCCGACTTGAAACTTACGGAGTTAGAAGATAATATCGATGACACAAAATAATATTTTTTGGAACTTTTTCTTTTAACATATTTAATTAAATGATGATGATGGAGGTCTATGTACAATGAAATATATGTACAAAATTTGACGATTAATAAAACAATTTTCAAATTATTTCTACATCACATAATGAATAACTTTCTGTAAATTCAAAATATTCAGTTTTCTTCTTCTTTAATAAAACAGAATCATAATAAATTTTAAGACACCGTAAAAGTGCCTTTCCTTTCGTCTACATCTTTATTAACACTCCACTTTCGAATCGAAAGTGCATCTTATTCTAATAAAAACCAAAAAGAGAAATAAAAAATAAAAGCATTCCCGCTGTCGCGACAGGTGTCGGAAAAACAGAGGGAAAAGAATGGGGGGAAGGCACTGATGTTGCAACATAGGTAATCGTGAAAATTTTCGACCTCGGTTTTTTGACTTTTTTATACGTTTTCAGGTGTGAGGAATCCGAAAATGACAAAATTTGTATGGTGTCTGTCTGTAGGGTGTCTGTTAGTGTGTCAGTGTGTTAGTCCGTTAGTTTGTTAGTCTGTTAACACGATATCTCACGAAGAAATGATCGCAGAGAGGTCAGATCAGTTTTAAAATATTACTTTCGATACTGGCAAGAACCCTATTCATTTGCAATATTCGAATTAAAAAACTTCGTAAGTTATGAGAAATTTACGATTTTCTTAACATGGGAGAATAGGACAAAATTTCACTTAAACGTGCATTAAATGGAAACTTTTTGCATTAAAAATGTCGGACCAGTTTTAAAATATCAGTTTTGATGCCGGAATGAACATCAGTAACTATAAATATGCTACTTTGAAAATTTCGCAAGTTATTGGAAATTTACGAATTTCTTAACATTGCAGTATAGGGCAAAATTTCACATAAACGTCAATTTTGAGAGATATTTTCATCGTAAAGATGTCAGACTACTTTTGAAATATTATTTAGAACACTGGCATGAATATTAATGACTATGAATTTTCCAATATAAAAATTTCGTAAGTTATTGGAAAATTACGAATTTCTTAACATGGCAGAATAGAGCAAAATTTCACATAAACGTCGATCTTGAGGATATTTTCATCGTAAAGATGTCAAACCACTTTTTAAATATTATTTTGGATACTGGCATAAATATCACAGACTGTGATTTTTCCAATTTAAAAAATTCGTAAGTTATTTGGAATTTACGATTTACTTAAAATGGCAGAATAAGGAAAAATTGAGCATAAACTATTGAGCCATTTTGAGGATCAACTTGAGCCATTTTGAGGATCATAAATACATTAGACAATTTCAAAATTACATTTATGATATTCGTTTGAACAGGATTGAATACAAATATTCTAATAGGAAAATTTCGTAAATTATTCGTAATTATTTACGATTTTATCAACATAGCGAAATTGTAAATTTTTCATATAAATATGAATTTTGAGGATTATTGCATTGGAAATAGTAGCATGAAAACTAAACAACAGAACTGACCCTGATAAAATAAATTAATAGATTAGAATGAGGTAAATATATCGAAGTGAACGGTGGATAGCCTATTAGGCGGGGATTTCATTCTGTCACTGTATCAAGCTTTGGTCATATTCATTTCTTTTAACATGATTATAATATGTCTGGCACTAGAAATTGATGAGAACATAAATATGATGGGGAACTGAGCAGAGTCCACCTATGCCAACTAGTTTTTCGCAAGCCAGGCGGTTAACCTTTAAAAAAAAAAAAAAAAAAAAAAAAAAAAAAAAAATTGACATTAATCATAATAAACCATTGAAACGATGGATTAACTAAAATTAAATATCTAAACTGGTTATTAGTTCCCCATCATACTATAGGTATGGGGAACTTAGGTAATCGTGAAAAATTTCGACCTCGGTTTTTTGACTTTTCTACACGTTTTCAGGTGTGAGGAATCCGAAAATGACAGAATTTCTATGGTGTCTGTCTGTAGGGTGTCTGTTAGTCTGTTAGTCTGTTAGTGTGTTAGTCTGTTAGTGGGTCAGTCCGTTAGTTTGTTAGTCTGTGTACACGATATCTCAAGAACAAATTGTCGCAGAGAGGTCAGATCAGTTTTAAAATATTACTTTCGACACTGGCAAGAACCCTATTAATTTGCAACATTCGATTTTAAAAACTTCGTAAGTTATTCGAAATTTACGATTTTCTTAACATGGGAGAATAGGACAAAAAATCACTTAAACGTGCATTAAATGAAAACTTTTTATTGTAAAAATGTCAGACCAGTTTTAAAATATCAGTTTTGATGCCGGAATGAACATCAGTAACTATAAATATGCTACTTTGAAAATTTCGCAAGTTACTGGAAATTTACGAATTTCTTAACATGGCAGTATAAGGGAAAATTTCACATAAACGTCAATTTTGAGAGATATTTTCATCGTAAAGATGTCAGACTACTTTTGAAACATTATTTAGGACACTGGCGTGAATATTAATGACTATGAATTTTCCAATATAAAGATTTCGTAAGTTATTGGAAATTTACGAATTTCTTAACATGGCTGAATAAGAGCAAAATTTCACATAAACGTCAATCTTGAGGGATATTTTCATCGTAAAGATGTCAAACCACTTTCGAAATAATATTTAGGATACTGGCATGGATATCATAGACTATGATTTTTCCAATTTAAAAAATTCGTAAGTTATTTGGAATTTACGATTTATTTAACATGTCAGAATAAAGCAAAATTGAGCATAAACTTCCATTTTGAGGATCCTAAATACGTTAGACAACTTCAAAATTACGTTTATGATATTTGTTTGAACATGATTGAATACAAATATTCTAATAGGAAAATTTCGTAAATTATTCGTAACTTACGTTTTTATCAACATAGCGAAATTGTAAATTTTTCATATAAATATGAATTTGAGGATTATTGCATTGGAAATAGTAGCATGAAAACTAAACAACGAAATTGACCCTGATAAAATAAATTAATAGATTAGAATAAGATAAATATATCGAAATGAACGGTGGATAGCCTATTAGGCGGGGATTTCATTCTGTCACTGTATGAAGCTTTGGTCAAATTGATTTCTTTTAACATTATTGCCGAAACATCAGTGGAGGCCCTCTGTTGAGACTCAAAACGGTTTTGGGCTGTGTCTGTCTGTCTGTCTGTCGCGCGATAGCGGCCGCCAAAAAAGCGCTATTTACTTGAAATTTGGTACACATGTTCATGAGCCCCACGAAATCAGCTGTATAGTTTTTGGTATGTATTCCATTTGTAGTTCGTATACAGGGACACGCCAAAGTTTTTCTTATCATTACGGCCTATGGGAGAAATTTATATGTATCACGATAGCGGCAACAAAAATCACGCTATTGACTTGCAATTTGGTACACGTGTTCATGTGCCCCGCGAAATCTGCTGTATAGTTTTGGGTGTGTATTCCATTTGTAATTTGTGTACAGGGACACGCCAAAGTTTTTCTTATCATTACGGCCTATGGGAGGAATTTGTATGTACCGCGATAGCGGCCACAAAAATCACGCTATTGACTTGCAATTTGGTACACGTGTTCATGAGCCCAACGGAATCAGCTGTATAGTTTTAGGTGTGTATTCCATTTGTAGTTCGTGTACAGGGACACGCCAAAGATTTTTTATGATTAGGGCCTATGGGAAGAATCTGTATGTACCGCGATAGCCACCGCAAAAATCAAGCTGACTTCCAATTTTTGCCGAAATGTGAATGGAGGCCCTCTGTTGAGACTCAAAAGGATTTTGGATTCCGTCTGTCTGTCTGTCTGTCATGCGATAGCGGCCGCAAAAAACACGCTATTGACTTGAAATTTTGTACACATGTTCATGATGCCCACGAAATTAGCTGTATAGTTTTCGGTGTGCATTCCATTTGTAAGTTCGTGTACAGGGACACACCAAAGTTTTTTTTTTACCATTATGGCCTATGGGAAGAATTTGTATGTACCGCGATAGCGGCCCCTGAAATAACGCTATTGACTTGCAATTTGGTACACATATTCATGAGCCCATTGAGCAAGCATTTGACGAAACTGATATAGATCTGAGACTGACCGCCTTGGCGAAAATAATGCTTCTTTTATACTTTTCTAACGAAAACACACTGTTCTGGAAAATTCTCGTATCACATCAGCCAATGAGTTTAGAGCTTCCATATTTGGTATATCCCTAATAAGGATTTTCTCGCCAAGATCGCCAAAAAAATCGCCAAAGAGGGAAATAGTCGCCAAATTTGGCGCCAAATTTATTTCTTCCGTTATAGGAGCTTTTTAATGCGTTTTTAAAGGAAAATTTGGCTATTTTAACGCTAAAACGACTATAAAGGCACAAAATTAGCATTTTATCAACTTACTAAACCTCTTTGAAAGAATTTATACAAAAATAAATGCAATTATTTACAATTTCGTAACACTTTATATCATATACAAATAGGTATACAAAGAGAGATACAACGGGGGGTTGAGGGGGGCTGGAATGTATTTGATTTTGGTAATAAGTCGATCGAATCAATATATACTATTATATAATAAGGAATAAATAAAATTGACCTATTGAATAATGTCTGATGCAAATAGGACGTTGAGGCTCCTGATCTGCAGATCCACTAGTAATATGTCTCGCACTAGAAATTTCTGAGAACATAAATATGATGGGGAACTGAGCAGAGTCCACCTATGCCAACTAGTTTTTGTTAGATGTCTGTAGTGCTATTAAGCGCATTTGGTGACTCATACATACAGCGCCAATTTTAGCTTAAGCTTTGTTTGTAATAAATAAAAAAATATTATACATTTGTAAATTTATTCAGTTTTCACTTACGATACTCTTTATTTTGACGACTTAAATTTGATAATCCGGGGATTTCTTTCACAGCCTCCATGATAAATCGCCGGACTATGTTGAAAATGAAAGCATTTAGCTAAATTTAAAGCAATCTCGAAAAAATAATTAAAATTGTTATAACGAATTTAAATAATAAATAATTTTATAATATTAATAACATATAAATAATAACCAAATAAAATTACAAATAACTTATATGGTGCGTATATGTTTATTTTATTTACTAATTATTTTATTATATGTCAGTAAAAACCACTTTTCAAAACTAATTTCTAAGTTTAAAAGTGATATATGTGCCTATTATGCAAACAACAGGAAATAGAATTTAAAAAAAAAAAAAAAATTATATTTTTATTTTATTAATGCAGACACTTTTATTTACACCACAAATTCTTTACAATCACAACTTATTGCAGATAAACTTCTTATTATTATTATATTGACTTATTTTGTAATTTTATTTTATGTTGTACATATCTGGTAATTTTTAAATATTGTTACGAAATTGTAAATAATTGCGTTTGTTTTTGTATAAATTCTTTCAAAGAGGCTTAGTAAGTTGATAAAGTGCTAATTTTGTGCATTTCTAGTCGTTTTAGCGTTGAAATAGCCTTATTTTCCCTTAAAAACGCATTAAAAAGCCCCAGTAATGCAGGTAATGGATTTGGCGCCAAATTTTGCGACTTTTTCCCACCTTGGCGATTTTTTTGGCGACCTTGGCGAGAAAATCCTTATATGGGATATACCAAATATGGAAGCTGTAAGTTGATTGGTTGACCACTTTCTAGAGTTTTCTCGAAAAATCTGGGTTCCATGAAACAGCATATAAGGAGCGCTTCCTCGCCAAGGCAGTCAGTTCAGTTCAGTCTTCAGCCAGCTTCGCTAGTGCTTGCATTGCTCTTGAGCCTCTTTGAGAGAGACTTGCTTCAAGTGTTATTGCTATACAGTTTGTACTGTGGATTTGCTATTGACAGCTGTTGTTTAAGCTGTGTATACTGTTTGAATTGAAGCTGATACTTGGTTTATAGACCTGTATTTTTCTGGAACTTTCTGTGAATAAATTACTGAATTTTTGTACGTTTGGCCTTTCATTCTCAGACAACTCACGAACCCTCAAGTACGCAACAATATCATAACTGATAAACTTTCAACAAATGCATCCTATAGTAACTTTATTGGCTGATTACCTTATATTTTGTCTTGTAATTTGTAAATATCATATTGATTAACTTTCAACAAAATTATCTTGGTAACATTTTCAGTTAATGACCTTATAATTTTCTTTAACTGTTTATCTTCTTTATTTTTTCTTTATCTTGTAATTGTTAAGTATCATAATTGATTAGTTCTCAACCAAAAAAAAATTTTTTTCCCTCTTTCTTACTGTCTTCTAACTTTTAAGTACACTATCTACCAATAAGTATTTGGACACTTTCGAATTTAGATGTTTTGCGGAATATCTTGAAAAGTTCTTTAAGAATCATCTTCAAACTTTGGTAGTGTCAAGAACATGTTATATACCTCATATATTTCACCAAAAATTGTGTTCTGGAGAAGAAAGAAAGACCAGTAAAAAATTAAACAAAAAACAAAATGTTTTGAATCACCCGGTAAAAAGTAATGGCTTAAATGCGTTTTGGCTATAGCATGTGATTATAAGGATTTTTCTGATCATCTGTATAAATATTTATGAGGCTACCACATAAATTCATGGCGATAAAACTTTTTTTTTTTTTTTTTTTTAATTGCTGTTAATATTATTCTTATGTTAATTTTGTTTAATGCTGAAATATGTTAAAGTCATTTGAATGATGTGAATCAAGCACTATCTATCAGGCGCCATCAGCTTTTTAATCAGTACGTACTTGTATTCCACAGCTAATGGACGCTTGGTCGGCTCTGTAATGAGCACGTTAATAATCTTATGGTTTAAATGAAACCTCTTTTAATTACAGTCCATTGCCTCTGTAACATTTGGTCCTAGTGACAGGAGGTTTACTCAGCCAATTAATTTTATCTAAGATTATTAGATTATGTTCAAAATGCACTTTCGGTTTTAAACCAAATCCAAACAATGGAGAACAAATTAACTTTCAACCGTAATCGTAGAAATTTGAAAGGTCAAATTACTAAAATAAATAATTATATTATCGAAAATAAAGAGACCCTCTCAATTGAAGAATTATCAGCACAGCTAGATAGCATACTCAAAATCAAAGCAAATGAAGATATCAAAGAAGAATATTATTCTCTAGAAAGTGGTGAAAAATTCGCAGAAACAGAAGCAAGCCAAAACGAGATTGATGATGAGCTCTACCAAATAGAGGTTAGTCTGAAAACCTCTATTAATAAAAACAAATATTCAATTAATAATTTTGTTTATAAATATATAGATTTGATGCAAGATGAATGTGATAAACGCAATTCTATTAAACTGCCTGACATAAATCTGTCGATATTTAGCGGCAGAATAGAAGAGTGGGATCTGTTCAAATCCCAGTTTAATAGTTTAATTAACGACAATTCTGATCTTTCAGGCCAAGAGAAATTACATTAGTACTTACGTGATTGTTTAAGAAGGGAAGCCAAATTAATTGAAACAACAGATAACTTTACTTCGCTTTTTAAAGCCCTTGTATACAGCGGTACGAAAACAGTCGACTGTTTATTGACTCTCATGTAAAAAAATATTCTGAATTTACAATCATTAGAACATGAACCCGCTAAAGGTCTTAGATGTGTATTAGACAATATTATAAAAATTTTGAGATCATTGAAACTTTTCGATTTCCATAGCGACAAACTTTCAAATGCTTTATTAATGAATATTATCCTCGGGAAACTAGATCAAGAAACGCGAAAACAATTTGAGTTAACACTCAGACAATGAGGTACCAGATTTTGATTTATTCTTGGAATACTTACAAATAAGGTGTCAGATCTTATGTCGTATCAATAATAACATTTAAAAGGTTAATCTTGAAAAACCTAAATTCTTATTCCTTAATAGTTCTAAAAAAGTTACAAAAAAAATGCATTATTTGTAAAAACCAATCCCACGCTTTATATCACTGCAATAAATTTAAAGAAATGAAACTAGCACAACGGCAAGATTTAATTAAAAAATACAGATTATGTTTTAACTGTTTTTCTGATTGCCACGTATTATCAAAATGTAGATCTAATAACTGTTGTTCAGTTTGTCATAAAAACAACCATCCTATATTACTGCAAAATTATTCTATTCCAGACAGAAAAGGCGTACACCATTGTTGGGCATAATTGATTAAAAAGTAATTGCATTACAACTGAATTACAATTAAATTACAATTATAATTATTTTACTGTCAATCAATTAACAAGTAATTGATAGGAAATAAATTGAATTACTTATTCAATTTATTTGTAATCAATTACTTGTTAATCGATTGACAGTAAAATAATTATAATTTAATTGTAATTCAATTGTAATTCAATTACTTTTTAATCAATTATGCCCAACACTGGAGTACACGCCAATAAAAGTGATTTTGACTCTTTTTCATTTCCGGATGCAATGAACCGTGAAAATGTTTCTGACTCGATTGCGCAACAAGCTGAAATAAGGGAAGACGGTTTCATTGGATCGAATATTTATCAGGAGAATAAAAATTGCGCTCTATTATCAACAATTAAAATTTATTGTGAAGGTTATGATGGGAAAAGATATCAATTAAAAACGCTGCTTGATAGCGGAGCTAACTGTAATCTTATATTGCAAGAAACCGCAAGGGCATTAGGTTTAAGATTTGAAAAAGTAAATACTTTATTAAGTGGAATAGGTTATTCTAATCCTAAAATTAAGTACAAAGTTAATGTTTCGATTTCAAATAAAGCAAATCAATTTAAGAGAAATATTGAATGTTTTGAAGTTAAAAGCAACACAAACTCCATGGCAGTTAATAAATTAGATATAAATGGAATACACATACCTGAATTTATTAATCTCTCAGACAAAGGTTTCCATATTCCTAATAAAATTAATATTTTAATTGGAAATGAATTATTTTTTGACATACTGAAACCGAAAAAATTCAAGTTAAGTGACAATTTGATTTTTCAAAATGCAGATTTTGGCTATACTGTTGGCGGTGTATTGAAGTATGAAAATAGTATTCCTTACTCATTTAGTGGTTTTATAGATCTAGATTATACAATGGAAGAATTTAAGTCCTTGTCGGATGTCCTGCTCTCGAAGTGTAAAGCTCCCTGTTCAATTTAAGTCCTTCTCTTATTCCTGATAAACCAAGACTTAAAGTTAGGACTTTCCGCCTATCTACAGGACACGACTGCCTTGCCGCTCATTTGAAGCACATAGGTATCTTAAACGATCCTACTTGCCCATTTTGTGATTCTGGAGAAGTAATGGACAGGGACCATCTGTCCCGTTGTAGGGCTCTTCGATGTTCTACGGAAGAGTCGAGATATTGGGAAACAAGATCGCTCCTTAGGCAATGATTTCGGTCTTTTGTTCTATGTTATACTGTCTATAATTTGTTTTATAACTTTATAGTCCTCTGTAACTTTTGCCTAGCCATTGGAAATAAAAAATATCTATAGTTTATTCAGCGAAAGAAGAGAACGAAACTAAATAAAAGGGTTGCACAAAAATAGCCAAGGAGGTTCACTTTCAGCCGAAATCCCCAATTTGGAGAATTTAATTTTTTTTCCTTACTTAAATGTTTTTTTTTTAATTCTCTTCTTCACTGGACTCAAAGAACTTTTCTCACTCTCCATTATGGTAAAATACGAAATCACACGAAAAAATTATCAAATTTAACAATCAGACAATAGCACGAGCAAAACAGTGCAAATAAAGAAAAAAAAAGAAATTCACACTTTCTGTTTGGCACTCCTGGCAGAATGCCAGGTTTTTCAACGCAGCCAAACCGCACGTGCGTTTATTTAGTTTCGTTCTCTCGATAGAATGAATGGACTATAGTTTATATTGTTATACTGTTAGCGATGTTATACGATAGGTTATACTGTTATCGGTGTATTGAAGTATGAAAATAGTATTCCTTACTCATTTTGTGGTTTTATAGATCTAAGCGAATTACATAAGGATATCAGGCATTTCTGGGAAATCGAAAATCTAATTGACATTCAATCCAGGGATGGGTCTGAAGAAAAAGAATTGTGTGAACAACATTTTTTAAATACACATAAAAAGAATAATTCCGGTCGATGCAATTATCTAAGGATCCTAGCTGTTTGGGAAATTCAAAGGATCTGCATTACGTAGACTCGATTTTTTGTGGAAAACATTAAATGCAAATCCAGAAATGTTAAATTTATATAGAAATTTTATTAAAGAATATTTAGATATGGGTCATATGGAGCAAGTTATTGAAGAAAGAGAACCACTTGTGCCATATTATCTACCGCATCATGGTATCCACTGTCCGGAAAATAATACTACTCCTCTTTGAGTAGTATTTAATGCATCGACCATGACCTCTACTGGAGAATCCCTCAATCCGTTGCAGGTGAACGGTGGTGTAATCCAGAACGATTTATTTTCAATTTTACTTAGGTTTCGAGTACATAAATATGCCTTTACGGCTGATATTCGAAAAATGTTTAGAATGATTAAAATGGACTAAATGCAAAGAAATTTACTGCGTATTGTTTGGAAAGATACCATTACTGATCCTGTCAAAATTTATAATTTAACTACTATTACATACGGCACTACCAGGGCTCCGTTTCTTGCTACTAGATGCTTAAAACAAACTAACCATTGATGACGGTGAAAGGTTCCCGTTGGCAGCTGAAGTATTAAAATCTGATGTGTATATGGATGATATCGTTACTGGAATCAGTGACTTAGAATCTGTGAAGAAACTTCAGAATCAATTAATTGCTATATTACAGGGCGCAGGAATGGAACTGCACAAGTGGTGCGCTAACAATAAAAAATTGTCAGAAAATACTTCTCTAAATTCTAAAGAATTTAATTTCGATGAAACTAAAAATAATTCAATAAAAACTCTTGGTTTAAGGTGGGATCCTAAGTAATAAAATTTCTACTTCAATGTAAATTCACAGTGTTCAGAACCCCCGAAAAAACAATCTGTATTATCTGAAATTGCTCAATTATATGACTCATTGGGGTTACTAGGTCCCGTCATGTCCCAGGAAAAATTAATGATACAAAATCTATGGAAATTAAATCGTTCGTGAAATCAAGAACTTCAGGAAACTGAAAGGGAAAAGTGGGAAGTTTTCCAAAAAACATTGCCAGAAATAAAATCCATCGGCATACCACGGTTTATATTAACAGACTTTACTACAGTTATCGTGATTCATGGCTTCTCAGATACCGCCAAAGGTGTAAGCAGAGCTGTTATTTATCTCCGTTGCATGAGTGACAACAAACAAATTAAAGTTAGTCTTTTATGTAGTAAGTCTCGAATAGCCCCTACTCTGTGCTGCTGTACTATTGGCGAAGTTAATTTCAAAGGTAGTCACTTTCCTGAAAATACACATAAGTGACATTTTCTTGTGGTCGGACAGTAGTATTGTATTAGTCTGGATTAGAAAGCCTCTTTTTCAACTTAAACCATTTATAAGAAATCGTGTAAGCATCATTAAGAAACTGACAAAGCCTGATTCTTGACATCATGTTAACTCCCAAAATAATCCAGCTGATATCATCTCCAGAGGTCTTGATCCAAACAAAATTCAGCAATGTAATTTATGGTGGCTTGGGCCAGCTTTCTCTGTTCCGACATCCATAATTCCTCATCCATAATTTTCGAAATCCATCCTTAATTCCTCTATTCCGACATCCATAGAGACAAATGATTTGTTTTTGCGTGAACTAAAGGAAACACCAAACAGTCAACTATGTACATTAGTCCAGAAATGTGAGTCACTAGATATAATAAATAACTGTTCATCATTCCTAAACTTTTTAAATTATAATACATAGGGTATTAGACCTAGTGCAAAGATATTTTTAGGAAATTTGCCACGTTATGTTAGACACAGCATACTACAATCAGAATGCAAATATGTTCAATATCTTATAAAATATGAGCGTTTTTATTAAATATTTTTTAACTGCGCATGCTTTTAAAGCTTTTAAAGAAGTTCATTTGCATAATTTAATAGCCAAAAGTATTGAGCAATTTATATCGAAAACCCCAAACAAATGTCAGGTAAATTCAAAAGGTTATGAAAGATAGAATGAACAGAATTTCAGTTCTCTCAAAATAAAAGTTAAACTATAAGGGATTTTACTCACATCTTTATTTTAATTCAATCAATGCCTAATAGTAAAAAGAGGGTTTTTTTTTTTTTTTTTTTTTTTTTTTTTTTTGGGGGGGGGGGGGGGGGGGGAACTGAAATTCTGTTCATTCTTCTATTTTTTATAACTTTATGAATTTGCACGATATTTGTTTGGGGTTTTCATATTGTGACATCGTCAAGGTTTTCTTCTTTTGTACTCGACTGCCAGTGTGAGGTCCGAGGTGCCTCACTGTCTGCGAAATCATGAAAACGGACATTCCGTGCATCCTTTCACACTCTCAGATGCAAAGTCGCCGCAATTTCACTCTCGAATTTGATAATGCCGTCTTGCGCTCCCAGGCGAAGGTTGTATTCAGACATTTTGATTCCTAGCAAACACCAATGAACTATTAAACTTCACGTGACCAAAAACTTTCTGATTTGTTGTCATCTTGTGGGAAAATAGTTTCCCACCCCCCACCCCCCTCCTTTGCATCTCATCAAAATTTTGGAGAACTGAAAAATCAGAAAATTCTCTAAAGACTTGGATTATGCACAGTGTAGAGAGAAGTCGTTCTCCTGAACTTCACTGTAATTTTTACACATGCTAGGAATCACATATATATGTGATGCATGTTTTGATGATTGTCCTGTATGAACAGGAGGTTAAATAGAATGGTTATGTACTATTTCGTCTTATTATTAAAATTTTGTTATGTTATTTCACTAGAGTATTTATTTTTTAGTTTCACTAAAAATAATAAGTTTGAATTTTAACAAAAGTTGCAATTGAAGTGATGCCTTCTGAAAACCTGTTACTGAATATATCACAATATAAGTTGCTCAATACTTTTGGCTGTTAAATTATGTAAATGAAATTTTTTTTAAGTTAACGCATTTGTAGTTGAAAATTATTTAATAAAAATGCTCAAATTTCGTAAGATATTTAACATTTTTGTATTCTGATCACAGTATGCTGTGTCGAATATATTATGCTAAATTTCCTAAAAAAGGCTTTGCGCTGGGTCTAATACCCTATGCGTTATAATTTAAAAAGGGAATTTATTTTTTTTATTATTATATATATATTTTTTTTTTATGTTATATCTCCATGAATATATATGGTAACCTCATAAACATTTATACAAATAATGAAAAAAAAATTCTCATAATCACATGATACAGCCGAAACGCATTTCAAACATTACTTTTTACAGGGTGATCCAAAACATTTTGGTTTTTGTTTAATTGTTTACTGGTCCCTTTTTTCCTCTTCAGGACTTAACTTTTGCTGAAATATATGAGGTATAACATGTTCTTTACATTAACAAAGTTTTAAGATGATTCCTAAAGAACTCTTCTAGATAGTTGACAAAACGTCTAAATTCGAAAGTGTCCAAATACTTAGTGGTAGTAGTGTATTATAAATAATTAACTTTAAAAAAATACATCATAGCGATTTTTTTGGCTTATCATTTCTTTTTTAACTTATTTTAACTTGTCTTACCTTTTGTTTTCTTTTTTATCTTTTATAGTTTATCTTTGATCGTGCAATTTTTAAATATCATAGCTGATTAACTATTTAAAAAAAAAAAAAAGAAATGATCTAACTTTGTTATATTAATTATCTTATTTTTCTCTCTTTCTTTTTCACTTTATAATCACTTTTTTTTCCCTCTCTCTCTTTTCAGTTGGTGGAAGTCTTCAGCCATTTAGGAGGATACTTAAGTCTCTGGTTAGGTTTTTCAGTGCTAGCGTTTTGTGAATTGTTGGAAATGGTTTCAATGGTTCTTCTCCGAATTACAGATGTGAAAACATCAACTATCGCTACCGTTGGACCTAAAAGAGTGAAAAAAAGCAGAGTCCGAGAAAGAAGCACAAATCGAATTTATTGACATAAAAATCGTCGAGTGTCATTTGCTCCTGACATTTCTTTATACTTTCAATGATCTAGTAGACAACTTTTAAATTATTTGTAAATAGTAAAACAAAAAATATCTATCAGCTTCTAGCTTGCTATTTAAAAGATCTTAAAGATACTTTCATAAATGGCATTATCAGCAGTTATAAATTTAAAAAAAAAAAAAAAAAAAAAATCAGTAGATCATCAAAAAATCTTTGTAAACTGACGTCTACGAAAAGTCAAATTTTATGGAAAGAACAGCCGCTGGCATAAATCTTAATAATAATACTATTATTTGTAAAATTAAATTTCATAATAATAATACTATTATTTGTAAAATTAAATTTCATAATAATAATACTATTATTTGTAAAATTAAATTTCAAACTTAGAAAATCAAAAAATATATGTATGTATAAAACTTAACTTTTTGCGTCGCGATGTCAGCGCTGCTATGACACCAATTACTAAGTTTCTGCTGCAAAACTCACTCCGAAAATATTTTAGAAGAAATTTACTTTTATAACACAGCAGAAATAGTCAGTTATTTCTTTTATTTTAATTTTGTTCTTAAATTGCGGTAGTGGTGTAATTTAAAGGGACCAATTACCTTGCACCCGTATTTAAATCATTTAAATTTTATAACCATAAGCAAGATGGCGCCCGGCGCCCCATCACCGACCATCCCAGATACTTCGTGTATCCATTCGGTCCCGCCCGTGACGGCTCAAGGCATCTGAAGTCTCACCGCAGCGACAGCAGCCCGAACCTTTCGGAGAGAGCCCCTCGAGAACGAGTCGGCAGGTTACTGGGAATCCATACTAAAGAGACTCAGGCTTACCTTCACACTTTGGAGTTGATTTACCCGTACCCCATGAAGACATACGTCACTTAAGACGAGGGACTACTGAAACACGTGGCCAACGGGATGTTGTTAGTAGAGGAAACTTAGGGGAGTGCTGCTCGCTGAATATTTATTCACCCCCTGGAAGTACAGAAAATCTCCCAGCGCCCAAGGGAGAACGGAGTTCCAGGGGGATCACTGGCCCGTAAGCGGCGCGGTGTGCCATACGACACGCAGACAGAACGATGGAAAAGGTAGGTACTGCTAGACTTTGCCCTAGTGGGTCGCAGAAACGCCCTCTTTACAGCAAGTGCTGCTTGGCTAAAGTCGCTCAGTTGACCTCTCATCTTTGGATGCCCAGGTGCACAATGGCTCGAGAATCCGAGAACGAGCCACCGCCCCAGGCTCACTTCAACGGTCGAAATAGCACTGCGACCGCCCACTACTGCATCTCTCCCTAGCCAGAAATCTGTTTTAGCTCCTGCAACGTGTCTGATTAGTCCGCGTCGCACTACACCAAGGTGTGGTGTCCTTGTTAAGTGTCTACGGCCGATTCGGCATAGGACAGCGGCCTCGCCAGTCCACCGCTGTTGCTGTCCCTCATAGCTAACATCCAACAATATCATGGTCGTCTGTGCGGTCTCCTTGACTGGCTTTTGGTCTATTCGCAAAGGACACTACATGGAGGTGGAGGTCCTCCGACAACTGTACTACTCATGCCTGGCTTCCGGTCACCTGACTCACTTAAGAGTCCGGTTCAGGAGCACCAGGGGGCATGCCCCCCCCCCCTTTTATAATCATGAACTTAATGAATCAAAATTCATCTGATAAAAATGTCGGTTCATAAAATAAAAGTTGAAGGTGATTCGATTCATCTTGCTGTAAATCGATCAGGATGTGCTGAAGATGAAAGAATACCTCTATCATACATGGTAACATTTTTAATTTGTTTGTTTTGTGTTTGTATTCAGAGTGGCGGGAATGAAAACAAGAGGTTACCGGTACGTGTGTCCAATGGTACAACATACATCAATCCAGGTGGTGATTCAGTATGCGGCTACCAAAATTCTGATTACCCTCAAAACTGCATCACTGATATGGGCGCCATTAATGTGTGATCAACGATGAACCTGGACGCAGGAATGGCGTGAAGTCACTTTTCAGACAAATCAAATTCCTGTTTACAGCATCAAGATTGCCTTATCCGTATTTAACGGCATTATGAATAATGCACATTGCCAGCTTGGATTCGACATCATCATACTGTCCATCATTTGCAATGATGTTATGGGTTCCCATTGGATACGCGTCTCGATTACTTCATGTTCATATTCCTGGCACTCTGAACAGCGGCCATTAAATTTCTGATGAGTTAAGGCCCGCCCCTCCGCCCTGTATTCGAGGCCTCCGTAGCGCAAAATTTAAGCAAGATAATGCACGACCGCAAGTTGTCCATATTGTCTGGACCTTCTTTGATACAGAATGTGTTCGACTGTTGCTCTGGCTAGCGCGTTCTCCTGATCTCGCACCAATGAAAATGACTGTTTAATCGTTGAAAAGCAACTGGCCCCCCACCACTCACCAGTAACTTCGATCGATGAATTGTGGCATCGTGTTAAAACTTCATGAAGTGCTCTACCCGTACATGTCATCCAATCGCTGTTCGATTCAATGCCTAGGCAGATATGTGCTGTTATTGCTCACAGAGGTCGCTGCTTTATGTACTGTTTTCTCAGTACATATTACTCCCAAATTTCCTGAAATTTTAATCAATTGTTCTTCCTACTATAATGTATGTGTCCAACAAATTTCATTCCGTTATTATCATTCCTTCTTGGTATTGCATTTTCAATGTCGAGCAGTGTATATATAATAATCGTTTTTACTTTATTCATAAATGAAATCTAAATTAATTTCTAAACTTTAGATGTAATTTTATATAAATATTTTCTTCTTCTTCTTTCTTTTTTTTTTTTTTTTTTTTTTTTTAATACATTAAATTTCAATTCATTTGAAAGAAAAATTAAAGGCATTTTCACATGCTTTTATTTTACATGCGTTTATCATACTGAGAAGCAGAATTTTTATTTCTTTGATGTTTATTTGGATTATGACCTTGCTGGTTTTGAGGCTTTTTGGCCTTGTTACGGCTGACTGCATCAATTTGTGAGGACGATGACAGCTGGGACATGGCGAGAGAATGTATTCTAGACAATTCAGCAGATTTACACAATTCTAACGCTCTTTTCAGCGTAAGATCTGGTTCTCTCAAAAGGCGTTCGCGTAAGACGTCATCACGTAACCCTTGGATAATACGATCTTTTACGTTGCGATCATAGGCATCTCCAAAATCACACTGATCGGCCTGCAACTTGATTTCTGTGACAAAAGAGTCAAAATTTTGTCCTTGTTTTTGAATTATATTATTAAACACAAATGTTGCTAGAGTGACGTTGCGATAGGGTTTATAATGTTCGTCGAACTTATCCAGTACTTCTTTGACAGTTCTTGTCTGACCGGTCGTAAGAGCTGGAAAGTCAAACGTGAGGTAATCTTTGTAGGAAGATTTACCGATGACACTAAGTAACAAAGCAACTCTTGTTTCATTATCTTCTTTGTTATACTTAACGGCTGTTTCAAAGAGTTCATATTTTTGTCGCCAATTGGTCCATGCCTCTGCTGGGTTGTCGCCAGGAACAAACAGTTCCATTTGTAAAAACTGATGGGCCATGCTGTCTCTATTTATAAGTTAACAATTTGCCGAAAAGAAAAAAAACTAGTTGGCATAGGTGGACTCTGCTCAGTTCCCCATCATATTTATGTTCTCAGAAATTTCTAGTGCGAGACATATTACTAGTGGATCTGCAGATCAGGAGCCTCAACGTCCTATTTGCATCAGACATTATTCAATAGGTCATTTTTATTTATTCCTTATTATATAATAGTATATATTGATTCGATCGACTTATTACCAAAATCAAATACATTCCTGAGGGGGGCGGCAGCCCCCATCAACCCCCCGTTGTATCTCTCTTTGTATACCTATTTGTATATGATATAAAGTGTTACGAAATTGTAAAGAATTGCATTTATTTTTGTATAAATTCTTTCAAAGAGGTTTAGCAAGTTGATAAAATGCTAATTTTGTGCCTTTATAGTCGTTTTAGCGTTAAAATAGCCAAATTTTCCTTTAAAAACGCATTAAAAAGCTCCTATAAGGGAAGGAATAAATTTGGCGCCAAATTTGGCGACTATTTCCCTCCTTGGCGATTTTTTTGGCGATCTTTGCGAGAAAATCCTTATTAGGGATATACCAAATATGGAAGCTCTAATCTCATTGGCTGATGTGATACGAGAATTTTCCAGAACAGTCTGTTTTCGATAGAAAAGTATAAAAGGAGCATTATTTTCGCCAAGGCGGTCAGTCTCAGATCTATATCAGTTTCGTCAAATGCTTGCTCAATGGGCTCATGAATATGTGTACCAAATTGCAAGTCAATAGCGTTATTTTGGGGGCCGCTATCGCGGTACATACAAATTCTTCCCATAGGCCGTAATGGTAAAAAAAACTTTGGCGTGTCCCTGTACACGAACTTACAAATGGAATGCACACCGAAAACTATACAGCTAATTTCGTGGGCATCATGAACATGTGTACAAAATTTCAAGTCAATAGCGTGTTTTTGGGGCCGCTATCGCATGACAGACAGACGGAATCCAAAATCCTTTTGAGTCTCAATAGAGGGCCTCCATTCACATTTCGGCAAAAATTGGAAGTCAATAGCTTGATTTTTGCGGTGGCTATCGCGGTACATACAGATTCTTCCCATAGGCCGTAATCATAAAAAATCTTTGGCGTGTCCCTGTACACGAACTACAAATGGAATACACACCTAAAACTATACAGCTGATTCCGTTGGGCTCATGAACACGTGTACCAAATTGCAAGTCAATAGCGTGATTTTTGTGGCCGCTATCGCGGTACATACAAATTCCTCCCATAGGCCATAATGATAAGAAAAACTTTGGCGTGTCCCTGTACACAAATTACAAATGGAATACACACCCAAAACTATACAGCAGATTTCGCGGGGCACATGAACACGTGTACCAAATTGCAAGTCAATAGCGTGATTTTTGTGGCCGCTATCGTGATACATATAAATTTCTCCCATAGGCCGTAATGATAAGAAAAACTTTGGCGTGTCCCTGTATACGAACTACAAATGGAATACATACCAAAAACTATACAGCTAATTTCGTGGGGCTCATGAACATGTGTACCAAATTTCAAGTAAATAGCGCTTTTTTGGCGGCCGCTATCGCGCGACAGACAGACAGACACAGCCCAAAACCGTTTTGAGTCTCAACAGAGGGCCTCCACTGACGTTTTGGCAATAATGTTAAAAGAAATCAATTTGACCAAAGCTTCATACAGTGACAGAATGAAATCCCCGCCTAATAGGCTATCTACCGTTCACTTCGATATATTTATCTTATTCTAATCTATTAATTTATTTTATCGGGGTCAATTCCGTTGTTTAGTTTTCATGCTACTATTTCCAATGCAATAATCCTCAAATTCATATTTATATGAAAAATTTACAATTTCGCTATGTTGATAAAATCGTAAATTACGAATAATTTACGAAATTTTCCTATTAGAATATTTGTATTCAATCATGTTCAAACAAATATCATAAACGTAATTTTGAAGTTGTCTAACGTATTTAGGATCCTCAAAATGGAAGTTTATGCTCAATTTTGCTTTATTCTGACATGTTAAATAAATCGTAAATTCCAAACAACTTACGAATTTTAGGTAGATTCCTTATAGGATATCTACCTATTGCAATGGTTCTCATGACACGACTTCTGGAAAATTTCTTCATATCTTCACCGATCATGACCCCTAGAACCCAAAACCACCCTCCGTTCAAAAGTTTATATATATATATATATATATATATAGGTATATATATATATATATATATATGTATAACGCTTTTTCCCATGTTAAGTTGTGAACACGATAACTGGAGTAATTTTTATTTAACTTTAACCAGCTCGGGATATGTTGTCAGGACAGTAAAAATCTCGGTCGAGTTCGTAGATGGGGTATCCAGCTCAAAGGGGGTGGAAATGGTGGGGGGTGGAAATTTTCCTTTGCCCATAATTTCTTTAATATTGAAAATAGGAAAATACTTCAAATCAGGCGAATTGCCGCCTTACCCTAAAGAACAACTTTTGTATTTAAACTTTTTCGATAACTTCAATTGCTTAAAATTTACAAGTTAAAAAGTGATTTTTCGACATTTGTGAAAACATTTTCTATAGCTTTCATTGCAAAAATTTATAATCTGATGCTTATGTCACGTGCAAAAGATAATAAAAAAAAATCACTGACAATATAATAAAATTTTAATCATGTTTTTAAACAATATAATAATTTTATTTAAAAAAAAAGTTTAATTTAACAGAAAATATGACGTCACAATTACAACAATGTACGGAGAAAAATGAAATAAAATTTTATCGGTGATTACAAATAAAATAAAAGTTAATAAAAAAATAAGTAAATAAAATCCATAGAATAATAATAAGAAGAAGGAGCATGGCAATACTCTTAATGCTTACAAACCCCTTCTAGTGAAATGCCAGCGAAAGCTACTTTTGCTACTCAAAACCTTAAAGTAGGGCCATAGAAAAATAATAATATCGCTGTTTGTTGTGGCAACACAACAGCTTATTAGAAACACTTATGCTCCTTCTTCCTTTATTATTATTCTATGATAAAATCAACATATCTTAGGGCTAAGCAGATTTAGACCATAGAATAATAATAAAGGAAGAAGGAGCACGCCAATACTCTTAATGCTTACAAACCCCTTCTAGTGAAATGCCAGCGAAAGCTACTTTTGCTCCTCTCAACCTTGAAGTAGGGCACCCATCCTCAGCGCTATTATCGCTGTTTGTTTTGGCAACACAACAGCTTATGTAGAAACACATATGCTCCTTCTTCCTTTATTATTATTCTATGATTTAGACTTAGCTTTATGACATAGATGCTATAATGTAAAAGATAAATGTCATCGTTAAAAAAAAAAAAAAAAAAAAATCGTGTAAATCAATGCTAAACGAATTAAACTGGCATGGTAGAAAAGGTAATAAATTTGGGGACATTTAGGTATTATCCCTCTAACAAATCAACTAGAGACGATTTTAATGGATTTTCCGTTGAAGTTTATTTTCATGAAAACTTAAATTTAAATTAGAGTATTTCATTACTCGAATTCCCTTATTTTGATAAATAAAATTATACCATTTTAAAAAAATAAAGAACACTCTTTTATTGAAAAATGAACTAATAAAGGTTTTAGAAAACTATCCGCGATTGTAATGAAATGCTCGCCCTCTGGTGGGCTAAGGTGAAATTACAATTAACATGCTTTAATTCGGCATTCATCAAGCCGCCATTGCCGGCCGATGTTTAGTTTCACATATATTTACTAAATAAAAATGAATAAATCCGGTAAAAAAAATAACACATACTGTTGTGTGCTACAGTGTAACTCCAAAGGATCAAGAAATCCAGAATTAAGCTTCCATTTATTTCCAAATGACAAATTTAAAACTTTACTTGCTTCGGCTAATGGAAGTAAAAAATTAATCAGATGATTTGAAACTAATAGTTGTTCATCTTCAGTCAAAAATCTGCTTCCGATCGAACTTCGAATAAACTGAAATATTTTTTTCTAAAAGCAATCAATTTTCCGTGATGTAATGACGGAGAAATTATAGTATGAATATTAAGTAGAATAACAAAAAGAACAATAATAAATACACGTGGCTATTATATTTACTAACAACAAAAGCTGAAAAAGCGCCATCTATCGATCATTACAAACGCGGATTACATACTTTTAAATCTTTATTTTAAAAAATTAATTGTTGCCACTCGACATTATACAAATACATCCAAATCCTGTGTCACATACGATAGTTTTATACAAGTATAGATTTTTTGTTTGCACCTGGAACCTGATGGGAAAAGTGCCTGGAAACACTTGTATCTAGTATTGTCATTGATTATGAAGTCGTATGCAAAATTTTAGGTCCTTCGGACGACAAGAAGTTGCCGAAAATTGAATTGCAAAATTCCGTTACATACATTAATAGTTGCATTATATCAAGTTAATAAAAGTGTGTTAATTATAAACTATGTTAAATGCTTTAATTAATCATTTAAAAATATAAAATTAAAATATTACGTCAATCTTAATACAAATATCGTTTGTGGTGAATAGTTTAGAGAATGTCGGTTTAGGCAAGAATTTAAAATTTACGATTGAGAGAAATACGTTACAGCTTCCTTTGACTTTTTATCTTTCGAAACAAGATATTGGTCTGTGAAGAGATATGATGTTTTCGCGTGGAAAGAAAATATAATGACGCCAAAGCTGCCTTTCTCCATCGCCAGGCTCGCCAAATTTTGTCGCCAAGTCAAAAATTTCATCATCAACTATGAACTTTTGCCGCCAAATCACAAATTTCATTGCTAAGTCGCAAGTTTTGTCACCAAAATCTCGCCAAATCATACAATTTACTAAATTCATAACAATTAACATTAAAATTCAGCGGTGCCAAATGGCCCAAGGTTAACTAATATTAATGTTATTGTTCCAGCTTATGTGAACCAAAAAAGTTTCACTTTACAATTTTTACTCATCTGACAATAAGAATCACAAAAACACAATACAAAAATTTCAATAATTCAATAAAAATTACAACGAAATAACTATCCAAAAACCGCTACCACTTATCTGTATTTGACTTGACCATAGCAACGCCAGGCTTACCAGAGCTTGACCATAGTAAGATCACAAGTGCATTTTCACGTTTCTATTATTGTTTCTTTTAAAAGAAAGATATTGAACAACAGTTATATGGATTTTAAATAAAAATTATAATTTTGATTTAGCTTGGGTGGGGAGGGGGGTGTAGCCCAATAGCCCCCTCCTGGATTCACCATTGCTGGGATTGTATATCGTTAAGGCTTCTATTTGTTGGATGATTATGAGCTTGAATTTTAAAAAATTGAAACATTTACAAACCAATAAATCTAGCCTAAAATTTTAAGTAGAATGAATAAAACCCTTTTGTAGTTGAAAATTAAATTTCTTGAAAACAGAATAGCGACGTAAATAATGCAATGTGTGGCAACAAAGCCATTGGCTAAGTATTAATGCATATGTAAAATTTCTTTACAATTATAACATTTACGTAAAGGAATCTACCTTTGCCTTTAAGCTTGCCGAAAAGGGATTTTTTTAAATTGGAAAAATCATAGTCTATGATATTCATGCCAGTATCCTAAAGATTATTTCGAAAGTGGTTTGACATCTTTACGATGAAAATATCCCTCAAGATTGACGTTTATGTGAAATTTTGCTCTATTCAGCCATGTTAAGAAATTCGTAAATTTCCAATAACTTACGAAATCTTTATATTGGAAAATTCATAGTCATTAATATTCATGCCAGTGTCCTAAATAATGTTTCAAAAGTAGTCTGGCATCTTTACGATGAAAGTATCTCTCAAAATTGACGTTTATGTGAAATTTTCCCCTATACTGCCATGTTAAGAAATTCGTAAATTTCCAGTAACTTGCGAAATTTTCAAAGTAGCATATTTATAGTTACTGATGTTCATTCCGGCATCAAAACTGATATTTTAAAACTGGTCTGACATTTTTACAGTAAAAAGTTTTCATTTAATGCACGTTTAAGTGATTTTTTGTCCTATTCTCCCATGTTAAGAAAATCGTAAATTTCGAATAACTTACGAAGTTTTTAAAATCGAATGTTGCAAATGAATAGGGTTCTTGCCAGTGTCGAAAGTAATATTTTAAAACTGATCTGACCTCTCTGCGACAATTTGTTCTTGAGATATCGTGTACACAGACTAACAAACTAACGGACTGACCCACTAACAGACTAACAGACTAACAGACACCCTACAGACAGACACCATAGAAATTTTGTCATTTTCGGATTCATCACACCTGAAAACCTGTAGAAAAGTCAAAAAACCGAGGTCGAAAATTTTCACGATTACCTAAGTTCCCCATACCTATAGTATGATGGGGAACTAAAATAAATACGTATTAACTACTTGCGTTAAATACGATTAATACTTTTACTCTGACACCATATTATATACGTTGTTATATTTATATTGCTGAAAATATATTAGTAAAAGCTAGATGGAAATAGATACAACTTTATTCAGAGAACAGAATGGTGATTACAAGCTAGAAGATAGCAAAGCATAACGACTGATTCAGTTAAGGGCGGTGACAGTTAAAAGATAATATCGATTAAGATGAAGTATGAAATATCGATTAAGATGAAGTATGAATACATGGTACATAACAGGGAGAACCGTGTAATATGGACCATCGTGTAATACGGATCATAGGAAATTTATATGTTCAACGCTAGATGGTGAAACCATCCGTTTCATGGCCTTTAATGAATATTATTGTTAACCAAAGCAGGGAGTGACTTGTACATACGTACCTGTATTTGGACGATTATGAAATTGAGTTTTCGGTTTAAATGATCATTCATGAAACAAATATGTTAAAATGAAAGTATTACTTTCTGCTGTTAATATAATTTTCGCGTTTATAGTAGCAAATGTACTTATTTTCTGAACAATCTAGACATGTGTTTCACGGGCACGAATTTGCATAGCAATATAGGATTAGAAACAACGTTGCTCTGTTTATGCGTGTAATATGAACCATGCTCTGTTGTGTAATATGGAGCAGTGACTCATGATAAAATCAGAGAAGTTTTTTTAATTCTCAGCGTACATATGTCACACCTTAAAACCTTGAGGCTGTAGAATAGGCCAGAGAAGTAGGGATAATCAAGCTATCACTTCCTTCGCATACTACCCATTGAATATAGCCTATGGACCTCCCTTTTTTTGTCCATTAACTATTATTATTTTTGCGTCCATTTCTACTATTCGCAAAAGATGGACAAGTGTATAAGGGAACATGCTGGACAGTTATGTCGCTCCTCCTGTATTCATCGCTGTTCGGTAATTGTTTGACCATGAATTTGATTTGGAGGATGAAATGGATCATTTTAACCGTTAAATATCTTCTGAGGCGCTATAGAGGTACGGAAAAAATCTAAAACTTGAACATTTGTAGCAAGGGGGAAATTTAGGAGGGATTTGCCTCTGAAATTTTAAATTATATTTATTTTATTTTATTTTATTAATCTATTATTATTATTATTTACTATACATTATATTTTTGTTTTTAATTTAATTGTTAAAATAATTCTTATCCACCCTCCAAATCATATTCATGGCCCAGTGGCGGATCCAGAACTTGACTTTTGGGGGGGGGCTAAGATTTTTCAAAGTGTTATTCTAGACCAATAAAAAATTTACAATTGCAAAAATCAATTATGAATGACAGTGTTTTTTTTTTGTTTTTTTCTTTTTTTTTGGGGGGGGGGGGGCTTCAGCCCCCTAGCTCCCCCTTAAATCCGCCACTGTCATGGCCATAAAATTACCAAACAGTGATAAAGGAAGATTGTGGCGTCCCGAGAAAACGGTGGCCGATTTACCAAAATGGTGGTCATATTTTTTGGATTGTTCGATAAATAATGTCGTTTTTTAAAACCATCGCTTCTAAAAACCAAGGCTTCTTAGAACGAGGAATTTTTCAACTTACCGAAAGATGGCAAAAAGTCATCCAACAAAATGGTCAATATATCATTGATTAATGTTCGTTGTTAATATAAATAAATTCACTTTGAAAAACATGAAAAAAAAACGACATTATTTATCGAACAACCCAATAGATTCAGGAGGTCAGTTTACATAAGAATCAGACGAAATGGTATCAGCGCTTGATTTTTTTTTTTTTGCAACGCTGTGTAATTATTATTTTTATGTAGAATAACTTGATATTATGATTATCTAAAATATCCAGCCTGTTATGAAAATTTCTCATGAAGCATTATTTTATAAACACAGTTCGCATTTGATATAGTTTCAGAAAATGGACGATATTTGAACCCTTTAATGGGCCAAGATAAGCATATTTACCACTAAATTCATTAATTTTTAAATGGGAAAGGCGTGGTTAGTTACTTTTCTACGCCTCCCGTTTTCCCTTGATTAACCCTTTGCGCACCGCATATTTTCCTATTTTGAACAGTAAGACACGCCTTTTGACGTTCCTTTAAAACGTCACACGTTATAGTTTCCAACCTTTTGGCTACCGAAAAATTGTAATAATTTGTTTTGTTTTACTTCATCATTAAGTAAAATAAGCCTTTCTGTTAAAATTTTCCGGTAGCCGAGAGGTACCCTATAGTTACACGTTTTAGAAAAATAGCATTTCCTTTGCCGAGGAACACCTTAAAGCGTGGCTCGATTTTTTAATGTCCCCTCAGAAGAGACATACGAGCGATAAGGGTTAAAATAAATGAAAGAACAAAGTGTCATACTCTGTGTAACCCTTTTCCATTTATTTTTCTAGAAATACTCTTTCTAAGGCCGTAGTAGTAATATTATCAAAAAAATGGGTGCTTTGATTAAACAGTAGGCGTGGAAAAGTAGCTTACCACGCCCTTCTCATTTAAATTTATTGGATTGTAAGTATACTTCTCAAGGACTTATAAAGGGTTAAAAATCATATTAACTATCTAATGAGCTCAAAGGAATTTTTGTCTTAAATCAATCTCAATCCCAAAAATATTTTAATAAATTTTCAAATTTAACCCTTTGCGCTTGGCATATTTTCCTATTTTGAACAGTAAGACACGCCTTTTGGCATTCTTTTAAAACGTCACACGTATAGTTTCCAACTTTCTACCTTTTGGTTACAGAAAAATTGTAATAATTTGTTTTATTTTACTTCATCATTAATTCTTTAACGGGCCGTTTATTTATAGTAATGGTATTTTAAAATATTTTTGGTATTGAGAGAGATAATAAGAAAAGAATTCCGTTTAGCTTATTAGGTAAAATTAATTTGATTTTTAATGTTTTATAAGGTCATGAGATGTATATTTACCGCCCAATAAATTAATTTTAAATGAAAAAGGCGTGGTAAGCTATCTTTCCACGCCTACTGTTTATTCTAAGCACCTATTTTTCTGGTAAAATTACTTACTAAGTCCTTATAAACAGAATTTAAGAAAGGGGGGAAAAAAAAGAATCAACACAGAGTGTGACCTTTTGTTATTTTATTTTGTTTATTTCATGTATTTTAGCAGAGTAAAAACGAACAGTAAAATTTAGCTTAGCACGCCTTCCCCATTTTAAAATTGATGACTTTGGTGGTAGAATATTTACCACAGCCCTTCAAAAGGTTAAATAAAATAAATCTTTCTGTTAAAATTTTCCGGTAGCCGAAAGGTAGCCTATAGTTACACGTTTTAGAAAAATAACATTTCATTTGCTGAGGAACACCTTAAGGCGTGGCTCGATTTTTTAATGTCCCCTTAGAAGGGATAAGGGTTACGAACGATAAGGGTTATAAGTTATAATATCCAATTTTGACAAAAATATATTTCCCACCACTGAAATAAAAGAGAAGATATTTAAAGTGTATATAAAGGTAAAATCACAATCTTAATAACGGAAGCGAAGGTTTCAGGCACGTCTGCTCATGATCGCTGGTCCTTTAGCCGATCTGATCAGAATAGTGTCGATTCTCTCGAGCAAACTTGGAATCTTCCTGCTTCGCATGCAGTGAGGATTCTCCAATACGCCGAACTGCCGGTCCGCTGGCAGCTCGGCGGTGGGTATATTTGGCTCCAAAATTTGTTCTTAATAAGTTTGGATGGGGCTGGCTGTGTCAGATTCCAAACGCTTCCTTAGTGAGGCACTACCCGGTGTAGTTTGCCCTTTTTTGCCAAATTCAGAAATAAAGCAAGCATTTTTTAATTCTTTTAATTCTAATTTACAGGTTTAATTCTAGGCTTATAAAAAAAATAATCTGGTGTGTCACTCACACGACTTTCTCTTTCCCTGAAATTTAATACTATAAATACAGATTGGAAGTAACATAACGAGTACGGCTATGTAAACCTATGTTAAAACAATTCAAATTAGGCTTCGGAAGAGTTTCATATGATAATTAGTTCTGTTTGAGGCCCCGTTTCATTACTGCACCTATCTTTATATAGAATTTAAATCTGTAATTAAAAGTTCACTTAAAATTATTCAGACAACTTTCACATGCAACATTCCTTGAAACTTATCAGCCTTGATCAAACTTTTCCAGCAAAAAACTTATAATTAATTTGAAAATACAACTTTTAGATCTCCTATTATTCGTTTTTAAATTACTCTAAGAGGCACAGACAAAGAGCAAACATTAAAAAACTTTACTTCGGTAATCAGGAAACCTCAAAACGTGTAAATATACAAAAAACAAGCGATGAATATTTAGCTTAAAAACATGCATTATTTATCACGTGTCTATGAGAAATTCATTTCAATTCCTGAGCAGCTTTCCTCGACGTCGACAGGCCAAAATATTATAGTAAAACACTTCCATTAACAGTAAAAAAAAATGTTATTGCTTAAATATTTGCAGCCCTGTATATGTTTTGAAGATTATGTACAAACCAATTATTGCACCAAAATATAATCCTATAGTAATTATGCATGGCACAACCTGAAATGCACTTCCATCAATTTTCAGCTATTGTCGCACAATAATCTCGTTCTTTTGTGTAGCTCTGCAAATGAACAGTGGATGATTTGCTTGCCATATTCTACAGGAGACATGCTTTTACGCATATAAAAAATATAGTCTTTTCATTTGGTTTAGTACAGTCTATAGATGTTAAACTCTACTTACCTGCAATTTTCCCCATAGACGTAATGTATTTGAATACTTTTGAGTGTCCCTGTACTCGAACCATTTGCTTCATCTCAAAGAAAAGCTTAGTGTAGCATCCCTATATGATACACATTTAGAATACCAAGTTTGGACTTTCTGCTGCTATTTGTTCTTGAGATATGCTGATAACAGACAGGCACACAAACACAGACTAACTGCTAAAAACATGGACCTCAAAACGTGGAAATATAACAAAAACTCACTTTCGAAAATTTGACCGAAAAACAATACTCTCTCTAACTTATGTGTAAGAGAAAGTAAAAAACTACAAGCTATAATGCACTTTATAATGTATGTAGTAAACGGCCCTCTTCACTTACCGTCGTCGGAAGCCCGAGCCAATGTTATTCTATGGGGAAATTTTCTTTAATTTTTTTTTTTTTTTTTTTTTTTTTTTTTAATTGAAAAATGAAAAAATTTCAGATATTGAAAATTCGTATTTTGCAGCTTTAAAATAAAATATAAAAAATTAAAAAGATAATTTTTAAAAAAGGTCCGTCAATTTAACAGCTGGAAATTTTCAGAATGTGAAAACAGAATTTAAAAATATGTATTAGTTAATAAGTTATTTGTAAAGAAAAATTTCCCATAGAATAACATTAGCTTCGGCTTCCGGCGGCGGTGAGTGAAGCGGGCCCTTAAGGGTTTTATGCAAACGAATAAAGAAATATTAAATAGTTAATGAAAAGCATCTTAAACTAGCTTTCTAAGAAAATATTACAGATGTATTTCATTATAAACAGCTTTGATTATTTTAATGAATCTTAATTTTGAAGTTCCTATGATAGATTGTAACTTCTGGAAAAATTAATTCTTCCCCCGATCATGAAAAAAAAAAAAAAAAAAAAAAAAAAAAAAAAAAAAAATGGGTTGGGAAAAAAAAAAAAAGGCGTAGAAAGAAAATAATTTGCACTTTTTTCCCCCCAAGAGTCAACAAAAACATTTATGAAAAACTGGTACTATAAAATGTACTATAACTGGTATTATAAGCGAAAATGCAGCGAAGCTTTCTTTTCATTTTTGTTAATTATCTGTTATTCATTTTGTATTATTACTTGAATATTGTTATTTTGTTGAATATTGTTATTCATTTTGTATTATTAGTTAAAGTACAGTAATTCAACTAATAATACAAAAAAAAATGTAACTTTATATGTTTAAATTTTAAGTTTTTATATCTTTTTTTTTTTTTTTTTCAATCAGAAATCAAGAACAGTTTTTATATTTTTCAAGATTTTTTTTAAAACTTCAATGTGCATTTTTTAAGTACTTTAAAACTAGAAAATTATAGAGAATTTTTGTGTCTACCACTAAAACGAAGAATTTTGTTGAAATTTGAGAAAATTAACAGCAGTCGTTTTTAGTTCCCCATCATACTATAGGTATGGGGAACTTAGGTAATCATGAAAATTTTTAGTTCCCATCATACTATAGGTATGGGGAACTTAGGTAATCGTGAAAATTTTCGACCTCGGTTTTTTTACATTTTTACACGTTTTCAGGTGTGAGGAATCCGAAAATGACAAAATTTTTATGGTGTCTGTCTGTAGGGTGTCTGTTAGTGTGTTAATGGGTTAGTCCGTTAGTCTGTGTACACGATATCTCAAGAACAAATTGTCGCAGAAAGGTCAGATCAGTTTTAAAATATTACTTTCGACACTGGCAAGAACCCTATTCATTTGCAACATTCGAATTTAAAAACATCAGCAGTTATTCGAAATTTACGATTTTCTTAACATGGGAGAATAGGACAAAAATTCATTTAAAGGTGCATTAAATGGAAACTTTTTACTGTAAAAATGTCAGACCAGTTTTAAAATATCAGTTTTGATGCCGGAATGAACATCAGTAACTATAAATAGGCTACTTTGAAAATTTCGCAAGTTATTGGAAAAGTTATGAATTTCTTAACATGGTAGTATAGTGCAAAATTTCACATAAACGTCAACTTTGAGAGATACTTTCATCGTAAAGATGTCAGACTACTTTTCAAATATTATTTAGGACACTGACATGAATATTAATGACTATGAATTTTCCAATATAAAAATTTCGTAAGTTATTGGAAATTTACGAATTTCTTAATGTGGCAGAATAGAGCAAAATTTCACATAAGCGTCAATCTTGAGGGATATTTTCATCGTAAAGATGTCAAACCACTTTCGAAATATTATTTAGGATACTGGCATGAATATCATAGACTATGATTTTTCCAATTTAAAAAATTCGTATGTTATTTGGAATTTACGATTTACTTAACATGTCAGAATAAGGCAAAATTGAGCATAAACTTCCATTATGAGGATCATAAATACATTAGACAACTTGAAAATTACATTTATGATATTTGTTTGAACATGATTGAATACAAATATTCTAATAGGAAAATTTCGTAAATTATTCGTAATTTACGATTTTATCAACATAGCGAAATTGTAAATTTTTCATATAAATATGCATTTTGAGGATTATTGCATTGGAAATAGTCGCATGAAAACTAAACAACGGAATTGACCCTGATAAAATAAATTAATAGATTACGAGGGTTGCTATTTATATTTCTGGCCTAATAATGAAAAAACAAATATGTAGGATCGAAATTGGTTTTATTGTTTTTCAAAATATTCTCCATGATGATCAATACACTTTTGCATGCGTTTGAACCAATTTTCAAAGCACTTTTTCCAGTCCGATTGAGGTAACTCCAAAACATGCGTTTTGAATGCATCAACCGCTTCTTCGGGGGTCGAAAATCGTTGTCCACGTAATTTATTTTTGATGTGTGGGAATAAGAAGAAGTCATTGGGTGCCAAATCAGGGCTGTACGGCGGATGACCCATCAGTTCGATCTTTCGCTGTCAGAAATGCATTTGTTTGAGTCGATGTGTGAGAGCTCGCATTGTCATGATGAAGAATGATTCGCCTGTTCTTCTGCTTTTTTCGAATTTCTCCGATGACTTCTGGCAAACAAATGGTCGTGTACCATTCAGAATTGAAATTGACCGCCCTGCGTTGCTCTAACGCCACTGTTGCCACATGACCGTTAATGCCGGAGAAACAGGCAATCATTTGTTTCGATGTGCTTCTTCCTCGAACAACTTTTGTTGGATTTGCCTCGCCTTGGAAGACCCATACATTTGATTGCTGTTTTGTTTCCGGCTCATATGCATAGATCCATGATTCGTCACCTGTGTAGATGTTATACACAGCCTTTGATGTACCTTGAACGTATTTTTCCAATATTCCCTTGCACCAATCGACACGAGCCTTTTTTTGAGCGTTTGTCAGATTATGCGGGATCCAACGCGAACAAATTTTTTTTACACTCAAATGTTCATGCAATATTTTATTGATGCTAGTCATACTAATGTCCAAAGACGCCTCAATCTCACTTTATGTCACATGACGATCTTGCTTTATCAGTTCACGCACAGCATCTATCTTTTCTGGCACAACAACGGATTTTGGACGACCTGCACGGGATTCGTCCTGGATCGAACATCGACCACGATTAAATTCGTTATACCAATTTTTTACAGTGCTGTAGGATGGCGCTTTATCGCTGTATAAAGAATTAAGTTCATCGAAGCACTCTTGTCTTGACAATCCACGTCGAAAGTTATGAAAAATAATCGCACGAAAATTTTCACGATTCAATTCCATTTTTTGAAAGAGAAGAACTTTTCAATTTACTGTCAACAACACAAATAAAGCTATAATGGTAAATCGTCTGCTGGATTTACGTTTAAAAATATCAAACTTTCGATTAAAATCGTCTGCGGTCGCCTAGCAACACTTACTGTTGCCAAGGCCAGAAATATAAATAGCAACCCTCGTAGAATAAGATAAATATATCGAAGTGAACGGTGGATAGCCTATTAGGCGGGGATTTCATTCTGTCACTGTATCCAGCTTTGGTCAAATTCATTTCTTTTAACATGATTATAATATGTCTCGCACTAGAAATTTATGAGAACATAAATATGATGGGGAACTGAGCAGAGTCCACCTATGCCAACTAGTTTTTTTTTTTTTTTTTTTTTTTCTTTCTTTCATCTAGATTACACTAATATAAGCATTTACAGAAAAAATTCCCTGAAAATTTCTGCAAAAGATTTTTTGCTCTTGTAACTTTGTTTTCTTTACTTTCAGTGACACAAAATTCATAGAGTGACTCGCTTCAAACACTGAAAAATACATTTTTATCCATTTTCATGTAATGAAACAAGTGCAATGTAGCAGCAGAGCAAGTAAAATACAGCTTTTCAGGGAATTAAAATTTGGATTTTGTGGTGTTTGCTTACAAAATTCTTGTCTTCCATCATTTTAAGTTCCTCAGAGTACTTAGTCAAATTTGATTTAAATCACTTAACACGCAAGGTCATTGCCAGAAAAAAATTTACGGGAAGGGGAGGGGGGAGCTCGTTTTTAACACTTTCCAACAAGGTTGAAAAGTGTTTATGACTTCGGTTTGTCTGTCTGTCTGTCCGCGCTCTAACTCCCGTAAATATTTATGGCATTTCTTGAAACTGATATATGTTATTCAAGTTCACTATCGGACGCTCCCTATTGAAAATGGAGTTTATACCTCTACTGGTTTGTGTACAGGGACACCCGAAAATATTTCAAAGCATTGTGTTCTATGAGATGTATTTCTATAAACCATATTTTCATACCTTTACTCTAGACATATCTTAATGAAATTGAAATATGTTACTCAAGTTCACTATCGCACGTTTCCTATCGAAAATGGAGTTTGTACCTCTACTGGTTTGTGTACAGGGATACCCGAAAGTATTTCAAAGCATTGTGTTCTATGAGAGGTATTTCTATAAACCATATTTTCATACCTTTACTCTAGACATATCTTAATGAAATTGAAATATGTTATTCAAGTTCACTATCGCACGTTTCCTATCGAAAATGGAGTTTGTACCTCTACTGGTTTGTGTACAGGGATACCCGAAAGTATTTCAAAGCATTGTGTTCTATGAGAGGTATTTCTATAAATCATATTTTAATACCTTCACTGTAGACATATCTTAATGAAATTGAAATATGTTATTCAAGTTCACTATTGGATGTTTCCGGTATAAAATGGAGGGAATACAACCATCGGGTTATACACAGGGACACTCAAAAGTATTCCAAAGCATTGCGTTCTATGAGAGATATTTCTATAAATCAAATTTTAATAACTTTAGTTTCCACAAATTTTAAGGAATTGAAATATGTTATTTATGTGCACAAAATGATGCTTTGTATACAATATAGCATGTTTAGCATTATATTTACAGGGTGGCACAAAAATATCCAGATAAATTAAGAGCTATTAATAAAAAAATTGCTAGATATGTACTTTCGTTTACGTTAAGCGTTTTTAACACTTTCTAATATTTTTAACACTTTCCAACAAGGTTGAAAAGTATTTATGACTTCGGTTTGTCTGTCTGTCCGCCTGCCTGTACACGCTCTAACTCCCGTAAATATTTATGGAATTTCTTGAAACTGCTATATGTTATTCAAGTTTACTATCGGACGTTCCCTATTAAAAATGGAGTTTATGCCTGTACTAGTTTGTGTACAAGGACACCTCAAAGTATTTCAAAGCATTGTGTTCTATGAGAGGTATTTCTTTAAACCATATTTTTTTATACCTTTAGTGTAGACATATCTGAATGAAATTGAAATATGTTATTCAAGTTCACTATTGGATGTTTCCTGTTTAAAATGGAGGAATTACCACCATCGGTTTATGTACAGGGATACTCAAAATTATTCCAAAGCATTGTGTTCTATGAGAGATATTTCTATAAATCAAATTTTATTAACTTTACTTTCCACGAAGTTTTTGGAAATTGAAGTATGTTATTTATATGCACAAAAGAATGCTTTGCACTGAATATAGCATCGTTATCATTAGATTTACAGGGTGACACAAAAATATTCAGTTATATTAAGAGCTATTAATAAAAAATTGCTAGAATTGTACTCTCGTTTACTTTACGCGTTTTTGAAACTTTCTATCATTTTTTTAGTGTGAATATAATTTAAATCTCTGTATCTGTCTGACTGTTCTTCTTTCCGTCTGTCTGTTTCTCTGTCTGTTTTACTGCACTCTAATTCCCGTAAATATTCATGGAATTTCTTTAAACCGATATATTTTATTCAAGTTGACTATCGGATGTTCCCTATTGAAAATGGAGTGAATACCTATTCTGGTTTATGTACAGGGACACCCAAAAGTATTCGAAAGCATTGTGTTCTATGGGAGGAGTTTCTATAAACCATATTATAATACCTTTAATGTATAGAAACTTCAATGAAATTTTAACATGTTATTTAATTCCCTATCGGATGTTTCCTATGTAAAGTAGAGTACATTTCTAACTGCTTTGTGTACAAGGGCACTTGAAAGTATTCCAAAGCATTGTGTTGTATGAGAGTTATTTTTATAAACCTAATTTTAATAATTTTATTCTCTACAAAGCTTAATGCAATTGAAATATATTATTCGTATGCACAAAAGAGTGCTTTCTATGTAGTATAGTATGGTTAGTATTAGATTTACAGGGCCACACAAAAATAATCATTTGCATTAAGAGCTATAAATAAAAATTTGCTGGAATTGCACTTTTGTTTACATGAGCGTTTTAAAACTTTCTTATAATTTTAGTGGGAATATGATTTCAATTTGTGCATATGTCTGTCCGATTGTCTACCTTTCCATCTGTTTGTCTCCGGCTCCTATCATTCGTGAATATTTTGAGAATTTTTAAAAAATGATACATCTAAGTTCCCTATGGAATGTTCCCTGTTTAAAATGCCATTAATTGGTCCTGTACAACTAGTTTGTTTAGAGGGACAACAACAACAATAAAAAAAAAACAATGTATTATGTTTTAGGACAGAATTTTTTAAAAGTTATATTTAAAAATCTTTCTGCTATAAAAATCATAGAAACATTGACATGCATTATTGATATTCTAAAATGATGTTGTGTATAGAACATGATATGATTAACTTTCAGATTTACAGGGCTACACTAAAATATTCAGAGAGATTAAAAGCTGTAATTATAATCTGACGGCTGCGTTTTCTTTTGCGTTAAGCCTTTTTAACACTTTCCAAAATGCCTAAGAGTAATTTTAAAATCAATTTGTCTATCTGCATGTTTTTCAGTTGTTCTGTCTGTTGTGTGATAAAGTAGGCAAGGAATATTAAAAGTTATTCGATACAATTGCGTACAGTTGGAAAGTGTTACTAATCAATGCGTACTGCATGATTTTTCTTTCTTGTTCAATGTTTAATCTAGAGCAGTACAAACTAGATTTTTGTGCCTGTCTGTGTGTTAAGTTAGGGTGCAGCTGGCTGCTTTTTTTTTTTTTTTTTTTTTTTCCTGTAGATCATGTTTATTGATATATATATATACAGGGTACAGGGTGATCAGTTTAAAAGAGTATCCGTGGGTTTTTCTTATAACCCTTAAATCTTACAGATGTGGCAACTATTCTAACATTGAAGTACGATTGTTTGAACCTTGTTTAAGTTTGCGAGACAATTTCTAACTCTGTTGGACTGTTGCAAATTTATTTGTGAGGTAAAACAGAAATGGAGACGCACAATTTTTTTAATCCCGTAATAATTTTATTTTTGAAAAACATAATTTAATTCAACTTTTTTACATTATCATTCCTCACTGAAAATGTTGAAATTGTTCGCCACCATTTTGAATGCAAACATGAACATGTCGAATATGGTTTTTGACACACTTCACAGCATTGTTGGTGTTATTGATGAGATTTCTTCAGTTATGATCTGTTTTAATTAATCGATGTTTGCAGGACTTCTCTAGAAAAGCCTATGAAATGATAATGTAAAAATAATAATGTAAATGTAATATAGGAATGATAATGTAAATATAATGTAGGAATGATAATGTAAAAAAATTTAATTAAATTTTGTTTTTCATAAATAAAATTATTACAGGATTAAAAAAATTGTGCGTCTCCATTTCTGTTTTATCTCACTAATAAAGTTGTAACAGTCCAACCGTGTTGGAAATTGTCTCCCACACTGAAACAACGTTCAAACAATTATAGTTCAGTGTTAGAATAAGGCAGTTGCAAACAGCTGATAACAGCATGGCAACGTGGACAGCGTGCCCTCCATCACTGGTTGCTATGCGCGGTTGCCATGGTGTTGTGAGCTGTTTTCAACTGCCATTTGCTTACTGTTCTAAAAATGGCATCTATTTATTTTCACGTGGAGTTGATAGCCCTCCATCTACGTCACTATGACGTCATATGAAACTGCTCTATAGTTGCCACATCTGTCATATTTAAGGGTAATAAGAAAAAATTACGGGTACTCTTTTAAACTGATCACCCTATATATATATAATAAATTTGGCTTCTTTAAATATGTGTATTTCATCCCTTGATAATTTTTTTTCACCTTTCTGAGCTTCTCCTACATATATATATATATTTTTTTATTCTTGTTGGTCTTTGTGGTTTCAGTGATCTTGTATCTGTTGCTTGGCTTTTACTACACTTAAAAAATCATTATTATATATATATATATATATATACATATATATATTAATGGATGAAGATCAGTAAGATATTTAAACATCCAAAATATCAGAAGAATCTACTTCAGTGCACTTTTTCAAATTTTCGATCTCTAGTATGATTTTTTCGATTACTTGATTAATTTTATTTATTCAGGTTAGGTTTTGGGTGGATTCAGGACAATGAACATCTCTTTTGAGAGTTCAGGTCAGGTTTTAGATTGTTTTTAAGTTAATGGTCGGTTTCGGGTGTAGAACTCTTAAATTGAACATGCCTATCTCCTTTACGAAAACACAAAAACTATTATTATTCATCATGCCTAAATTGCATTTTTCTGTTTAGTGAGGCTAACATTGCAAAAAAAGATGTGATCAAAGTGAAGTATAACTTAAAACTTTTTGACAAATTTGAAAAATTTCAGTGAGGCATTGCACGCTCCCTCCCCCTCCCCCCTCCTTGGCTACTGAATAAGAAATTCTGTATAGAAACTAAGCATATTTTATGAATACAGTAGAGAGCAGGAATCTGCACAGCCTGTCCGATATGAACATTCAAATTCACATTAATAAGTTACAAAACTACAAATCAGAATTTTTTAAAAGGATCTTGAATGCAGATTCTGTACTTGCATTTTATGATAACAAATAATAATATGAAAGACTGCTAGAACCACGTTACTGATGGTGAAATTATTAACAGTATAAAAAGAAAATTATGATGATGATATCAATGAAGTATACAATAACAAATTAATTTTTAAAAATGCTATCTTGTAAGGGAGAATTCACTTAAATTCTTAGAACAATAAATTTGTGTTACAAAATGAGAACTGATGACTATTTACAATAGACAAAAAAAAAAAAAAAAAAAAATCTTGATGTATGTATGCATGTTCAAGTAACATTTAAAACAAATAACATATGAACAGATTTCATCTAAATTTAACAAATAATTTTTCCTTTTTATTTTTGTTTTCAGTATATATATATTTTTAAAGTTCAGTGTTATTCTTATGTACCAAACAATTTAGCAATCAATTGAAATTGTGTTATTATTTTCTAGTATGTGTTTAGTTTGAGTAATATTCTGCTTTTATTATTTAAAGTGAAAGTAATTTTTTTTATAGACCTCAAAAATCCGCACAACTTCTGGTTCTGAGCTGTGCAGATATCTGGATCTCTACTATATTATTATGGCTGTATCATATGAGAGGTTTTTGTCTATTTCACAACATAGCATAGCAGTATACGGGGAAGATTCGACGTCAGCAGATTTTCAACTTTTTCAACCACAATTCAGAAAAGTTCATCATGTTGTGCTGGGTGAAATGTTGGACAAAAAATCTTGCATGTGATACAGCCGTTAGAGTTGTTTCATGACCATACACTGTATCACATGAGAGATTTTCGTTCAACTGTTAATGCAACACAACATGGTGAAGTTTTTGAAATGGTGGTCCCCACTGTCCTTGAATCTTCTCTATACGTAGCTGTGTTGTGTTAGGCGAAATGTTGAACAAAAGTCTCTTGTGTGATACGGCTATTAAGTTCTGTTGTACAAGAACATACTTAATTTATGTATAATATTCAAAATACTAGAAATAATATGACTGCGACAGTGAAATAAATAGAAGGAATATAAAAGAAAGCTATGTGATGGCTATAGCTTACTAGTTGCTTCTAGTGTCACATTGATATTGTTTTGTGAATTTTTCTTCAGCTTTATATTAAGTAATGAAATTAAATGCAAATAATATATTATTGGGATTCTTAGTTGTAAAACCAGCTAAACAAATTGCCTTTAGATTTAATCAACACATCAAATGAAGTGTGAGTCACCTATCGAGTTAAAAGATTTAAAGAAAATAAAAGAAAATATCAATTAAGCAAATGTTTAAGAATTTTTAAATATAAATAGACATTAGAAGATAATATCTTGCCACATTTTTTATACCTTCATTACAAATGAGACTTTTGTGTGTGTGTGTGTGTGTGGTTGAAATATACTTATTTATAAAGTAAGCACTTTCAGAAGACAGATTTGTCTATTAAAAGAGCAGATTTTGTAAATGACCACTTGACTAACTACTGAAGTTGGCAGTGTTTGACACAAATTCAAAAACATATAATCCAACAAATGAATATCCAGAACTGCAATACGTAAAAACATACAATCCAGGGACGTAGGGGGCTAACCACACTCTCCCACCCCACCTGTTTATTAATACCAAAAGAAAAAAAAAAAAACACCAAATTAAAAACAAAATTAATATCTTATAAATGTTCATAACTAGTAATATTTTATAATTAATACTAATAATTAGTGAATATTATTTAACATTTAATTATTAAATGATTTTATTAAGATTAATTTTGAGTCATTTATAAAAGTAAATTTTCTGATTCCTTTTCATGATTTTTAAATTGCTACGCTCTTTATACAATCTAACAAATGAATATCCAGAACCTTGGAATTGGTGATTTATGAGTGCAACTCAAATTCAAAAATTTTTATTTGAAACTAATCATTAGAATAATCATTGACAAATATAAACTTTGTAAATAAATAATATAAATTACAAAAATATTGTTTTAAATTGAAATATTTAAACCCAACTTAATTGTTCATCAGTTGACAAAAAAGTAGGCATGACTGAACAATAAAAACAATAATGCATCTATTTTTAATGATGTCTATTTTTCTTCAGATAATGAAGAAATGTGCTTAAATATTTAAACCTGAAATAATTGTTACATGGTCTTACAATTTATGAAGTTTGTTTCGTAAATTAATTCTTATTCATCATCATTTAATATCAATTTTTTCATGCAATTTTTTTTTTACTAATCATAATATGAAAATTCTGTTGCCGCAATAGTAATTAGTAACAACTTACAATATAATCGAAATATGCTCATACCATGCTTTGGCTATATGTGTGATGTATTCGTGGGATTGTTCAGGAATGAAGAGGACTCTGTTTATTTAATTAACTAGCAAACCTGTGTGAAATATTCGTATTTTGTTTCTTTTCTTATTTACCTTTAAAATTTGAAACTCATAAATGTTATATCAATTTCACCACCTAATTAAAATTTTAATTTATCAGAAGCCAAATTATTATTAAAACCAAATTAATATTGTACAAATAGTGAAACCAAAATCATTCAAAGAAAAGTTTTCAAATAAAATTCATGGTTCACAACCCAATTTTCATACTTCCACAGGCAGTACAATTTTAATATAGGACTCCCACGATGCCTTTTAAATTTTTGTTGCCACGTTGACAATGACTTTTTATTATTTTTTTCTATATAAATAAATAAATAAAATAAAATAAAATAATTCCTATTTTGATTATATTTTTTATGATTGTGTTTTTTAGTCAATTTATGACACAAAAGTTCATATTCTGTATATATCTTTAAAATATTGCTAGGTTTAAAATGATGCTTGCAAAGATTCTGAAGAAACAACTGTTAAAAATACATTTTTTTCGTAAAATAAAATAATCCCATCAGACAAATGTCGTAATTTTTTCTTATTAGTCCATTGAGCCAAGTCTGCATGCTTAAATATTGTTCATGTATAAATATTATTTTCTTTATCCTTGCGTATCGTATAGTTTTGACAAAAAATAATTGAAACTGATCCACATTGGAGAAATATTATATAGATTATCCTTTATTGAAATTAGTAGTCTAGGCTGTAATTAGGCATCCTGATTATCCAAATTCATATGTCCGTTGCCCTAGATTTCAAAAGGTTGTGGGTTTATTAAGTAAAATATCTCATAGTGGAAATCTCTCTTACCAGGCAGAGAAGCTGGATTTTAATTTGATAGTTCATATACTTACCACTCGGTGTGTTGACACTTCTTTATTTTAAATGTTTATTAATCTTATGACTGACATTTTAGCTCGGTTTCAGATATCCATAATTAATATGCAAATGTTCAAGAACAGAAGAGGAGTATTACATTTACATATGTGTTTTAAAAACTCATCCATTTTATCGGCTTTCGTACTGTCAACTTGCAGAGAAATAAAGTTTACAGGGGCAATTTACTAATTATTTTTTAGGTACCTGTTTTGAATATATATATATATTTATGTATTTTAAAATATTAATTCTTTTAATCCTTTCACATATACATCTATTTACTTAACCTCTCCAAACTCGAAGTATAATAAACAGAATAAATATCCTTGTATGGCTTTTACACACATGACGTGACATCATACATGGTTTATTAGAAAAGTAATGTCAGAAATTTTACTGTGAAACATATGCATGTTGCAATGCAGTTGGACCAGTCCAGGGACAGTCTGCTTTACATGTATAGTAGCTCAGTCATCTCCAAGCATCTAGAGAGTAATGACAAGCATTTTCATGAAACTTGTTTTCATCTCTCGTACAAGTTGTGATGCAGTGCTCGATGGAGCAAAGGATTGCCATCAAATTTTGTGTGAAATCACAGGTGATGAATCTTGAGTTTTTGAGTAAGACCCCAAAATAAAAAAGCAAAGTGCCGAGTGACATACCTTGGCATTCTCTCACTCCATAAAGACTAAAATGAGAAAGCTAAAGATCAAGATCTTACTCATCATGTTTTTTTACATCAAGAGGCTTCTCCACCATGAATTTGTACTACATAGTAAAACCTTCAATGCCAAACAGTTGTAGAGATGCTCGAGAAATTCTAACGAATGGCTCATCTGATCCAGTTTGACATTGCAAAACATTGGAAACTTCTTCATTACATCATACCAACTCTTATTGCCTTCCTGGTGACCTGCTTCTTGGCAGATTGAAAGGCGTCAACGATTCCCCAGCCACCCTACAGTCTTGTCATGGTTTCCCAAGACTTCTTTTTCCCCAGCTTGAAAACTCTCATTCTCATGAAAGGGCATCAATTCAAGACAATTGACAAAGTCAAAGAAATTATTAATGGAACAATAAATATTTCTTAATGAACTTACCGATATTATTTTTTAAACAAAAAATATAGATTACAGAAAGGTATTTTTCTCTGTGCACCTTACATTATTAAATTTTAAATTATTAAATACTAAACTCTAAGTATCATATATTTTTGAAAAATTATCATTTTTAAAATATAATAAGCCACAATGCTTCAAATTTTCTTCTGTAAAATGTATTATTATTTTAACCCGTTTGTGAGCCATAGGAAGATTATACTTCCCACCTACATGATCTTACAAAATACACCTGTGGGAAGCACAATTCCCTTTATAATATATTGGCCTTGCTATTATAACGATGGGAACACTAAACCCCACTTTAGTTTTGTGCTGCCATCTATTGTTCACTCAAATGAATAGAATTAGCACATTCATTTTGAAAGTTTAAAAGCTTTGTGTGAGATTTGTTCTGGTATTAAGCCTGTTTTGATGTGATATCATTACTGCTCAACGATTCTACTGCAAATGTGCATAAAACATTGTTTTTATTTTAATAACACTTTCTTATTTCGTATATTTCTGCACATTTTATGCCAGTAACTATCTAATTTGAACAATAAATAATTCAAAAATGATATATTTAAATAAATAATAATTCAAATTTAGCAATATAAAATATATTTCCTCAAATGCTATTGTTTAATTGTTAATAAAACATAAAAAAGAGGGGGGGGGGGGATTCAAAAGAGAAATGAATGGCCCATGAAAGGGTTAAGTAATGTGAAATTATTTTAAGCAATTAATTACATTCTTAGCCAGTCATGAAACTTTTTTTACAAAATCAAATAAAAAAAAACCTTTTTATTTTATAAATCCAGTTTTGTGCTGTCATATATTGGTATATTCTAAAACTGCTTGAACAAGGTATTGTCAGGGCCTGACTTAAATACAAACATTCATGCAACTACTCCAGGCACCAGCATGAGCCCCAAAATCAAATATAAAATTCATTTTAATTTTTTTTTTTTTTTTTTCATGCTAAGTGAAGTGTAAGTGGTCCCTGAAAAAATGTCTGCCTAGGCCCCAGTTAGGCTGAATCGAACCCTGAGTATAGTCATTATCAGAAATAATGTGTATACCAATGCAATGTACAGGAAATATGAAATAATTAAAATTAAAAACTACTTAAAGTTTAAAATTAGGAAACATTTCACATGCATATATATTATATAAAAAAAAAAGTATAAAACCACTTTGAAAAACACATAGATAAAACATTTTTATTAAAAACACAACACAAAGCTTTTCGCCATTATAACAATAGCATCATCAGGTGTAATTAAATTACATAGAAGCCAGCAATATATAATTTATAAGTTCAATACAGTTGAAGTTACAGTTAAAAAAGTTTCAGTTCAGTTCATAAAAGGTTACACAGGAACTACACTGCAAAGAAAGGAAGTACAGTCCACCAAAGGTCACACAGGAACTACATGGGAAAAAAAAAAAAAAAAAAATTAATTCCATTTTTAATATTATTATGACCACAACAGGTGCCAAATTTTATGAAGTGATGCAGCAACCTTGGAGTTAATAACTTTATTGTACTTTATAATATTCACCGCTTCTGTCATTAGCAGGTCTTGAAAGTTGCGAGGGGCTGAAATAACTTCGGATTGGGTCCACAGAGGAATAGCTTCAGGGTGCTCGTAAAGAAAGTCAACTAGAATTGAACTTTTTTTCTCTTTAACATTATGAATGTGTTCATTTATTCTTGCTTTAAGTGTGCGACGTGTTTGCCCTATGTAGTAAAAAAGTTTATCATTATATTTGATAGGGGTTTTATAAACCCCGCCAGCAGGTTTGTTGATATCTCTGTCATTAACAGACATAGATAATATACACGAACGCGCGAACGCCGTTCGCGGAAAGATTTTCTTCCTTGCAGAAAAATTTTCAGCATTCATTTAAAAAAAAAAAAAAAAAAAAAAAAAAAAAAAAAAAATGTGATTTTTCGCGAATTTGCGATTTTTTTTTTTTTTTTTTTTTTTTTTTTCCCCTAATTCGCGGAATTTTGCGAATTCATTTCTTCCGCTTTCAAAAAAGTCGTGGATATCGTTCGTTAAAAAAAAAAAAAAAAGTGGAAGGAGAAAGAAAGAAACCCCCGTTAACAATCGGCAAAGCCTCCAGATTCCCAATCTTTCTACATGTACAATATAAATGTCAATATTCATTTTAACCTCGCATTATGATGTTCTAGAACCTATAAAGAAATAAAATTGTTAAATATTTCTTGCTCATAGAATTATTTTTTGCCTTTTCCCCCTTTTCTTGTCTATAACTAGCGATCGGCAGTCAAATGTTCTGCAGAAGTCTTTTGCATCCCAATCTTACTCCGTGACAGTATTAATTTTAAATTTGCTTTTTGGATTCTAGAATTAGAAATGAAAGAGTTTAATATTTCTTATTATGTAATTATTTTTTTTTACTCCCCCCCCCCCCCCCCCCCCAACACACACACACTTTCCCATCTCCAGACAGTGACCAATTCTAGAAACAATAAAGCAATAGAAGTAATCGATATTTTTCACATACGTAATTATTTTTAGATTTCATTACTAAACTTGATGAATCTATTTTTCCTCAATTAAATTAAAAATTTGTTTCATATCTATACCAAACTTGTAAACAAAATAAAAAAAAGATTTTTTTTTTTTTCTTTGTGGAAAAATTTTTTCTAAATCAATTTATGAAAATGCTTTATTTTGATTTTTTTTTTTTTTACCTTAATTATATATTTGTTGTTTTATGACTTTATTTTAACTTTTATTTTTCACATGATAATTTTTTTTTTTTTTTTTTTTTTGGGGGGGGGGGGGGGGCGGCGCAGAAAATTTTTCATTGAGATTTTTGTGTTCGCAGAAAGTTTTTCATTTTATCTAAGTCTGGTCATTAACAACTAAGTTTTTAATAGTACAAGGGGAGGAGAAAGGAATGCATAGATTAAATTTACGTAAAATAAAATGCTTAAAATTCTTAAAATTAAAGCTCTTAAATTATTAAATTAAGAGCTTTTTTAACATTTAAGCTTTTTTTTTTTTTTTTTTTGTTATGTAGTTCCTATGTGACCTTTGGTGGACTGTACTTCCTTTCTTTGCAGTGTAGTTCCTGTGTAACCTTTTATGAACTGAACTGAAACTTTTTTAACTGTAACTTCAACCGTATTGAACTTCTAAATTATATATTGCTGGCTTCTATGTAATTTAATTACACCTGATGATGCTATTGTTATAATGGCGAAAAGCTTCGTGTCGTGTTTTTAATAAAGATGTTTTATCTACGTGTTTTTCAAAGTGGTTTTATACCTTTTTTTATAAAATATGAAATAACTTACTCATAATTAAAACTTTATAAAATATACAACCTTTTATTACTCCATGTTTAATTGCTGAACTAGTTTCCTCTGGGGCGCCCCAGCTTGATCACCAGCATCACAGTGTGCGAAGTCGCTCGAAACTGATGTTTCTTGTTTCTTCCCTCCTATATATACTCTTCGCCATTGGCGGTTGAGGACTGCCCCATCGTTGCCATTGCAGCAATTGGAACTTGTTAAAATTTCTACGGATTCTCTTACTGTAGCGTAACTGTGGTTGTGGTAGTTGGCCAACTTTTTTACTTGATCAAATTTTATGTCTATTTCTTCGTTTTTATTTACCTGGGTTAACGCGGTTGTTATTTTACCTGTCATTATATCATGGCTATGTTCTTTAATTCTTGTTTTTATTTTTCTTTTTGTTTTACCTATATAGCACATTTCATTATTTTGTTTATTGGTATATGGAATTTTATAAATTCCCGCTGTCTCTAAAGGATTTAATTTATCTTTGTCGTTTCTGATTAATTGGAAAATGTTAGGGTTTGGCTTGACAGGTATGTTTATATTATGTTTCTTGTTTCTTCCCTCCTATATATACTCTTCGCCATTGGCGGTTGAGGACTGCCCCATCGTTGCCATTGCAGCAATTGGAACTTGTTAAAATTTCTACGGATTCTCTTACTGTAGCGTAACTGTGGTTGTGGTAGTTGGCCAACTTTTTTACTTGATCAAATTTTATGTCTATTTCTTCGTTTTTATTTACCTGGGTTAATGCGGTTGTTATTTTACCTGTCATTATATCATGGCTATGTTCTTTAATTCTTGTTTTTATTTTTATTTTTGTTTTACCTATATAGCACATTTCATTATTTTGTTTATTGGTTCTTGTTTCTTCCCTCCTATATATACTCTTCGCCATTGGCGGTTGAGGACTGCCCCATCGTTGCCATTGCAGCAATTGGAACTTGTTAAAATTTCTACGGATTCTCTTACTGTAGCGTAACTGTGGTTGTGGTAGTTGGCCAACTTTTTTACTTGATCAAATTTTATGTCTATTTCTTCGTTTTTATTTACCTGGGTTAACGCGGTTGTTATTTTACCTGTCATTATATCATGGCTATGTTCTTTATCAGAAACATCAGTTTCGAGCGACTTCGCACACTGTGATGCTGGTGATCAAGCTGGGGCGCCCCAGAGGAAACTAGTTCAGCAATTAAACATGGAGTAATAAAAGGTTGTATATTTTATAAAGTTTTAATTAAATTAACTTCATGGTTATAAATTATTTCAAGTAACTTACACATATTATACCTTACTACAAGCTCAGCCCACTTCATTGGCTACTATATTCAAACAAATCACTTTTAATTTCAGCCCAAAAACTAAAGCACTTTATTAAAATAAACACTATTTTTCTCCTAAATTTCAAAACATTTAAACTTTGAAGAAAAATTACATTGAGATGATCTCGGAAAATTTGGCTCATGTTCCCACTGCTTTTGGCAGCATCTTTCCCACCTGCACTATGCTGGTCCAGATCAATCAATTAGTTTTTGTAAATCATTGAAATTTCCATTAAAATCGAGCAAAATCTTAATGGATGTAATTTCAAGTTTCTCAGCTTTGTAATAAACAGCTCTAAATGTCTTGAATTTCCCTTCATCAGATGATAATGAGTCAAATTCAATGAAGTTGCTGCCTTTTTTTTACAATTATCTATAGCTTCTACCACAGTGCTTTTAGCTCTTTCAAAATGAGCCACATCTTGATAGTCAGTCAATAGATTCTTTCTGTTTTTATATAAAACGAATCCTTGAAAATGTGGATGACATGTATCCCACTGTACTTCTCTAACATAAACAAAATACATATTAAGTTATTTAAAAAGATTAAATTTACATTTACTAATAAAATTATACCTCAAATATATTATCCTTTTTTTAAAAATATGCACCTACACAGGGTTCATACTCAAATATGGGAAAAAAATTCCCTGAGTTCCTAGACAATTTTCAAGAAAATATTAGCGACATATTACAAGAAACGCTCCTCTAGACAAGACAAAATACAGCTACTTTCACTGTATAATTGTCATATTACTGCCGATCATGATTGAAATTCAGGTAGAAATCATTATTTACATGCGTATTTTCACAATACTTAATCATTTAAATTTTTATACGAAGCTAAACAAGAAAAACATAACTTAAGAGAAAAAAATGTTTTGTTTTTCCAGGTTTTAGAACTGATTTTCCCTGATTTTTAATGAAAATTTTTATTTTCCCTGATTTTTTTTAACAAATTCCAAATTCCCTGTTTTCCAGGTTTTCCCTGAGGAGTATGAACCCTGCTACAGCAAATATATTTTAAATACGTCTTGTATTCATCTTCAGTGCATATCATGAGCATAGTGTAATACCATCCGCATGGCAACACTTGATGACAAAAAAGTCCCGTGAAGTGAAGAGAGTCAACGAACAGAAGAACGAAAACAATCCAGAGTAAAAGACAGTATCACAGTGATGCACTGAAAATAGATACCAGACGTATTCGAAATATATTTGCTGTAAGTGCATATTTTTTTTAAAAAGGATAATATATTTAAGGTGTAATTTTATTAGTAAATATAAACTAGATATCTATGGTTTACAAGCTCAGATTTTATATATTAAATTGAGTAAAAACCTGGCATTTGCATTTGGTCATACCAGCGAACAGAATAAATTATGTTGTGATTATAGTCTCTTTATATGCTGTGTATTAATAAAATAAGCCTTTCAATTTACAATTTAAGCATATGCCTGCCATCATCAATTTTTAAGCAAACCTAATTATACTAAAGTCAGGGATTGCAGCAGTCCTATTTCTTTTTTACATGCATTTTATTATTTTGTAATTTTTATTTCACAACAGTAATTTTTTACATTATATTATAGCATTAAAACATTAAATTTTTTTTTTTTTAATGAATATATTAGTAACAATGTAATAAAACATATGTAAAAAATATAGGACCGTTGTGACCCTTGTAAAGAACAACACAGATTGATTATACTTGAATAAACAGATTTGATTACATCAAAGTCTCAGATACAAACTTATGTTACAACATGGCCCACAGAATGTGAAAAATGTTCTTTACAAGTTGAGACCTCTTTTTTTTATTATTAAAGGAATAACCATAGCATAGTTTTTTAAAAAGATGGCTGTTGAAACTGAGTAAAGGATTAATTAAACATGTAATATTTATAATTGAGTTCAACATATAACTTTCTTTACAGCATGAACAATATAAAGATGATTTTCGCTTGTTTTCTTCACATTTTATACCTATCACATTTTCTTCAAAAAGAATTGGTCCAACCAAAACACATACAAATATAAATCCATGAGTGAGTTGAGGTCATCAAACATATCTGCAATATATTTAAAACATGATTACATCTTATTAGTCATTAAAAGCAATATTTGTAATCATTACAATAATAAATTACTATGCACAATCAATTGCTTTAAGTGTTAAACAATAGTAAAGAATTTTTTTTTAAATATTTAATTATTATTATTATTTAAGTTTAAAAATATTTATATAACTATTAGAATACAAAGATTATTCAATGCACAAAATCAATTATGTACTACAGTAGAAGATCTTTATAATGAAAACCTAAAAACACAAGATTGTACATTATATAGATCTCATTTCACTCATTATTTGAAAAATTTATTACATTTAAAACTTATTATACATTTCAAATATTAATAAATTACACTTAATTTTTCAGACTATTAAATCCAATTTGTGTTTCTTCTAAAATATTATAATACAACTTAAAAAGAGAAAGAGAGAGAGGGAGGGAGAATGTTTTGCAGTATCTATAATAATAAAAGAAGAAGATGTCTGTCTGTCTGAGCATCTATACGTTCAGCCCCTACTGAACGCAGAAGTATAAAATTTGACATACAGGTGCTCAGAAGCCTTCCCGAGGGGATAGTGAAAACAGAATTTAAAAATTTTACTTAGTTCCAGAGATATTAATTACAATGTCGACCCATGTCAATCGAATAATTGCTTAAAAAAGAAACATTCTATCAGCAGACGATTTTCTAAGCTGTCTCGATCGGAAACAAAACACATGCGAGACAACTGTCTGCGATAAAAAAGGAAATAAATGTAACCAATTAAGATATCACGTGCTTCATAGTGGGGATAAAAATTGCAATTTTCAAATTTTCATTCACGTTACATTTAAATTAATATTTGGCCTAGACAGCATATTATAAAGCTACTGTTCAATTTTCATGAAAATATCTGAATAAACAAAAAAAAAAAAATACATTTTTATTGGGAAAAGATTATATTTTGCAGCATTTTAAATTGAGATATGCCGTTGAAATTTCGTAGTATTTGGTTTTAATGCCTGATAATTCGATTGTGAATCTTTTTGAAAGACCAGAATTATTAGGAAAGCTTGAAGCAGGGGAAGAAGGGACAAAAATTTTCGAAAGATATTTTAAAGTACTTTTATATTATCGAAAGTGGACTTCGAGATTTCACCTGATTTCCACGTTTTAAGGAGTCCTGATTAGGTTTTCTTTTGTATCTCAGCTACTAATTAAAATAATTTCATAAGTAATACATCATTTGAAAGCTTTGTTGATTTGGAATTGAACAGTAGATTACAGAAATTTCTACTGCTAGATGGCGCTGTAATATTTTAAAATTTCAATATTTCAAATTCTAATGAGCAAAGAAGGTGTTGTAAGTTTTAAAACGGGGATAAAGCGCCGCAGGCGCCACCGAGCGGGACTTTGCTAAAGTCAGAAATTTGAAAGATCATAACATGGTGAGCGAAAATGGAAAACTAGCTTACAATTTCATGTATTTGCTCTTTTGATATAAATGTAAATTCTATATTTAAAAATATCAATTCTCTTTTCAGTGATGATACTGAGTGCTACTTTTTCAAACAAACATAAATAAAAATTAATTTTTAAATATTTTTTTAATTCAATGTTAGCTTTTGGAAACACTGGCTTGTAAAAGGTTAAAACATTGTTATTGGAAGTACATATAAATGAGTTGCAGCTAGTGACTAAGAAAAATAAAAACCATGTTCAGATTTTTTTTATAAAGAAATTTTTGCATTAAACTTCCTAACTACTTTTAAAATATTAGAATAAAATACTAAACAGAAATAAGATGTTAGACAATTTTAACAGATAAGCAATCAAGGAGATTATACTATTTTAAATGAAATCATTAATTATCAAACATAACAGTTATTCAAACTAGAATCATTGAAAGAAAACGGGTTAAAAAAAAAAATCCTCTAAAGATGTATAATGAATATTTAAAAAATATATCATACAGAAGTTCTAAATACTAAATATTAATTCTAAGTACACATGGGAGTTGACAAGAAAAAAAAAAAAATCCAGGAAAGGGCAAAACTTTTTTATATTGATCTCTGAACAATTTCTCTTTAGCGGGTGGAAAGAGAGGATTGTTCATGAATGAAACGTAATTTTTCTCTCATTATATTCATGATTTAAAATAACTCTCCCTCTCTCTATATATTTTTTTTACAAATTAAGGAAAATAAATAAACTTAAATCAAACTTTAAAATCTAGAGAGAGGGCCATGGCCCCTCCTTGCTAGCACCTATGCCTATGGTTACACACATGTGGTTTGTTCATTCAAATATTATATGAGTAAAGTATTATAAGAGTATCAATAGCAAGCATATCAGTATCATAAGAGTTCTTTTCAGAGACATCTAATTACATTTCATACAAGAAAACAGTTTCAAGAATTATTCTGAATTTATATATTGAACTGTAAGTAAAATATTAAAAGTTTCTGACTATTTAAGAATCTTAACTTAATTCTTAACTTCACAGTTCACTCATTTTCGTATTTAAAAAAAAAAAAAATCTTTATTCTCCTTTCACTTGAACTGATTTGGTAAAAATTTTTTGGCTAGTAGGTTGCCTTCACTAGTTAGTGGCGTACCAAGGGTGGGGTGGAAGGGGCAGTCTGCCCCGGACCTTTAGTCTTCAAGGACCTCCGAAGAAAACTAACCTTACGTATATATATCTGGTGAAGTTGCTTTGCCATTATTTTAACATGAAACATTCCCTGCATTTTCCCTTTAAGTTGTAGCTTCCTGTCTAAAAAGCCTTAATGTACAAAGTATTATCCTAGAACGACAACTTCAAAACCAAACTAGTATGTTGGGGCCACCACATGACTTTCTTCAATATGTTTTTCTATACAAATTCCCCCAGTAAAAATAATTTATTAAAATTATCTTCCATGATGAATACAGATGATTTCCATCCTAGAGAAGTAGTATAACTTTACATATTAAAAGAAAGTCAATTTTATTTTCCATGTGACATCTTAAAAAAATTGTGATTTTTTTTTTTTTTTTCCCATAAAAATGAAAAAAAACGATAACATTATTTTAAATTATTGCAAATCAATGGTTCAACCGATCGTTTTAAAAGTATTGATGAGCTCTTTCGAAAGATACTAATGATAAAAATTTTCACCCCTTGCGAGGGGGGGGACACCTCTAAGGGGGAAGCGATGCTCCTACATATACAAAAAAAATTCCCAGTTGAATATCACTATTATAAATAATTATTTTTAAAAAAGAATTCCTTTTATGTACATTTATACGAAATTTTGTCCTATACCACCACGTTAAAAATTTAGAAAAAGTGAGATGGTAACGCCCCCTGTTGGAAAATTTCCACTAAATGTTGATAGACACTAATTTATGTCAAGTTACAATTACATACCAAATTTTATGAAATTCGCTGCTGTAGTTAGTCAGATACAGTAGCCACAAAATTTTGTCACACCACAGGCAGATATTTTGTAAAAATTATTAAATTGTGTTCTAAACCTCTTGAAACGTGTAAATCCATTAAAAACTCAAGGTCAAAAATCTTTATGAATCCAATACTTTCTTCTATTGAATATAGAAGAAAGTAAAAACCGGTTTATGCAAAGCCTGACTAGGGTAGGACAAGCGAGACTAATGCTCCTAGCTTTCTTGTTAGGTTTGGCTTCTGGATTAATCTTAAAACTCACTTTATTGTAATACAATTTTTATAGTAATAGAATTAAGTGAAGAAATGCAAGTGAGCCTCAGTATAGGAGAAACTTCAATTAGGGGGGCCCCCAAAGTGATTTTTGCCCCGGGCCTTGAGAGTTGTATATCTGCCATTGCTAGCACCAATATGTCTAACTAAACTAGTAAGCTTGAAATGGTTTAGTAAATATATTAGTACAGTACACGTCCAGAAATCTGCACAGCTTGGGACCAGAAACTGTGTGAATTTTAAAATTTTGTGTAGTATTTTATTATTATTATTATTAATTTGGCTTTTATTTCTGAGCTAGAATTTTAATGCTATACTGCATTAAAAATGACATTGAGAAACAAGTAAGCGTCTAAAATATAAAAAATAACAATAGTAAATTAAGACGATTAGATAGTAATAAATGCAGTAAAATATATGCATAATTTTTTTTTTTTACTTAATAAATTTTGTCCTAAAAAGTAAAACACAAAATTTAAATATATAAATATCTGATACAATATAGACTTGCGTATTATAAATTTTATCACAATTTAGAAATACAGTCGAACCTCGTTAATATGAATCTCAAGGGGAATAAGAATTTTTTTCACCAGTAGTTTATGCTATCAGTAACTCAGAAACTGATCTTAATTTTGATGGGGATTGTGGAAACAGTTCATGTTAAAAGTAATTCACATTGAGCATGTTTACATTAACGAGGTTTGACTGTATTAGATGAAAAAAAAAAAAAATTGTTTATAACTATAAAGCAACTTTATATATGAACTAAATCAATCATATACTATGAGTATTTTTTTTTTCTTGCAGTCTGAATAGTAGTTATTTTTTGTTCAAACACAAACATTGTGTGAAAAAATGTAGACACTGATCTCCAAGATCTAGAACTTAATTAAAATTACTTTTCCTAAACTCATTAGATACAATTTCTAAAATATCCCCATTAAAATAAGTGCTATCTAATTTTTTTTTTTCCTTGAACACTTTACTATAAATTTCCTTGGTAACATGAGTTCAGTAGCGTCGCCAGAGAAAATTTCAAGGGGGGGGGGGGGGCACAACCTGAAAAAATATTTTTTTTTAAAATGAAATTCTGATAGCATAGTTTTAAATTTAAAGAAAAAATGCTTAGTAGAACTTTTTAGGGGGGAGGGGGGGCTTGCCCCATTCTGCCGATGCCCATGCATGAGTTATGGTATGCGGATTTCTGAGAGTCCATTGTACTAACAAAGGTTCCATATCAGCAAAAAATATTTTACAAAATCAATTCAAATAAAGGTGAATAAAAGTAATTTGATTTTTAATAAAAAGTGAAGTTTTAATACATTATAAATAAATAAAAACCTACTAATTTCATTTCAAAAGACTTTCACCATCGTGCCTTGGAGCTTCTTCAGTTGTTGTGTCTGATTCTGATAAAGATGGGATTTGATCTTGAATTGGAGCAACATCTGCAACCAATCGGATCTCATTTTTATCAATGCCAGATGGTGCAATCTTTTAGATTCAAGATTAAGAAGAGAAAGTCAGCAAGAATCTTCTAAGACAAGACACAATAACTGAAACCCTTCGGCACGGTGGTGAAAGTCTTTTGAAATGATGTCAATAGGTTTTTATTTCTTTATAAAAAAATATTTGAATTCAAAAATATTTTTTTCTTTTGTTCTTTCTTAGATTTAAAAATCCTCTTTTATTTTCTTTCCAAAATTTTAAATATAACACGTTGTTAACATAAAAGGAAACAATACTAACTATGTGAACATGATCGTCACTAGATAACATTAAAAAACATACTAATGCCCTGAAGCTTTACGATGAGCATTTAAAAAATATATAACACGAAAGCTCTTACTACACACTTTACACACATAAGGTTTAGTTCCATCATGTATACGCATGTGATAAATTAGATGATGTCTCTGAGAAAAACTCTTATTACAACTTGCACAAGAATAGGGTTTTGCGATTAATCTTGAATTAATATTTTCAAATTTCGAAGCAGTGTTGAAAATCTGTGAACTTTGGAAGAACATTTTTTCTTTTCTTTGGCCTTGCATTCGGAATTTTCCGGCAAAATCTAAAATAGATTAAAATACATTATTAATAAAATAAAATCATAACATGATATTAAATTGCTTTATACATAAAGCATTGACTGTATATACCAGTATTTTGCATATTCTTTGACAAAAACATTCCAAGTTATGACAAAAATTAAATGTGATTACTCAATAAGAAGCGAGAATGTAATATAATAGTTTACAATAGTTTCTCCTATGGATTTTTTTGATTAAAAAAAATCATATATATATATTTTTTTTTTAAGATGTGATATAGAGAATAAAATGGACTTTCTCTGGATATTTAATTTTACACTACAGTTGGTAACAGAAGTATCCGAACACTAGCAAAAATTCCTATATAAAAAAAGTAGAGTTAATACTGTTTTGTTAAATAAATCCTTGTTGAATCATGTTCTTATAAAATAATTTTAATAAATAACATTTTGAGTTCTTTTTGTATATTGTCACTACAGTTAAGTTTTTTAATGTGTTTTTTATATAACTGATGAACCAAGTTCTTTCGGTATCCTGCTTTATGAGACATTTTGGTGATTTTTGTTTAGTTCATTTTTGAGGTGTATTTCATTGGAGCATAATAGGATAGAGTGGTTTATATAAGTTTGGATTTTATATTTATAAGGGGTTTTGCATTTATTTATTATCTCATCAATTTTGTTTGGTTTTTGGTTATTTTCAATTTCGTAAGTGAACCAAATATTTTTTACTATTTCATTTAATTACCTAGTGATTAGACAATGGTAAGGGGTGGCACCGAGGTTAGTTTTATATTTATCCCTAGTATCAAATGCCATGGGGCCTCTTCTACGTGAGAAAAGAATAGCTTCAGTTTTGCCAATGTTGAGAGCTATTCTCTATTTGGGGAACCATTTAGTAAAAATTTTGAGGTGGTGGGAAATTACCGAAATAGCAAAACGCCTGTTGATGCTAGGAGCAAAAATACAGGTATCATTTGCAAAAATAGCCAAAGAGGTGTTGGGGTAACGGGGCATATCGTTGATATGTAGGTTAAAACGTTTAGGGCTAATTTTAGAGCCTTGAGGAACGCCGATAACGGGAAAGAAGTTACGTGAAACAGTGCCTTTCACTTTAACGTGGAAGTTCTTGTCAAGAAGATAGCTATGAATTAATTTATATAATAGGCAGAGGGGGAAAATCGTAATTAATAAATTTAAAAATTAGGCCAGTAGTTCAAACTTTGTCAAACCCCATTTCAATATTAAGAAAAACTGCAACGGTATTTTGCTTTTTAATTTTGCCAGTGGTAATGTGCTGTGCTCAGCTAGTCTATAAGACCTGATGAGGAGTGGAAAGGCCATTGCAGAATCAAATTGTTCTGGTACCATAATATTATTTTAATACATCCATGGTTTGGAACTGAAACTAGTAAAAAAAAAAAATTACATTACAATACAAAATATAAACAAACATTCGAATTATCAATCAGGACATATTCGAATTTTATTATAATTCAAAATTCGATTTGAAAAATCAATCGTTATACCAACGCCTTTTATATTTTTAATTTATTGAAAAAAAAATTATTGAGTGGAAAAATATGAAAACATTTTTTTTTTTTTTACATTTAATTTTTATTTATTATTATTTTTTTTTTTTTTCAACAATAACTGCAACTTGTTTGCACAAGAATCAGAATGTAAACAAAACAAACACATGCACATAGTAAAGAACGTGGGAAATCTTCTGAATTTTCATGTGCAAGCTGCAGCTGTAATTAATTAATTAGATTTTCATTTATAGCGATAACCTCAATTTTACGATATACTGTTGAGTACACGAATACGAAATTATATCAATACCAATTCGTAAATGCTGAACTTACAATAAATGCTTAAGTGACAACAATAACATTAAAAAAATATGGAAATTACAAGTGAAGCTAATGATATAATGCTCCTCATGAAGGCTACTAATTTTGCTGCTGTTAAACATAAAAAACAAATGAGAAAAGATGGCTACACACCTTATATTAACCATCCGATAGGTTTGAAATTAATATTCTTCATGCGACATCCCTATTTCTTCCGCAATTAGATAAAGTTACTTTTTTTTTTTCCTCCTTTGCAGGTGTTGCCCATATATTAACATCGGAAGGGAAAATAACGGATCCAGTTGTACTCCAAGTAAGCGTCGAAACTTAAGTATTACTTTCTATGAACATTTTTTAAACTATTTTATTCTATACACCATGTCAACTTTTAGCTTTTTCAATAGATTATTTGCTGTTTGATAAAGGTAGTTATTGGCTAAAAAAACAATGATGATATTTTACTGTGGGAAACAGGTCAAAATCTCATTTAAAAGTATGTACTGCTGCATAGCATAGAATAGCATAGTGAACATTACTAAAAAATGCAAAAAAAAAAATTATATTGGAAAATTCATTGTCAATAATATTCATGTCAGTATTCTAAATGTTATTTCAAAAGTGGTCTGACATCTTTACGTTGAAAATATCCCTCAAAATTGATGTTTATGTGAAGTTTTGCCCTATTCTGCCATGTTAGGAAATTTGTAAATTCTAAATAACTTGCGAAACTTTCAAAGTAGCATGTTTATAGTTAATGATGTTCATAACAAATTGAAAAATGATATTTTAAAACTGTCCTGACATCTTTACAGTAAAAAATTTCTACTTAATAATGCACGTTTAAGTGAAATTTTGCAATATTCTCCCATGTTAAGAAAATTGTAAATTTATAATAACTTGCGAAGTTTTTTAATTTGAATGTTCCAAATGAATAGGGTTCTTGTCATTGTCGAAAATAATATTTTAAAACTGATCTGACTTCTCTGCGATTATTTGTTCTTGAGATATCGTGTACACAGACTGAATAACGGACTAACAGACACCCTACAGATGGACACCATACAAATTTTATCATTTTCAAATTCCTCACACTTGAAAATGTGTAAAAAGTTTAAAAAAAACGAGGTCGAAAATTTTCACAATTACCTAAGTTCCCCATACCTGTAGTATGATGGGGAACTAAAAGTAAAAGAAGTGTACTTACTTATCTGTAAAAGAAATTACTGTAATAATAATAGCATTCTAACATTAGCAAAAATATTTTATTTTTTGCTTAATGCAGCAAACATATTACTTTATATTTAATACTTAGGTTTTCTTAATAATAAAGTTTCTTGAATCTTAATACAGACATGTCATGTTCCTGTAATCACATTTGTTCATTTGTTTTTGTTTTGTTTCAAAAACTTAGAATGCTGTAGGGTGATGCAATTCAATGTATCAGCACTTTTAACTGGTAACTTTTTCTTATTGGAACTTCTTTTTCACGTTTCAGAACTTTGTGTTTGTTTTTGCGCCAGTCACTCATGTGTGCATATTGGATTGGTATAATGTATAGGAATTGGATATGAATGTTTTTGATTTTTAGAAAGAATGGTTTTGTGACCATTTTTCAAATTTCACATTTCGTCTAAGCTTTGATAGAGAGAGAGCACTCATTGGCGATTCATTATGCGGCAATGCAATTAGGTGTATCGTACCCTTTTTACTGATAATCATTTTGCATCAGAACTTTGTTTTTTCATCTTGGAGTTTTTTCATCTTTGTTTTTGATTTCGTGAAGCACCAGCCACTCATTTGTGTTTGCAGGATTGGTTCTTTTTCCTTTATTGGAAAATGGAATTTTAAAGGATTTTTTTCTTCTTCAGAGCAGAATGCTTTAAAAATATCAATTTTAAACAAGAAATATATTTTAAAATTTGCTTTTTTTTTTTTTTTTTTCTTACAGTTTGATTTTTTTTTTTTAAGAATGAAAATTACGCATCCCCTGGGACCTGGAACATTAAATTTTTCGTGTCCTGACTTCGATTTTTCACATAATTTACACGCTATAGCACGTAAACGGCATCACTGTGGGAAATACTGAGAAAACCCCCTTATCATACCATTTTCTTAATCTTGGGAACAGCTGAAATTCAATTTGTTCTTCGTTCTATCGCATATAACGTTTTCGGTTTACATGATACTTGTTTGGAGTTTTTATATAAGTAGCTCAATACATTTGGATATTAAATTATGCAAATTAAATTTTGCTAAATCTTGTGCATGAGCACTTAAAAATGATTTAGTAAAAATGTTCACATTTCATTATTTAATATTTTTTCATTCTGATTACAGTATGCTGTGTCTAATATTGTATGTCAAGTTTCCTGAAAATAGCTTTGCACTGGGTTGAATACCTTGCGTGTTACAGCTAAAAAAGTGACGATGTTTTTTGCAATTTTTTAAAGAAATCATTGTATCTTCCTGATTACATGCGGTAGAGGCATGAAAATTTATAAAGATAGTAAGAAAGAGCCCTATACATGCTAGCCAGATTACATTTCAAGCATTAAAGGGCAAAATTAACGGTCGCCACCGGCCACGTGGCGACTAAATAAAAAAAGATGGCGATTAAAAATTATGCATCGATCGCCACTAAAGTCGCCACTTTTTATGATCATTAAAATAATCTAAAAATCGAGCGACGATAGGCAATCGAAGCCTTGTGATTTCCAATCTTTTTCCATCCATGGCATGAATGTCAATGTTCATTTTAAACTTGCTTTATTATATTCTACAACCTATAAAGAGGTAGAATTGTTTAATATGTCTCACTCATATAATTTTTTGGACCCCCCTCCCTTTCCCTCCCCCTAACGATCTGTGATCACACAGCTTATAGAAAGCTTTATAATTTCTAATCATTCTCCATTTGCTGCAAAAATATAAATATATATTTTAAACTTACTTTATTAGATTCTAGAATCTGTAAAGAAGTAGAATTGTTTAATATCTCTTACTCATAATTCTTGTAATTCCCCCCCCCCCCCCTCCAACGACTGGCAATCACATGCTCCACTGAAGTCTTGTGGTTTACAATCTTTCTCTATCCATAACATAAATGTAAATATTCATTTTAAACTTTCTTGATTAGATTCTAGAACCTATAAAAAAGAATATAGATGTACCCTTCCCCCCCCCCCCCCCCATCACACACACACATGTGAGCTCCATTTCCACAAGCAGTTAATGATCAAATGTCCTGCAAAGCACAATCTTTTTCCATTAATATCTCCATAGTATTTAGTGTATATTTAACCCATTTAAGATAGTTGACAAATGTGTGTATCAAAATTTGATTTGACTTAAATGTGTACTTTTCAAAAATTTTTCTATTTGCTTTCTTTTGTGTAGAAACCTTCCTTTTCCCTTCCCATTTTAAAGTAGAAATCTCCCTATTTTTAAAGCTACAAATTTGGCAGCTAAGTAAATTATTTTTAATGAAGCAGCTAAGTTTCCATATCTATACTTTTTAAGAGGAAGTATTTTAACTTTATTGAAATAAAATCATTTAAAAAAGTGTGTCTTTAGAAATAAGAAAAAATAATAAAACTGCTAACAGTATTTACACATGACCATGTAAAAGGTTGTGATGATGATGAATCAGCTGATTCATTTACTAGAAAATATCAGTGTGAACTGTGAATGATAACAGCTTATTTCACTTAAATAAATTGAAAAAAAAAGTACTACTGAATTATCTGAAAGATAATAACTTTTGCTGTTATTATTACATTCCTAAGCAGATTTTAATTTAGGATGTGCAATTTAGGATTTTTAAAAAGAGCGTAATTACAATTTCAGTGTCCCTGTGTTAATTTTATTATTATATGTATTTCTTATTTTCATATTTTTTTTGTGGTAATTATACCGCAAAATGGTGACAATGTGTTTTGCAGTCTGAAAGAAATTGTCTTATCAAGTGAAAAGTGGCCACTAACTTAAAAAAGTGGCTACTAATGAAATTGACACTACCGGCCACTGGCCACTAATGAATTTTCCCAGTTTTGCCCTTTATCAAGCATTACTTTTTACAGGGTGATACCAAGCACCTTCATTTTTCTTTAATTTTTTACTGATCCACTTTTCACTTTCGGCACAAAATTTTCTCTGAAATATATGAGGTATAACATGTTCTTCACACTCCTAAAATTTCAAGATGGTTTGTTTAGTACTTTTTGAGATATTTCAAAAAACATTTGAAATTGAAAGCATCCGGTCATTTATGGAAAGGTAGGATTGCTCAATCTTACTAATGAACATAATTTTAATAATAAAAAAATTAGATTAATTTTAATTACTAAAATGAATATTAAAGTAATATTAATTAATAGTATAATATAATGGACTGTATAATATAACTATTAAACTGGCTATTAGCATATATCTAACATTTCAGTACAAACATTCATAAATATCAAGAAAACCCAGTTCTTGGCCAACCCTGATTTTGAGTATTTAAACTTATTTATATACATAAAATTCACCTGAAAAAAATATTCCACTCTCTTTAACCCCTTCCTTCTCACTCCTGTGAAAATGATGGAGTGAGTTTTCACTCTCTGTTTATCATGCCAGTGATATTTCCAGGCTGGAGTGTACAAAAGTAACACATTAAAAAGATTTAAAAACAAACCATTTCTGATACCCAAAAAACTTTTTATTTCTTATTTTACACTCTAGATAGAAGTAGCAGACTATTTAAAATGTAATTGGAGATAGCAGGTTTATTGTAAACTGTCAGCACTATCTAATTATAAATATCTGTAATACTTATTTTGTAATCTTAGCTCAGTTTGGCTTTTGAATTACACAAGCTTTTGTGCTTGGTGGTAATATATATAGTGTACATCATGTAGTCAGAATCACGAAGTAATTCGTATTCTAATGTTAGTACAAATCAGCTCCACACCGCTCTTCGAGCGGTGAGCCGGGGTCGTTCCCCTGTTCAATGTTAGTACAAATGTATCTGAGAGTGATTCGGAAATAAGTGATATTTATGAAAGTTCGGATAGAGAATCTGAGAACAGTGTATTATACGTATAGTGTTGTATTGTATAAAAAAATTCTTTTTATAAAATTCTCTTTTAATGTTTAAAATACTTGTCTTTTATTTTTTCTACTTACTGGAAAACCAACATTCAATCATAATAACCCTGATTTTTGGTGTTTCTGCAAAATTAAATTTTCTTGATTTCAAACAAAAAAAATTCTAAAAATTAAAAATGAATACATATACTGTTCATACACTTTATTTTATACAATTTTCTTGAAAATTACAATATCGCTAGGGTAAAGGGCAAAATTAACGGTCGCCACCGGCCACGTGGCGACTAAATAAAAAAAGATGGCGATTAAAAATTATGCATCGATCGCCACTAAAGTCGCCACTTTTTATGATCATTAAAATAATCTAAAAATCGAGCGACGATAGCCAATCGAAGCCTTGTGATTTCCAATCTTTTTCCATCCATGGCATAAATGTCAATGTTCATTTTAAACTTGCTTTATTATATTCTACAACCTATAAATAAGTAGAATTGTTTAATATGTCTCACTCATATAATTTTTTGGACCCCCCCCCCCTCCCTTTCCCTCCCCCTAACGATCTGTGATCACACAGCTTATAGAAAGCTTTATAATTTCTAATCATTCTCCATTTGCTGCAAAAATATAAATGCATATTTTAAACTTACTTTATTAGATTCTAGAATCTGTAAAGAAGTAGAATTGTTTAATATCTCTTACTCATAATTCTTGTAACCCCCCCCCCCCCTCCAACGATTGGCAATCACATGCTCCACTGAAATCTTGTGGTTTACAATCTTTCTCTATCCATAACATAAATGTAAATATTCATTTTAAACTTTCTTGATTAGATTCTAGAACCTATAAAGAAGAATATAGATGTACCCTCCCCCCCCCCCCCCACACACACATGTGAGCTCCATTTCCACAAGCAGTTAATGATCAAATGTCCTGCAAAGCACAATCTTTTTCCATTAATATCTCCATAGTATTTTGTGTATATTTAACCCATTTAAGATAGTTGACAAATGTGTGTATCAAAGTTTGATTTGACTTAAATGTGTATTTTTCAAAAATTTTTGTATTTACTTTCTTTTGTGTAGAAATCTTCCTTTTCCCTTCCCATTTTAAAGTAGAAATCTCCCTATTTTTAAAGCTACAAATTTGGCAGGTAAGTAAATTATTTTTAATGAAGCAGCAGTGGCAGATCCAGAACTTGACTTTTTTTTGGGGAGGGGGGGGGCGCTAAGATTTTTCAAAGTGTTATTCTAGACGCATAAAAAATTTACAATTGCAATATTCAATTGTGAATATCAATGTTTTGGGGGGGGGGGGGCTTCAGCCCCCTAGCCCCCCCCCCCTTAAATCCGCCACTGTGAAGCAGCTAAGTTTCCATATCTATACTTTTTAAGAGGAAGTATTTTAACTCTATTGAAATAAAATCGTTTAAAAAAGTGTGTCTTTAGAAATAAGAAAAAATAATAAAACTGCTAACTGTATTTACACATGACCATGTAAAAGGTTGTGATGATGATGAATCAGCTGATTCATTTACTAGAAAATATCAATGTGAACTGTGAATGATAACAGCTTATTTCACTTAAATAAATTGAAAAAAAAAGTACTACTGAATTATCTGAAAGATAATAACTTTTACTGTTATTATTACAGCCCTAAGCAGATTTTAATTTAGGATGTGCAATTTAGGATTTTTAAAAAGAGCGTAATTACAAATTACAATTTTAGTGTCCCTGTGTTAATTTTATTATTATATGTATTTCTTATTTTCATATTTTTCTTGTAATAATTATACCGTAAAATGGTGACAATGCTTTTTGCAGTCTGAAAGAAATAGCCTTATCATGTGAAAAGTGGCCACTAACTTAAAAAAGTGGCTACTAATGAAACTGACAGTACCGGCCACTGGCCACTAATGAATTTTCCCAGTTTTGCCCTTTACGCTAGGGGTTAGTTAATAAACAATAATGGTTTATATTTAAGAACAAACTTTAGAAATACTGTACAATTATGTAAAAAGGCTTCAAATTCATAAAGAAAAAACAATGCCTACAAAGTGCCTTTAGTACTTTGTAGGTATTGTTTGTGCAATATTTTCGAGCAACTATATGTGGTCGTCATCAGTGCACTGTGGCTCTCTCCACTGTTGCTCCACTTCTTTCTCTTTTCTTTTTAAATTCCCAAACCCACCTATTAAACCCCATTAACATAAGTGCAATAACCACTCACAAAATAACCAAGTATAACTCTCATAATTACATCCTTGTAAGAGAAGCCTTAGAAATCTTAACATATGTTAATGTGGTAAACAATCGAGAGCATGCCATTATTCCATCACCTAAGCAGAGAATTTAAAGGAAAAGGCGAAAAACAACAGATAGAACCACAGTATGCCAATGAAAACCTCAGATAGTTGGCCAAAAATATTTCATACAAGGCCAAAGGTCTTTATAGATATCATTTTTTCTTTATATAAAAAATTTTGTTTCTTAACCAATCAAAACATCAGAATTTAAACACAAAATAACCATGTGCTGGAACCAATAGACATGCAGTGGCGCCAGAAGTCGATTAAACTTGGTATGGCAAAAAAAAAAAAAAAAATCATCAGAAGAGACCAATTGAACATTAGGTCAACCTAGAGCTCCTCCAATACAGGCTGGCTCATCAGGCATTTTATTTCCCACTCAGCAATTGTTGCCCATGCGGTCCAAATTTCAAGTGTTATCAAATCACATAAAGTGTAGGTTTTGCAGCCGAAAATTGCTCAAATCATACCAGAACTGCTTTTAGAATGTTTAGATTTCCAACAGATGAAGAAAGGCGAAAGAAATGGGCTATTAATTGTCCAAAAGAAAATTTTACGCTTAGCTTTCAATCACAAATATGAAGTGTAATTATGGTACGTTTTCTTGCATTTTTTGTTTCAATTATTTGTTTTTATTGTCTTTTGATTATCCAAATGTTGTATTTTACAACCTACACTACTTTTCAACGTGTATAAATATTTAAAATTAACTAATTTAACAGCAACAGTGATGGCTACTTTTTACAAGGGTTATAAGAAAGTTTCGCCAAATATTACCGCCAAACTTATCAAGTACAAACAATAATTCGCTCTTCTGTTTAGGCAAACTCGCCATTTTAGGCGATAAAGACACCGAGTAATACGTCTGCAACTAAACATCGCCAAGCTATATTTCCGCTGGGCAACAATGGTCAGCTGTGAGTCAGCTTGTATTATAGGAGTCTTAGGTCCACCTAGATGCAGTGTTGCCAGATCTGGTGGATTTTTTATTCAGTAATCTATATAAATAAAGAGAAGTGTCTGTGTGTGTGTGTGTCTGCGCTCTGGTGCTCACACTATGGATTGCAGAGCTTCCAAATTTGGCACCTGAGACCCTGCAGATGTGCACTTCATCGAGATTTTTTTCGAATTTGAATTTTTTAAATTAATGTGTTTTCGATTTTAAACATTGGCTTTTATATTTTATTTTTCATGAATTTATTCTTCGATTGTAATCGTCTGCATATCTTAGCAGTGGCTATATTTATTGAGATATATAGGAAATAGATTTCTGCAGGCAGTGGGAACCTGCTCCCAATGCAGCGCGTGCAGAGAAAGAGCTGCCGTAGGCAGCGGATACCTGAAGCTAGGTCCAAAGCGATTTCAATGTAATTATTTTAGTTTTATTTATAATGTGATGTGAAAAATAAATAATTATCCAATTCTTTGGAAGATTCATTTAAATATAGTGACCAGCGAAGTGGGCATAGCCTGCTAGTCACCAATAATTTTGAGAAGTGATATTTAATATACATAGACTCTCAATCCTCGAAGGCATTAGGCAAACGTTACAATTACAAATTATTGGTGAGTATTGAATAAAATAGTCGCCAGATCTGGCAACGCTGCCTAGATGGTTTTGGGATTAGATTGGATTGACTATGAATAGATCCTAGGTTTGAATATCTTTCTAAGAAAACCTATCTGATATTTACTGGAGTTCAAGAAAACCATGGAAATTGCTGAACGGCTAAGACCGAAGTGTGCAATCTGAGTTCGAGCCGAACATCTCCTGTCTGTTAGATTGGAAATCAGTAACAGAACCTCTAGGCTACTAACGGGGCCCTTTCTATCTATAATTTAGACCTTACAGACACACATAATAAAATACTATGGAAAAGTTCGTTGATTCATTCAATATGTCAGAAGATACTTATCGTAAAAAAAAGTATGCCTAAAGAGAAGCAAAATGATAGTAGCTTTAACTATATTTTTATTTGGAATCAACATACATTGCTATTCATTGCTTTAAAATAAACATGTGTAAATAGTCCCTTATCACAGCTTGCTTCCTTCGAGAGCACTTGAAATTAAATTATTCTAGCAACGATAGTTTTTTCGAAATTTTAACCAAGGTGGCTAGCAGTCAGGGAAAATTAAAGAATCGGGGAATTCAGAAAATCTAGAATAATCAGGGAATTTAATTTAAAGTCAGAGAATTTTGACAAATTTTGGGAAAATAAGCTATATTTATCATTAAATTATTAGTGCTATTTTATATCACTAAATTTTTCACTAATGTCGTAAATTTTCATGGGAAATAAACAGTAAGAGTCAGGGAAAAATAGAGAAAAATCTCGAAAAATCAGGGAATTCAGAAAAGTTCAAATGATAGCCACCCTGTTAACGATATTTTTCCAGGTTTTTTTTTTTTTTTTTTCTTCCAAGAGTAAAGCTATACATTTAGCTAATGAATTATGACTACTCAAAGTATTTGGATATATTGGGGCTGTAACTTGGAAATTGTCAGAAGTGTATTTCATTTTGTGTTATTTGTCTTTCAGAAAGGACTAAATTTAAGTAAACAATGTGATATGTATATTGTTTATAGAAAATATACAGGGCAAATTTAGCGAAACGTTCTTTTGTATTGAATATAATTGATTTAAGCGTTTCGCAACATTTTACTAAATTGATAAAAGTTAGATTTTCAACTCCAGTTATCACGTTTCGAGGTAACCTGAATAGAATACGAAAGTCAATTTTTTTGCGGTTCATCTGAATGTACATCTGTTAACAGCATAAGAACAAGTAATTACAAGAAATTTAAATTTGGTTGTTTAAAGTTCGTATGAGGCTGCCACTTGGCAATGTCTCCTGAAAAATTTCAGAGGGGCAACAGCCCCAAAACGTCCTTCCCTTCTCCATGATTGGTGCCTATGGCGGGCACATGATCTCTCAAACCCTACATTTAAAAATGTAATTTGAATTTTCTGTATGATAATTCGTTGTTATGATTCCAAATTGATTTTCAATTAATTTTTATGCTATTTTGCTCACTTAAATATAAGTAAAAGGGCAAACAGAAAGAGAATTAGGAAGTATAACGATGAGAGAAAGAAAAGAGTAAAAGCTATCCCGAAAGTTTTAGAGAAAAGTTGAATTTATAGTTCGTTCACATTGAAATTTATGTAAGTAAAATTTCCTCCAAAAAATACGAAAGTTGAAATCTTTTTAGCTTAAAAAAATATTTGCCACATCAAATTATAAATTGGTATGGCGACGGCTATACCTGCCATACCGTTTCCGGCACCACTCTAGACATGGCCAGAATTGCTGCACTTCTAATCAGTCTGGTAGACATCACCAAATAAATGGCCAAAACTGTACTTTATCCAAATGCAGGAATGAAAGATAAATTTATTTCCTATTAACAAATTCTATATAGTTTTTTTTCAATTCATACATATACATTCAAAATAGATTTTCGGAAGAGTACTTCTCTAAATAATAAAATAAAAATTTCTAATTATAAATTTCGATAAATAACAAAATAAAATTTGACTACTATTATTTTACAGGCTGCATTACTTCATGATACCGTAGAAGATACTGACACAACATTTGAGGAAATAGAAGAGAATTTTGGGACAAAAGTTAGAAACATAGTAGCTGAAGTTACAGATGATAAAAATCTGCCTTATGCAGCACGTAAACAATCGCAGATAGACAGGGCTTCAAAATGCTCCTATGAAGCAAAGCTGGTAAAACTTGCTGATAAACTCTATAATTTAAGAGATTTGTTACAATGCATTCCTCAAGGATGGACAGAAAAAAGAGCAAATGATTATTTTATCTGGGCTGCTGAAGTTATAAAACAAATAAAAGGGACCAATACTTATCTTGAACAAGCACTAAAGCAAGTGTTTGAAATAAAAGGAATTCAAATTTAATTTTTGCATTGTACTAAGTGTAAATACTATTTTCTATATAAAAAATATTGTTTAAAGTGAATTATTCTTATCTCAAATTCTTTCTGGCTTTAATTTAGATATATTTTATATATTTGTTACAGTATGACCAAGATATAATGAGGAGCTTGAGAAACAGAAAAATGCTAATTAAGTCCAATTGCTTCCTAAGCTAAATTCAAGTTTGTTCAAAAAAATTTTAACACTTATGGGGAATTGTTTGATAATCTTTATAAAAATAAATAATAAAAAAAGTTGATTATTTAACTTTAAAAGTTTTACTCCTTTAAATTTTTCCCATAAAACACTTAATGCATTTCAATGTCTCCTCATCTGTATTTTCTGTTGCTTTAATGATGTTTGTTCATGATTTTTTTATGACTGTACAGCATAAACACATGTGGATGTTTGAAATATAATTTCTTATTCCGAATCATTACAATCACTTACTTTTTCCTGTTCTTGCGCTTTTACCACTTCCCAGACTATATCCTCAATGGAGAGTATGACAGACATTAAAGGAATATATCGTGACCCATCAAGGTCAGCTGAACTCCATGTTAATTGATGAATAATCTCCATTATTACTCATTACTAAATTAATATACATAGGGTTGACAAGAAGAGATACAAGGCATACTTTTTAAGTTTTAATATATCAAGCATATTTATTTATAAAAAATGACTAACTTTGTACCATCATTTGTACAGATATTTCTCAGCAAAATTCTTGTTTTCCTTCTCAAATTAAAATAGAATAAATAAATGTTACCTCACAATTATTCTAAGTGGGATTAAAGGAAGGGACATGCATAGGCCTGTTGATGATCAATAATTACTATATATGATAAATATAAATGAGTAGTACATTAAAATCCTAAACTCCAAGTCCCCCTCTCTCCTTTCTTTTTTTTAACATTGTTGAATTAGCTTACATTAAACATTGTTTTTCACAAAATTCAACATATTTATTAATTTAGAGTAACTGGAGTGTAAGGTTGATTTTTTATACCAACTATGTGAAAAGTGCCGAAGCCGTGAATCAAACCTGGGCACTGCTTATCGTGTGGATGCTCTTCTACTGAGCCACCCTGGCTGATTACCCACTTGGTATTTCTCACGGGAAATCCATTGGCAAAGCCACCGCATCTGCAAACGCAGATGTAACAGGTGAACATATTAACCATGGCACAAATTTGATAGACCACGAAATTTCTACTTAAAAATATCTATAAATTCATCAACCATGAATATTAATTTAGAGAAATTAGAGTATTTCTAAATATTTATTTTTGTTGAATAAATATATTGGAAAAATCTGGTTTTTCTAAATCTGGCTATTGAAATAATTTACACATCAATTCAGGTATTAATTGGGCTTTGGGTTCTGTAAATTTTTGGCATATGTATACAGTACAACAGAAGTTACACCTATTTGCATACAACATTCAACTGAAGCCCCTGAAGAAGTATTGTATCTTGTATGTTGTTCATTATAAGGATTCTTAATAATTTTTTATAAATATTTTTTTCAAATTCTTTCCTGTTCTTCAAGTGATACGCAATTTCTTCTTATACATTGTTTGAAAAATGCACAAGATAAAAAAACAAAAAGAACGTCTGAAATCAGTACTTTGCGTGTCCACCATGCTGAGCGATGAGAGCCTGTACACGTTGTGGCATTGAATCATACAGGTTCTGAATATAATCCTGAGGAATGGCATTCCAGATGGCTTCAACTTGACACCAAAGTTTAATCTTACTGTGGGTCCCACCAGTTGTACGAGCAAGTCACCAACCAATGAAATCCCAGACATGTTTGATGGGCGACATATCCGGGGAATAAGCAGGCCATGGAAGAAGCAAAACCTGTTGTGCACTGAAGAAGGCTTGTGCACAGGGCATTATCCTGCTGAAATACAGCACCCATAATGCGTCGAAGAATGGGAAGGACTTCTAGCTCTGAAATTTCCCTTATGTAGCGATCACTGTTGAGGTTGCATGCAATGTGTACTAGATGGGGATCGACAATTATACCCAGTAGCTCCCCACACCACGATGCTAGACGTTTGTGCAGTATGATGCTGGATAACACACTGTGGGAGTAGATGTTCACCCTTGTAACGTCTGACGCACACTCTTCTATCATTGTACTCCAGATTGTAGAGAGATTCTATTCATCGGAGAAAACAATTTGTTGCCACTGGGCATGCCACATGCTGTGTTGCTGAGCCCATTGAAATCAGAGATGTCTATGATTCAGCGAGAGGGGAATCCTGTGTACAGGAACCCTTTCACGGGGTTCACGCTGCAGCAAACGGCGATAAACCGTGGAGCTAGACAACAAAACACCTGTAGCCATGCTCCAACATTGTGCTAACACATGTGAGGACGCTGTACGGTCCGTCACAACCATGCGAATAAGGTGTCTGTCATCTCGTGCCATTGTTCTATTGTGTGCCCCACTGCCAGGTTTTCAGCTCGTTTGATTCTTCTCTGTCCATTTCTTCCAAAAATGCATCACTGTTGTGGCATCACACTGTATACGAGCTGTGTTTCTCAATACGAAAATCCACCCTCTTGCATGCCAATGATGTGGCCTCGTACGAACTCCGTTAATTGTTGGTATGGCACCCTCTGCTTTTGATGAGGCATATTGACCACCAATGAAACATTTACCGCAGACAGAGGATGGATAAACAGATTTCAACGCACCTTTAAAGTCCTATATATACCTGGAACAAGCGACTGATGAGGAGTCGGTTCTTGTTTCACGTATGCACAATCGCTTTGTAATTCTAATCATTTGCATGCCTTACCTCACTTTACATTTCCTGTAAGTTTGGTTCAAATTGCATAATCCCTTCATGGTGTTGCAATTTTCACAAACATGAGTGTCTGTATATGCATGATAATCTCACATAAATCATCAGTCATTAACAATTTTAAATAACTAAGAGCAGATGATCAATTTTTATTAATTTATGAACGAGTTCTGATGATGAAGAAAATTTGTCTAATTAATATTATCTTATTATTATCAACATCTGAAGTCTATTCATAATTTGCCAAATTCAGTATAGGCTCATTATCAGCTTCTGCAATGTTTAATTCCTTCTCACTGACATTTACTTCATTTTCATATTAGATATTTTCAGTACATTCTGTCTCTTCTTTGTTATCAAAATCTTCACTTTCAGAAAAATACGATTTATCCATTTCTTCACCAAAAAATATATGAAGAGCTTCTTCTATAATAAATCCTTTTCTTCTACTATACATAATTGTAAGATAAAATTATATAAGAATTGTGATTTGAATATAATTTAAAACAAGATAAAATCATACTAGATAAATAATGAAATATAAGTAAATGATTCTAATAATAATAGCTCAAGAAACAGAAGACTTGTTAGAAGCCATTTTTCCATCCTTAAGTTCTTTAAAAGTCTCTTTTTTTTTTAAATGAAGGCAACAACCAGAGGATTATCTTTTAAATACACTCGTGAACATCAATTTTGACTGATATACTAAAGAGAATGTACTATGGGTAAAAAATATTGAGGCATTCTTAGATGCTTTTGATATTCTGAATGGACAGGCATTTTGGTAGCAAATGAGTTTATTAAGATACAGCTCAAACTTTCCTGTAAAACAGCAAAAAAGACAGGTAATTACATTCAAAGCAATTACTGCATAAAGATTTAAATAATGTATGGGTTTATTATTAATAAGACTTTTTTTTTAAATACATGAATTTTTGTTTAAAGCTATAAAATTATTTTGTAGAATAGTTATATAGATTAGTGGGTTATATATATTATTACCTTTAACAGTTTAAAAAGCTTAATTACTGAAATGAACTTTAAATTTTTTTTTTTTTTTTCTGTTTTATTGATTGAACATCATTAAATGATACTTTATGATTATAAAGAAAAAAAAATCATAAAAACTAGATTATGAAAAAATATGCATATACAGTATAATTCTTTATGTGTAACGAACTTATGGAAGGGGCACAGACTATTTAGAATCAAATAGCATTGCAGAATCATACCTTCTTCATGCACAATAGAGTTGTTGGAAACCAATATTTGAGAAGTGGATATTGAGATAGAAGAATGGATGAATAGTACTCAAATGTTAAATTGGCCTATTTGTATGTGGAGTAAAGGACTGTAATTAGCTTGCCACTTTTTGCTTGTAGTAGGAATGATTACTAAACAGATATGCTCCTCATCATAATATCTTTATGCATCTTCATAGAAGATAACAGCAGAGGAGTATAGTTGTTTTAAGAAAGCTATCATGAATTGAAAGTGGTTAATGAGAACACAAAAGGCGACAAGAAATATATTGAGCCTTGTAGCATTCCTAAAATTTTACTTGCATTTTATTATATTGTCACCACTATTGTCAATAACAATTTTTTCTTGAATGTTTTAATGCTAAAATATTATATAAAAAAGTATTTCTTTTAAATAGTTGTTACAATATAATAAAATGAGCATAAAATTTTTGGAACACTGCAAGGCCTGTTTATATCCAACATCTTTCAAAAAACAACCCAAATATGAATTCATCCAGTTATAGCTCAAAGATTGGATATATTCAATTCACTGTGTAGTGGATACTATAAGAAGACCAAATTATAGCTAGGCTATTTAGTTTCTTTAGCTGTATGTGGCAGGCCCTGCATTGGCAGGTCCATTTGTATGAGGTAATTTTCACAAGAAAAGGAACTTTCAGCCCACATAATGCCTATTTGTAGGCTTTAAAAAAAACAACTTTGTTCTTGTTCTTTAGTCATTGCATTTAGCATACTTTTAGCATGTTGCGACCCTCTCCCTCATTACATCGATGAAACATGGCAACATCTGAACATTACATTTAGACATCATTAGATTTGTTATTGTCTTTCATTAATGTCTGGACGACTTCTGCTGAAGTCATTAGTATACAAGAACCCCACTAAATCAGTTGAAGACCAAATCTCTTGCACCTCTGTAGCTGCCTTGGAGATCAGACAAATTTCAAGAATTTTCTAAAATGTTATAGGTAAAAATATATCTCTGATGTGAAACCTGTGTGAGAATGCTTGCCAATGAAATTTAGAAATTTTTGTGCTTTTTGTCAATGTAAAGCTTATCATTAAAATACTTTGTTACATTAACAGCTTCTGACCTTGTATAATTCTGAGTTGTTTTTGTGCCTTCTAACTCCTTGTCAGACTGAAAGAATTATCCCAACACACATATTTATAAGGGTTGCCCAATGAAAAGTGGAAAAATGTAATAAAAAAATAATAATGTATATTCTATTATTAGAAATTTAAAAGAAACTGCCATTCATGTTGTAACATTGGCTCCATCATTTTGCCTTGGCTGTAGAAGGATTTTTAAGGAAGTCCTGCACTGCTTCTTGAACTTTATCGTCTAAAGATTTTTTAAGTGGTCCAAAAATGTGATAATCACAGAGGGGACATAATCCGAGCTGTACACAGGATTTTCCAACACTTCCCAACAGAATTTGTATATAGTCATCTGTTTTTCATGGGAAATGTGTGGATGGTCAAGTTAAGCAATATTGACTAATAGAACTTTCAAACAGTTATATGCTCCAATTTACAATCAAACTGATCTTTGTAGCATTTTGAATAAATTAACCAATTCTTGTGTGCGTTTTTTTTTTTTTTTTTTTTTAAATACGTGTGATTTATTCTTAATTGAAAATTTTAATTTTTAAGTGTTTAAAAATTCAAACATAAAGAATTTATAAAATTTAATCAGTTATAACTATTTTTTAAGATAGATAAATTAAATTCTACATTTTTTTTTTTTTTTTTTTTTTTTTTCAAAATATTAATTTAGAAATTTGAAGTCTAATGTTAGCTGTTGTTAAAATAAAAAGAAAAAATACAACAAAAGAAAAAATAATCCCAGCATATTAAAAATTGCAACTTTATTAATTTTGTACAATATATACAAATAATTTACATAAATATAATTTTAACTTTTGAAACAAAAAAGAAAAAAACACTACCAATTCTATAATGTAAGTACATCAACATTAAACCAAATAAAAATGCTGTACCAGTGAAAATTTGATATACATTTACCTTTTGACAGAAATCATATACTTCAAATTTAACATATTTGTTGTCAAAATCTGGAACTCGAGAAGCAAATTTGTCTTTATATTATAATTCTTAATTATTTGGGTAAATTTCAATCACACAACAAAATGTGATTGACAAAGAGCATGTTTAAATTTGAGTGTGACAAATGTAAATTAATATTCCACACTGTTGGATTAACTCACAAAAATAAGAATAATATAAAAAAAATCTGTAAACATGAAGCATAAAATAAACTTACAAATTTCGATTATAAATGTAACATCGGCAAGCTGTATGCAGGGTTGCCAACTGCTCCGATTTCTGCGGAGTTTCTCCGAAAAAATTTAAAAACTCCGCAACTCCGCGAGTTATTTTTTATGCTCCGCAAATTCAGTCTTGACCACCTGGCTAAATATTTTTTATTAACTACAGAAAACTGAATAGTGGCAGACACTGAAAAAAAAAAAAAAAAAAAAAACCTATCTTTTTTCTTTCTTTTTTTTTTCCTTGCGCGATCCAATCCTTATCAACTTTTGATTTTGCATTTCCCTCAGTTGCCGCATAAAACATTATTCTTTTAATTTTATTTTTTATCTATGAAAGCGCTTCAACGCCTCTTGAAAATAAAAAAAAAAATAACAAAACTAACTTTTACAATCTAGTTGAAGAACCACACGTTTCATCGTAAATACTCATAAATAAATAGTAAAGAAAAAAAAAAAAAGAAAACATTCTTGTGCTAGGCATTGCGTAATCTAAATATTGCTGACTCAGAACGAGAACAAGTATTTGTTTACATTAGCTGAGAGTGTGCGTAATTAAAGCCGCAAGCTGAAAGGGGGGGAAGGGAAGAAAGAAACCGAATGCTATGATTATCTTCATGGCTATGATTATGCGGTATTTTGATTTTCATTTAAACTCTATCAATGTTTCAGTTATCTTAATGCTTAATAAGTCGCTAAAAAATAATACTTTCTAACGAAAAAAATTGTTTATTTTAATTATTTATCGATAAAAATAATGGATTCAAAGCTACTGAACTTTAAGTACGATTGACAATGCAAGGAATCAGGAGCAGGAAGAGGTATCTTCCGTGGGAGACTTTCTAAAGTGTCTTAGGCCGTAATCACGCGAGTTTTGGAGAAAATCATGGAAAATTTCGAACTTTGTACCAAGTATCTACCGTTGGAGAAAGAGAAAGAATATTTTCTGTGCTTTTTCTTACGATAAGTGAATACGCGATAACTTAGTTTTTATAGTGCGTGGGTGATTCTAAGAAATTTTCATAACTGAAAATGGGACTTTCACAAAAATCGTCGGATTTAAAATGGATTCGTCACAAAAATAGCTCAAGAAAATTGCGTATTTTATAAGTAAGCCGCAAAAAATGACATTTCAGTAATCAAAAAAGAAAGAAAAAAAAAAAAAAAAAGGCCGATTTATGACTAAATAATTACACATTTTTAGAAAAATAACATATATTTTAGCAATTAGTTTACGATTACGTAATTTTAAAAATTAGCTGCAAAATAATTCCGTATTTCTATAAAAAGCCACAAAATTATACTTATAATGCAAATTATGTTTGAAAAAAGGCAAGAAATTAATCGATTAGCATCAAAATAAAGCCTTTTTCGGCGATTAATTGCGATTAAACATAAATTTTGTTAATTAGCGGCGAAATGACTGCGTATTTCCGTCATCGGCTACAAAAACATCGCGATTTATTGAAATCAACTGGGGAAAAGAAAACCTTTATTGGCTAGCAGCCAAATGATAGCATATAAAACGTAAATTTTTGATTATTAGTGGGAAAGCGAAATCTACCCTATTTGCGAAATCTACTTCAAAATTATTTCCGATTTCCGAGATTCCACTTAAAAAAAAAAAAAAAAAAATGCAAATTTCACCGATTAGTGGCAAAATAGTTGAGTATTTAAGATTCAGCTTTCAGAAGAATGCATTTTACGTGGGTTAATAGCTAAATAATAGCGTGTTTCGGCAATCGGCCGCATAATAATCGCGTATTTTAGCATTTACCTTTAAAGAAGAGTGAATTTTATCAATTAGAGCAAAATTATAGTATATATTAGCAATTATTTGCTATTAAACGTATATTTTGTAAATTTGCATTGAAATAATTACGAATTTCGGCAATCGGTCGTAAAAATATCGCGAATTCTGTCAAATATGGGAAGAATAGCATATTTATTTAATTAATGGTAAAAACGTAATTCTACCTCCCCCCCCCCCCCCTACGAGAAACTCTCGATTTTTTAGGTATATTTAGCAATAATCTTAAGGGGGAAAAAAAAAAAAAAAAAAAAAAAAAAAAAAGAGTTTCAGAAAAGTTGATGGCTGTCAGTTTGCACTGAAATTGAATTTAATGTACAATTTCAATCCTTTTCCATCCTTAATAACAATGATTATTTTATTGTAGATTCAGTTTTATTACATTTTCTAATATCTAAATTATTAAAATTGTTCATTATTTTGACTTTTGTTACTCCAAAAATTTAAGATTTTGTTTAAAAAAATCCAATTTTTGTATCTGTTTGAAGTATAGCACTGAAATTATTTTCACATCAATTGTCTTGTTCTTGTAATTAAACAAGTTTCTTTTGAATAGGCATGCACTAAATGTTTGATTATTACTCAATAATGAATATTCAGTATACCGAATAGTAACTTAAAATTCGATATGATTATTGTTAATTTATTTTGTTAGTAGTTTCTTTCTTTCTTTTTTTTTTTTTTATTTCTTTTTTAAATTTTTAAAATTGCTCCTCAAAGTAGCCGAAATGCTCCTCAAAATTTCTCTGAATACTCCTCAAACTGTTTTTCAAAAGTTGGCAACCCTGTGTATGAGAATTTTAGGATTGAAAATTACATTTCTATTTTTCTTTTCTATAATTTTTTTGCCTTGTACAATTAATTAAGCTTTTAAAAAACTGGCCTAAAAATATATTGTTTTATTGCAATATCACAAGATCAAACGCCATTTTATCAATTCAAAGAAAGTGATACACTGAATGCCTTAATGAGTTTATGTAAAGAAATTTATCATAAGCATATTATAGAAATTGTATTTTAAATAGCAGAATTTCATTAGCACAGTTTATGAATTGTCATTTAACCTTTGGGTGACCACGTGGGGTCATGAAAGAACACCAATGGCAGTTTATGCGAAATATTTAATTATAAAAAATTTGGAATGTTTTCAGTATTTTTATAGCCAAATTTTATACTATTTTATTACAAATTCTGAAGTTATGCCTTCCCCATGGGAAGAAAAAAAAAAATTGATTTAGATCAGTAAACGATGCCATCTGCTCATTCTGGTCATTAAATGCTATAAAACTGTACTGAAAGTATTCCTTGGCTAAAATACCATTAAAGAAAATGTAGTGCTCTCATAATTTTTATATATGAACTCAATAATATTTTATTACAATTATCACTTACCCTTATGATAAAGGAGATACATAAAAGATTACATTTTGATTTGGGTCACTAAATGACCTCACCTGGTTGTTAATGTTATAAAACTGCATTGAAAGCATTTTAGAAATTTTTTTTTTTTTTTTAATAATGGAAAGATACATCATCGTCTGCTTATTATAAAATAGTTTTATATATATATTAAAGAAAGACAACACCTCAAAATATAATATAAATCACTACCTTTCATTTATAATACAGTCGAACCTCGTTAATGTGAATCTCAAGGGGGATAAAAAATTTGTTCATGCTGTCAGTAGCTAATCTTCATATAACTAAACTAATCTTCATTTTGATGGGAAGTGTGGAAACAGTTTGTGTTAAAAGTAATTCATGTTAATGAGGTTCGACTGTAGTAACTTCAGCAAAATAATCATTGAATCAGTAATGACAAACAAATTTTTACAGAATGTATGGCACTCAAAAGTTTTAACAATAATGGAAAGTGAAGACACAAGAAATCATTTAAATTCCTACATAAAATTATTTCAATGAAAAATGCAACTGACAGTTCATTAAATGAATTTTTGAAACGTAAAGACAGATTTTTAAGACTAGGAACTACTTATTGAAATAAGCTAAAAGTTTTGCTTATTTCTCTTTTTATTCATTTATTTATTTTTTAATGCTTTTCTGCATATTTTTTATATTGATACAAAATCCTTAAAAAGAAAGGAAGAGATGGGGGGGGGGGGGGGGTAGTTGTTAACAACATGACTATGAGGCACTGTACGTGCAGTTAGAACTACTACACAAGCATATAAATTATTAATGCAATAAATTCTTACAATTACATGCTTCATACATTCAACTCCTCAGAAACTTATCTTTAACAAATCTTTCTATCTTCTTCTCTTAAGTACAGAAAATAAAAAATTATTAATAAAAAATATAGTTTGTAAAATTTTAAATTTCATTTCAACAAACAAGATGTTTACAACTGACAAAAAATTGTAAATGTCAAAGAAACACTGCAAATCAGCCATGACTGTAATTATTATTTATAATGTTATTTTATCTTACATAAATAATAACACATATTGATTTATTATGAACTGAGGGTTCATTTTTTTGTATTCACAACATAAATGCATACTTGCCAACCAATTTTAATAAAAAAGGGGAAGATTTTTGTTGAAAAACCAGAAGATTTCATAAAAAAGGGAAGATTTTTTTTTCTTCGATGTGTTAAACAATACAGTTTTAATATTTTGAAGCAAGCTATAAAAACGTTTTACTGTAGATTGATTATACTAAAAATATAAAAGTTTTCAATGAAGTTATTTCTCTTCAACATATAAATATCTACAAAACAGAATCTGTAAGAAATGTATTTAACAATACACAAAAAACTTAAGTTAAAGTATAACTAATTTTTTAAACAAATATAGAATATGATTTTTGTGTATGTACATTAATCATACATATAAAAAAAAAGTAGCAGTAGCTAATTATCAGTTTCAAACGTGCATAAAACCAACTGAGTATTAATTTTCTTAAATTGATTTGGGAAAAATTTTCCTACCTGAAAAAATTATTCTTCATTTTTTTCTCATGTTTACACATTTGGTATAAATATGACATACAAATATTTAATTTGATTGAGGAAAAATAAACAGATTCATTAAATTCAGCAATAAAGATCTAAAAATAATTACATACGTGAGAAATATTGAGCACTTCCATTGCTTTATTGTTTCTAGAACTGATCACAAGCAGGGGAAGTTGGGGGATACAAAAATAAGTACAGAGTAAGAAATATTAAACTCTTTCAACTCTACTTCTAGAATCTAATGAAAGAAGTTTAAATATTAATATCATTTATGTTGCAGATGGATAAAGATTAGGAAACAAAAGACTTCTGCAGAACGTATGATTGCTGATCACTAGCTAAAGACAAATAAAGGGGGTGGAGGGACAAAAAATAATTACATCAGCAGAAAATATTTAACAATTCTATTTCCTTACATGTTCTAGAATATCATAAAGCAAGTTTGAAATTAATACTGACATTTATGTTATGGATGGAGAAAGATTGGGAATCAGGATTTTTCGTAGAACATTTGGGGTTTCTTTTTAAAACGAACGATATCCGCGACTTTTTTAAAAACGGAAGATTTCATCATCTGTCCGGAAGACCGGAAGATAAGTTAAAAAATCGGAAGTCTTCCGGGAAAACCGGAAAAGTTAGCAAGTATGTAAATGCAAACATTTATGTTGAAATCTAACGCAAAAAAAAAAAAAAAAAACTAATATAAATTTCTTGTATGTCTGTTTTAATTTAAATTTTTACGTAAATCTTTGTCATGATTAATATATGATTTAATTCAACATTGAACTTTTATGTTTTGTTTCAATGTATTTGATATTTGCTGAAGTAAAAACCTTGATTTGTAATTATTGTAAAAATAACTGAGTTCTACAAAGATATGTAAGATTTTCAAATAATGAAATATTTATAATAAGAGCTAAAGTTATAAATTTCCACCACAATTTCCATGTTTATTTTATTTTTAAAATAAACTATATAATATCTGTTTTTAATAATATGTGATGTCATGCACATAAAAATTCCCTTTATTTTGTGAAGATTTTGGATTTTCAGCCAATTTTCATTTTCAGTGGTTGAATAAAAAAAACTTATTACTTTCAAAGTGAATTGTCATAACAGGAAAACAATGCATAAGCTACAATAATATTTCAAGGAATTAATCACAAACATTGTTTATATTCATTGTAATTAATTGTATTACCTAAATTTATTAAAAGATAAAATTTTGATAATGATTGATTAAATTTAAAAATTATCCCATGTTGGGAAAAAAAAAAAAAAAAAAAATGAGAAATTAAAAACTGCAGGTCTTCCAATATATATAACTATGCATACAATACAAGTTTTATTTATTAATTATTTTTCTTTTTACATTCCTTAAAACACAATTTATTGAAATTGAAAATTGAAAAAAAAAAAAAAAAAAGTAAATAAATAAAGTGTAAGTCTTAAAAAGCATTATGTCTTCATAAAAACACATCCCATTAGAAAGATTAGGAACATGGTATGTATAGAAAATTACAAAAATATGGCTAGTTTGTTTGCTATACAGAAACATTGTAAGTAAAATCTATTACTAATAAAGATCATTTATCAATAAAGATTAAATATTACAAAGAATATAAGAATTTATTATGCAGCACGGAAAAATTAATTACTATAAAACAGTTCAATAGCTGCAGTAATAAAAGCTAATAATATTTTGATGCATATTTTTACACAACAACAAAAGTAAAAGCACATAGCTGTTTCAAAATCCACTTTTTAACAAGGTTTTAACACCAAGCACGCTAACTCTAACACAGAAGAAACCAGACCTAATGCTTGTCTAACTTTCCACTGAGCACAACCTAAATTTTAGCATGGGGTTTATTTAATATTAACTCAAATTGTGAATAAGCATCAATTTATGGAGTAATACAGAAAAATATGCAGCTAGTTCAAAAATCACTTAAATAACACTGAAAATCAAATCCAACACCATTTCTGCAAGTTCTTATGTAAAATCACCTCCTGAATCCGAATATGATGTCCATTTTGCCCATTGTTTTAGCCCCATCACCCACCAAGTAGCATCCTCATACAATACAGATTTAGAATACCAAGTGTGTACTTTCTGCTGCTATTTGTTTTTGAGTTATGCTTTCACAGACATATACACACAGACCAACCACTAAAACACTGATTTTCAAATTCAGAAGACCCCCCCCCCCCCCCCCCAAAAAAAAAAAAAAAAATGTGTAACTATAGTAAAATCTCAGTTTCAAAAAATTAGCCTTCACACTCTAACCTTGATTTTTAATTAAATATTATTTTTCAATCTGTAAATTTCACAGTTGGAAGATCAATCACTAGCTTGTAAATTATAATGAACACTGATCGTTATTGGAGTTTGATTTTAACAAAATAAAAAACTGCAAAAATCGAAAAAAAGCAGAAAATCGCGGATCCATGGAAAATTCTCATGCCTGTTCTAAATATAAATAAAATTTGATTTTGAAAACTATTTGGGTCATTCCATTTTAAATCAGCAAATGAGGTGCGCACTACCATTTTTTATTTTGATGACAATTCGCATGTGCATTAATCATGTCTCCTAGACCTCAAAAGAGTATATTTTTTATTTAAGAAAAAGAATTATTATGCAATACATTTGACCGTGAACTCAAAATCACTATCTATAGACAAAGTTTAATTTTTTGTTAAAACCAGTTGAAAAATCTCAATTGTTTTAAAAAAAACCTCTTTTATATTCCAAGTTTTTAGATTTATCATCTAATATGAGTTGCAAATTGCAAGATTGACAGCTTGCATGTTTTAAATTATAAATGCAATATAGCCTTTAAAAAAAATCAGAATTTAATTAATTTAAAAAAATTCTATCAAACTGATTTTCATCAAACATAGCTGAGAACCATCCTGATTAAATCAGTGCTCTCGGAAGAGGGGGGGGGGACACATTGAAATTGGTCTTTTTATATAGGAACTACAGTGGCACAGACAAACAATGGTTTAAAACTTATAATACCCCCCCCTTTTTTTTTTTTGGTAAAAAGTAAAAAATATAAGTTTAAAAGTTAAAAATAGCTTTTCATAAGAACTCTTTGATCTAAAGTTACTCTAAGAACTTATTTATTAAAAATTTGTATTTTTCCCAAATTAAAAATATAAACAGAGTAAAAAGAAACTTGTTTTACTTCTTAAATATATATATATGTAATATAAGATAGAAATGCGGGTAGTATTGGGATCCTTCACCCGTTTCTGGAGTCACTAACTTGCAGTCTAGGCACAATAATTACATGTCAGCTGGCTTTACTTGACTGTATTTAATCTCCATAAATTCTAATGACTAGGAAGGCCATTCAGATATCAAGCATGTAATCCTATTTGGGGTTCTGCTGGACATTATAGCCGAAATCGCCATAGATCCTTTCCAAGCCTCAGGGCCGGAATGACCCAAGGCTGGCTTGCTCGTTAATGAGTTCTTTTTAACAGATGATAGAACTCTCAAGTTTTTCATCTCTAATTTTTGCGAGTTTCATGTTTTATACCCACAATTTTTGCTGTAATTTGGCGTATTTCTAATCTCCTCCCTTTTTTTTTATTGGTTACTTTATTTAATAATACACCTCTTCTTTGTGTCTTACTGGCTAATGACTCGTACTTACCAGACAGAGTGCCGCCAGTCGGCTCGCCAACTTGCCAATTCATTAAAACAATATTTATAGCTTTATATTTGACATAAATAATCAAACCCTAATTTATAATCATAAATCTTTTATTTCTTTTAACATTGCTAATTTAATTCTTGTATAAAATCTTTCCGGCACCAGCTACTCTTTTATTACTCAGTAAACTTATTTATAGCCTATTTCTAGACATCAAAATGCTTATTCAATTTAAATGATTAGCTTGTTTATTCATTTTGGAATGATCGCGTTTGTAATTTCCATTCTTTATTTTTTATGCTTTTAAAGTAACTTACAGCCTAATATGAAATCTCCTTTAATTCATTTTGCAATATTACCTTGAAATATAAAAAGTATACCCTGAAATATGAAAATAATAATTTAAAATATAAAAAATTATGGGTATAAAACATAAAACTCGCAAAAATTAGAGACAAAAAACTTGAGAGTTCTTGATACTATCATCTGCTAAAAAGAACTCATTAACGAGCAAGCCGGCCCCGAGGTCCATAAAGGATCTACTTTCGGCAATAATGTCCAGCGGAACCCCAAATAGGATTACGTGCTTAATATCCAAACTTTCCATTCCCTGTTAGTCATTAGAATTTATGGAGATTAAATACAGTCAAGTAAAGCCAGCTGACGTATAATTATTGTGCCTAGACTGCAAGTTAATGACTTCAGAAACGGGTGAAGGATCCCAACACCACCCGCATTTCTATCTTATATTACATATATATATATATATATATATTATTCACTTATAATAGTTAACACTAAGTAAGTTATATTTATTTAACAGCTTTGACAGAATAAATTTTACATGCAAATGTTGCATGAAGAAAGATCTTTTAGATAATCAAAATCTTACTAATCCAAAATTTTTATTTCTCCTAACAATACTAAAATTCACTGTGTCGACAACAGAATTAATACGAATGATTGACAAAATAACTATTATTAATTTTAATTTTTGTATAATTTATATAATTCTGATTCAAATATAGAATACTTTGCAAATTTCATAACAATTTACACAGAATACCAAATGGAAAAAAAAAATCTTCTAATCTCACAAGTTGATTGTGCTCAATGGAAAGTCAGTTTCACAATCTATTTTGTCTAATAACTTCACCAATCCTGATCAACCACTAATCCACATCTACATAAGCAAAATTTGTACTTTTTTTTTTTTCCCTATTCAAAAGTAATTTTTAATCTTTTGATAATACATTAAAATCAAATTCTACTTTTTTCGTGTTGAATAAGGTGGTTTTTCATGTTTTGCTTTTGAATGAAACCCATACCACAAACTGGACAAGTGAATGGGCGTTCAGTACCATGAGTCAGCAAGTGGTTTTTAAAATTTGTACTTATATTTGTTGTGTAAGGACAATGGGGACACATAAACCTATTTTCCTTCCTGTTATTTTTCTTCTCGCCTGAGCACTTCCCATGCTTCATTAATGCTTGAAAAGAGATGAACCGCTTATGACATCTTCCACACTCATACTGATCAAACTGAGAAAAATTTAATGCTGCCCCTGAAATTAAAAGAAAAATATATATTATTAATTATCTCACAATAAATTAAATAATCAAATAACGAGTCCCTAAATAAATATATTTAAATTATTTATAAGTTTACAAATATTTAATTATTTTTTAATAATTAAAACATAATTCAGAAAACTGGAATAAATTAAAAAAATAATACTGTCCGTAAAATAAAATAAATATTTTTATAATTTTTTAGACTTTTTCCAATTTATTCATATAATCTCATGATTTTTTAATATTGATTGCACACTTCATTTTCCTCTATTTAAATGTCATACATTTTTATGGATCATACAAAATAAAAACTTTACATGACAAACAAAATGTAGTGTTTATTATTCAGTAAATATATTTTTTAATGAAATCATATTCATATATTCTTTATTGATAACTTAGTTTCTTTTCTATCCTTCCCTGAAAAAGCTGACTATAGAAATTGTAGCATTAAATATAGAATATCTATCATTTAAAAAAAAATTAAATACTATAATATTTGTCTGAAAGAACTTATGTAAAAAAATTCCAATAACAAATGACTTAAAAATGAAACAAGTTGTTCGTTTTCCAACAACCCACAACATACCCAGAATTTGAGCCTAAAACCCTTGGTACATCTATCATACCAATAAAAGGTTAACTATGTGATGTGTGGCATAAAGGTCTCCAAAATGTCATTTGTGTGTTGTTTCAACAAAAACAAATCTAATTGTTTGAAGCAATTAGATTTGTCACTGTTTCAAACAAAGTGTATAAAAAGACATCTCCCCCCCCCCCCCCCCCCAAAAAAAAAAAAAAAAAAAAAAAAAAATTATTTTTCTAGTATAACTTTAAAGCAAATAAAAGCATACATTGTCAAAGCACAATATCATGTTTTGGCTATTTTTCAATAAAATTATTACTTATATTTATACGTTTGTTGAATAGTGCTGTCGACTACAACAGACGTTTCAGATATGCTCAATGGTGTCCCAAAATTCTTGATGTTTTTGCTGAACTACTGCATTGCATAGAAAACATAGTTGAAACTTCAAAGCAATAAACAGGTGAAAAGAGCTGAATACAGTGATCTAATCCTTCCCATTTTAGATTAGTTGTATGCTCTGCAATAACCCTTGCTGTCATCTGATTTTGTGTAACAAATTTATCTGCCAGAAAAATATAACTCAAAATAGACTCTTACACCATTTTAACATACATCTCATTATTAAAACCCGAATAAACTACTATGTCATAAACGCCAAAAGAAAAATATTTGCAATGCATACAGCTGTTTCGGTAGCCTTAAGCGTACCGTCTTCAGTGCTTCTTTTTGCACTGAAGACAGTACGCTTAAGGCTACCGAAACAGCTGTATGCATCGCAAATATTTTTCTTTTGGCATTTATGCCGTAGTAGTTTATTTGGGTTTTAATATTCCAACGCCAAGTCTCCTGTTATTATACATCTCATTACATTGGTTAATAACTTTGACTGAATGCAGACATATCCATTGTTTATACTTTTTTCTTAAGAGTCCCGGTCAGTTAGAAACGAACTTCCTCCATATAATATTAAACCTATGGGCATGAGAAAAGTGTGTATTTTAAAACCATCATACACAATTTTTTTTTTTTCTTACATATCACTAAAGCTTGTTTTCATTTACCCACGACTGTAATTTTCTTCTACAATATATGCATCTTTTATATGTTTTTAAAAGATAAACTTTTATAGAGAACTTTGATTTCACATGAGAGAAGAAACCCGTTACTGGTTGTTAACCAGACCTCTAAACACAGTCTATGTAAATGCCCTCTAATCTCACATTTTATTTCTTCCTTTAAAGACATTTGTTTTGAACCTATTAATGTTATACTATTTCCATTGATCTGAATTTAGCTATACAAGTTATTCCTGTCATTTATCCACAGTGACAATGCTGCTACACAAGAAGGAACATACATTAGCTGTTTTATAATGAAACTCATGTACAACTGCACAGCACTGTTGCATCAAAAGTACAACCCCAGTGACAGAATTTTCTGTATCTATTTGCAGTAAAACAAAATTTGTCTGCAATGTAGGAATGGTGGACCATGTCTGGTGATATATTAAAAATTCATAGGAAATGTAAAATTTGCATCTACAAACAAAATAAATTGAAAATATACTAGAACAATAATCTAAAGATGCTATTTGTATTTTTAAGTCTGGCATTTCTTTTTGAAATGTTAAATTAATCTTCAAAGCTAAAGCTCGCTGCCATGCTAAACTGTTTCTGCTTCTGGGAATACAATGGTGTCAAGTGCAACAAAAATCAGCAGTGCAGACTTCTGGCAAAATGATTTTTTTTTTTTAATAAATCTCGCCTCATGATGTTTCTAACACATATTTGAGGTTTTAATTTTCTGATCCAATCACTAGAACCAAAGTTATTTATCTCTGTGTACCGTCAGTTTATACTTGAGCACTCTGTGTAATTCAAATAAGCAATGAATGCAGATGATTTTTTTTATATGTTCATATCAAACATATTTATGAATAACCATTTCATTTTGAAAATGACATTGCTATTCTCAGACAAAAACATTCAAATTTCTTGAATACAGTAATTCCTTAACATTTGTCAACTTTGATTATTCACAAGCATGTAAATGCAGCAAAACTTAACATTCATAAGTGTGTTCCCTGACTGAGTTTTTTTTTTCTTTTCACACCCAATCATTTTCTCAGATGAACTGTGGACAAAGGGATTGTCTTCACTGTATGAAATAGTATGTATTTACCAAATGCTCACACACAAAAAAGAGGGGGGGGGGACATTACAGCAGTAGCAATCTGATGCAAAATCTGTTAAATACTTTATAGTCTTAGTTACGAAGTATAAGTGTGATAATCCCTTTATCCAGTTTATTTAAAAGTAACAAATACTCATGGGTGTAAAAGGTGGTTGTTATATTTCACATGTGACATTAGACTACAGATTAAATTGTGCTGCAATCACACTATCCCACATGCACTTCCTTGTGATTCCAAAAGACAAAACAGATGTGCATTATTTTCTGAAATTAACAAATTTGCCTTTATAAAATTTCAATTATCAAATTTATTTTGTTTTGTATGCAATATGTAAATGTGGATTACTCATGTACTACTTATTAACATATTTCTTTTTTCTTTAAATATTCTGTCATTCTAATTCAAATTTTATGGAACATAACCCTTCTTTTTTCCACAGTCTTAGTGTTCACTAGGTTTACCAGGAACGCAATCCTTGCAAATGTTAAGGGATTACTGTATATTTTTTATAACAATTAAAATCCATAGATATTTGTGTGTTATCAGTGGATTTAACAAAATTTACATAAAATTATTTAGAATTAAGGTTGTAGAAAAATGGGCTGTTATTAAGGCCTAAGAACTGAATAAAATTCATACAAGAAAACAAAAGATTATAAAGCATTTTGAGATGGCACATTTTAATTTTGAAAATTATCTGTCACCCTACAAATACATTATGATAAAAAATGTAGATTGAGCTCAAACAATTCTGTATACTTCTAAATTCCTAACTATATATATATATATATATTCTATTTCATTCTTCCTTAGCCATTTTGAATAATATATTAATTTCATCACCAACATACACTCTCTCTCTCTTTTTTTTTTTTTTTTTTTTTTTTTTTTTTAAGATATAAATTGTAGATGATGAAAATATGTTCAACTGAAAAAAGTATTTTGTTTGGAAACCTTTGTTCAACGAAATGTATACATCAACACGTTTCCATTTATATTTAAGTTAAAATTTACTATAACACCTATGATTTAAATCCTACCAATAAAAAATATTAATGTACTGTTCTATTAAAAATAAAATTGAAAACTAAGACTTTCAACACTGAAGAAAATTTATTACCAATTACTATAAGATACTTTTCTTATTTTCTAGCAAAAAGAAACATTTTTCAAAATTTTCTCAAGAGAGTCTTTTTATTCTTCAGAAAAATACAGGCTTAATGCTGAAAGGGCCTTTAACGCTCATTTATTTTGCAGCAAAACCAAACATTTGACATCCTTTTTAATGCAGCAATTTTTCAATATTTTCCCCTTGTTCTAATGGATTTTTAAACTTTTATTATTTTTCTGTCTGGTAGATGGCAACACTAGTTCAAAATTTAACAAATGATGTTTCAGAGGAAGCTAAATACAAAAGTCACTTGAAATTTCTTAATAAGCATACTTATTAAGAAATAAGCACACTTATTATTATAAGCAATATTAATAGTACTGTGCCTTGCTGGTTTGAGATGATGTACTCATGTCTAATTTTTTCACCTAATGAAGGACTGAGTTATCATTTTGATTTTAAACAACTTTTTGCGAGTTTTTGTACTTGATAATGTTTACTTACAAAGTCTTATTTACAGTGGGTGGTCAAATTATTATTATTTTTTTTTTTTTTTTTTTAAACATTTTTTTTTATTATTGAAGAGCACAAATACTTTAGATAGAACCCCCTATATCATAAAAAGCTATAAATGACTTGTAACTTTAAAACATTGTTGCACATACTATATAATATTTATATGATTTGTTGTGGAAATTGCACAATTATTTAGGCAGATATTTTATCTTATTTATTTATTTTTTTGAAAAGGTTTTTCTTTATAACTAGACAGATTTCCATAAAACTTTACGAAATTTGCAGAAAAATTGACAAAACGTTAGAGAAACATTATTCTGAAATATAAAATTCACACGTATAATATTTGCTGAGATATGATAAATATTTTTTAACTGTGCATGCATGAAAGATAGAAATTTTTTTATTACATAGGTTGAAAGCTAGATATATTGGGCAACTTTTGTCAAAAGTTCATTTGAATAAAGTAAAAATTAAGCAAATTGTCAGAAAAAGAATGAGCTACATTTTCGGTATTTTCCAGAGTTGAAATTTCATAAGGGGTTTTTCACATGCCGCATACTTAATTTGAAGATTAAATTATTTCAACCACGTTGCAAAAGTTCTTTTTTGTAAAAAAAAAAAAAACCTTATGAACTCACAAATGTTAGTAAATATATAAAAATATGTTAGAGTTCCAAGCCTATAAAGGGTTTTTCACAAAAAAAAAAAAAAAAAAAAAAAAAAAAACTTTTGCAACACGATTGAAATAATTGGATCTTCAAATTAAACACGCGGCATGTGGAAAAATCCCTTAAGAATTTTCAACTCTGAAAAATACCTAAAACCTGGCCCGTTCTTTTACCGACAATTTGCTTAGTTCTTACTCTATTCAAGTCAACTTTTCACAAAAGTTGCCCAATATATTTAGTTTTCAACCTATGTAATAACAATTTTTTTTTTATCTTTTGCGCAAGAACAGTAAAAAAATATCTACTATGAATGCTCCTTTCTCAGCAAATATTATATGTATGAATTTCATGTTTCAGAATAATGTTTATCTAATTTTCTGTCAATTTTTCTACAAGTTTTGTACAATTTTATAGAATTCCAATCTAGTTATAAGCGAAAGTCTTGACAAAAAAAATTTATATCTCCCTAAATAATTGTGCAATTTCCACAAAAAAAAAAAACATAATATAAATATTGTACATGGTATGTGCAACAATGAGTTAAAGTTACAAGTCATTTTTAGCCTTTTATGACACAGGATAATCCAAAGTATTTTTGATCTACTTCAGTTTGTGGTTGTTCCCCTAATTGTAGTCTGGACAAAATCGATAGTGGAAAATATGTGTTTTTAAATGTTCTTTGCATGTATAAAGTTCCAAGCCATTTTGTTTAGTAGTTGTTTAGAAAATCGAAAAATATAAAATAAAAATTTTAATAATTTGATCACCCACTGTATTAAATTAAATGTTATTTGAATTTAATAAGATTGAGTTATAGATGTTTCAAACCAAGTATTTCTCAAAAATTAAAATTGCTTTTTTTTTTTTTTTTTTTTTTTTTTTTTTTACATATTTATAAATCAGCTGTGTGTCTAATAGCCACTTCTGAAATTAGTTTCGCAATTTTCAAAAGAACATTAAAAATTTAACAGAGAAAAAAATTAAAAATTCATATAAAAGTTTTTTAAAAAAAATAATAAACCTAGAAGGCCGTTTAAATAGAAATAAATACTACGATTATACACAATAGTATTTTCCAATGTAGAATTAGTAATTACAACTTATAACATTCTAGAAATTTTAATACGTGAAAAACTTTCAAAAGACTTATCTAGCAAGAAAACAAGTGAAATTCTAAATAAAATAAGGTTACTTATTTATAAACATAACATATTCTTTAACATTTAATTTCTAAATTCACATTTTACATCTAGATAGTTCTAAATATGATTTACTTATACAGGTTATGTATTTCTAAAATCTAAAAAAAAACTGTAAATGCTATGAAATAAAATTAATTTCATCTATGAACAGTGTTTTTAAATTAGTATTAATACATTATTAGAATAAACCTTATTAAAATAATAATAATAACAGTATTTAAATAATTACATTATAAAAAAAATAATAAGAAGAGCTATTTGAAAACATTTTTTTATTATTATTACTACAGAATTTTGAAAATTGGCATTTCACTAATAGAATAGATAGATAAACTTAAAAATTAATTAATTAGATAATAAAACAAATATGACAAGCTTTTAAACAAAACTGTTGAAATACATTGAAAAATAAAAATATCCATAATAAAATTCATGAATTTTGCTAAACTTCATTCAAAAGAGTTTTTTTTTTTTTTTTTTTTTTTTTTAACATAACTACTTTAAAACTAAGAATTATATTTCAAACCTAAATTTAACTATTAGATAAAATAAAAAAAAAAAAGATACAAAAGAAGCAAAATAAACAAAACAATCTAAAATAAAATGTTAAAATAAAATTTTTCACATATCATAACACATCATATACAACTGAAATAGATAATAAAAATAAAATAATAATAATAACTACAGCGAAACCTTTCTAAGAGGGTTGTCCACCATACCACAGAAAATTGGCTCTTTGGAGAAGTGGCCTTTCAAAACAAAATCTCAATTCAGATAACATTCTATAAATCAAATTGTTTTAATTATTCAATTTTTCTTTGTATATTTATGTCGATTTCTAATGATTATTAATATTAGTTTGTTTGAATTTCAAAAGCTCTTTAACAATAATTTTGTTTTCCCCTGTACACCATAACAAATTATTAAGCTGAGTATCATTTCTGAATGAAAATTAGAGCCTCTTAATTTACACTAAAATTTCTTAGTTGGAACTACTAGTTTTAGCTTTTAATTTCTTGGTCAGAATTAATACTTTTATTTTGGCATTTTAATTTATTAGCTAAATAATAATATGACACAATAATTCCCTTTTCTAAACTTGAACTCCACCTCTAAGTATGCACATTAAGTAGTAGTACAAAGTTTTATCTCACTCACTTCTTTTCTCTACACAAAGATTATAATTATACAGTTAGAGATTAATTTCAGGGTCATCAGTATAGTTCCTTTAAAAGTAATAATAATAATAAAATTATTTGTTCTCACAAAATGTGTTAGTTCCTTAAGAGAAATACATAACTGTACATGGGCCTTCAATAAAAGCAAATTAGTATGAAGTTTTATAGTGAAAATTTAGGACTGGGAGAAATTAGCCCTAAAAGCAGCTAGACTTTCAGAAAGGTTTCACTGTATTACAAGGGCATAACCAGAAATATTGTTTGCAGGGGGACAAAGTGGCTTGCAGGAGCTATGACTGACTTCTTAGTTTGTTTTAATGGTCAAAAAAAAACATTTAATTTTGAAGTATCCAAGGAGAGGGCTCGAAGCTTATATCCCTTTCCTTGGCTACACTTTGCTGAACTCCATAAAAAACAAAGATAAATCAAAGGAAGACTTATTTTTTCTCCCCATTTAATAAGTTAACAATTATCAAAATTTACAAGAACCAATCTAATAATGAAATTCTTTCAGAATTTGGAGATTTGTGATACACTAGAACATTAAAATTGAATTGAATTTAAACTGACCTACTAATTGTACAAAATTTATTTTATTGAAAAAAAAAACTTTATTCTTTTTTTTTTTTTTTTACCCTCACAGAGTTAAGTAAGTATGCTGTATACAAAGCAACATTATCAATCAGGAAATTTTTCTAAACCAATCTAGAATATAATTGCTGCAAGACACATTAAGTAAAATTTAATAAATTTATTTTCTAAATTGTTCTTCCTCTTAAATATATAGAAAGATACACATACAGATGTACTTCTCGATATTTTGAAAGAAATTGATGCTATTAAGATAAAAATAATCATAAAATATTTTCACTAGTATCAGTTTAAAAATGTAAATTTATCTAAAAAAAATTCATTTTTATTACAGATAAGAAAATTTATTTTAAACACACTAGTACACACCTGTTTCAAACATACCAGTAAACATTTAACAATTTTTAAAATACCACTCAAAAGAAAATGATGACTGAAGGTAACAATATAAAAGCAACATAAGGGATATTTTGAATACCAAATAAATTTCATTCTTTAAGAATAGTTTGGAGGATCTTTTTAAAACTTTTTAAAAAGTACTGCAACTTCAGTTTCTCTATCAGTGTGTATTTTCATTTCTATAAATGTTTTTAAAATTACATAAAATTGATGATTTTTTTTTTTTTTTTTTCTGATTCACTGTAGAATCCTTCCTTCCAAAGTCCTTGCAAGCATACACCCAAGGCCCAATTTACATGTTTAAGGCCCCTGGGGCCGTCTCAACACTCAAAATGATATGTTAACAAAAAGAATCATTCAAAAAATCCTACAAATACTCCCCAACCCCTCTGTCAAATTCCGAATAGTATGACAGAATTCACATTTTGAAAACTTGAAGTCAGAGGGGAAAAAAAAAGAAAAAGAAATTGCAAGTAAGAAGCTTGTTACTTCCATTACCCTACTATCGTAGGTAATGGAAGTATTGTATTCGGTCCAAAAATTCAATATGAGACTTGCCAACCAATTTTAATAAAAAAAGGGAAGATTTTTGTTGAAAAACCAGAAGATTTCATAAAAAGAGGAAGATTTTTTTTTTTTTTCCTCTTTGACGTATTAAACAATACAGTTTTACAATTTTAATATTTAGAAGCAATCTATAAAAATGTTTTACTATAGATTGATTATACTAAATATATTAAAGTTTTAAATGAAGTTATTCCTCTTCAACATATAAATATGTACAAAACAGAATCTGTAAGAAATTTATTTAACAATAGACAAAAAAACTTAGTTAAGTTAAAGTATAGCTAATTTTTTAAATAAATATAGAATGTGATTTTTGTGTATGTACATTAATCATACATATAAAAAAAAGTAGCAGTAGCTAATTATCAGTTTAAAATGTGCATAAAACCAACTGAGTATTAATTTTCTTAAATTGATTTGGGAAAAATTTTCCTACCTGAAAAAATTATTCTTCATTTTTTCCCCATGTTTACACATTTATTATAAATATGACATACAAATATTTAATTTAACTGAGGAAAAATAAACAGATTCATTAAATTCAGCAATAAAGATCTAAAAATAATTACATACGTGAGAAATATTGAGCACTTCTATTGCTTTATTGTTTCTAGAATTGATCACAATCCGGGGAGGGGGGCGGGGGAATACAAAAATAATTACAGAGTATAAGAAATATTAAACTCTTTCAACTCTACTTCTAGAATCTAATGTAAGAACTTTAAAATTAATATTATCATTTATGTTGCAGATGGATAAAGATTAGGAAACAAAAGACTTCTGCAGAACATATGATTGCTGATCACTAGTTGTAGATAAATGAAAGGAGGGGGGGGGGGTTGAGGGGCAAAAAATAATTACATCAGCAAGAAATATTTAACAATTCTATTTCTTTAAATGTTCTAGAATCTCATAAAGCAAGTTTGAAATGAATATTGACATTTATGTTATGGATGGAGAAAGATTGGGAATCAGGAGTTTTCGTAGAACATTTGGGTTTTCTTTTTAAAACCAACGATATCCGCGACTTTTTTAAAAACGGAAGATTTCATCATCTGTCCGGAAAACCAGAAGATACGTTAAAAAACCGGAAGTCTTCTGGGAAAACCGGAAAAGGCAGCAAGTATGCAATATCAATTTTTCACCTGATTTACACGTTTTAAGACCTCCTGAGTCCAAAAAAGTAGTTTTTGGCAATCGGTCAGTGTGTGTGTATGTAGGTGTGGAATCTTCTGGCTATCATATCTCCAAAACTAATAAAGATAAAACTACGAAACTTCACAATTGATGCAGGTCTGGTGTACAGATAAAGTTTCCAAATTTTGGTGAAAATTGGAAAAACAGAAATGGGTCATCGGAAACCGGAAATGGGACCATAAGTCCGTATCTCAAAAACGGCTCCAACAATTTTTTTCAAAGTTGCCATATAAACACTCTATTAGATGCCCTTTCGAATAATATAGTTGGTTAGTTCAGGAAAATTCATAGGTGTCCTGTATAAATAGCTCAATTTCAGGTCTCTCAAGTGCATTCCTTTAAAAACGGCTGTATGGATTTTTTTAAACTCGCCATATTAACTCCCTTTTAAATATCCTTTTGCATGTAATTATTGTTTTCTTGTCAAAATTTGAGAATACCAAGTTTTGGTAAAATTGGTATCTCAAAAAATGGCTCTAACGATTTTCTTGAAAATTGTTTCATTAGTGCATTTTAGATGCCCTTTCTCATGTATTGTGTGGTTATTACAAGAATATTAACTCTCAGCTTGATTAGGTAGTTCAGTTTTAGATAGCAGAAATTGATGTTTTAAAAAATATAACTCCTTTTTTTTTTTTTTTTAACTCGCTATGTAAACTCTGTTTTATATATCTTTATACGTGTATCAAATTTCTTTTACTGGAAAATTTAAAAAAAAAAAATGCATATAATAAGTGTAATAGTGGGTAATGGAAGTTGTGTGGTTGTTTCACACCAATTTTTTTTTTTTTTTTACTCTTTCTTCTATTTTTTTATTCTTTTAACTAACATTGTTTAAAATATAATGCAGTAAAAATTATAAAGGTTGACGCAGAGATTTTTTTTTCTATTTGGTTTTCTATTTTATGAAAACAAACTTGTTTTGTGTGGGGGGGGGAGGCTATTTTTGTAAAATTAGCATAATATTATTACTTTATCTGGTCAAAGACCGGAAAAGAAAACTTGTACCTCTTGCCGTTACAGAAGCAAGGGAGCCTTGCCTTCCACAAAGGATAAAAACTGTAATGGCATGTCTGCAAATTAACCCTAGGAGTGAATCCCAGACCGTTGCCATTGCATTACTCTAGAACAACATTAACCCTCCGTCGGGCGCAACTGGCCTGACAGGCACACCTCTGATGTTTTCATTCCCGCCTCCACTCACAGGAGGGGTAGAAATCTGTGTCTCCTAGTAGTCGCCTATCTTTACCGGATGTGTGAAGCCAACCTGTTTAGTTCATTCGCGCGCTTCGTGAAAAGCTGTTAGCGTAATTCTGGCCTCTGAGGCACATTGCGCCCGAATTCGTTGCACATACAAAGGTTAGTAATATCTGTTTTTTAATATCAGAGTTGTTTCTGTTATTCATTTCATAACTATATCATGTAAAATTTGTCGTATTTTTTCGTAAATATGTGTATATTTCATCCCGGCCTCATAGGCGCATTGCGACCGAACATGTGTTTATGAATGTATTTTCTTTGATATCTTCCAGAATTTCGCTGAAATGGCGCGCAAATTCTTCGATTTGTCTAAACCGGAGGATCTGGAAGAAGTGAGGCGTTTGTTGGAAGAAGATGTCGACGAGGACGACCCAGCTGTGAACGAGGATTTGGGTGAAGAGAGTGACATCGATTCTCTGGATGAAGTAGAAGAGCGTAAAGATAATTCAGACACAGAGCAAGATGGTGAGGTTACTGAGGGTGAAAATGAACCAGAATCAGAGTCCAACTTTTTTTGGGGAAAAGATAAAACTTCCAAATGGGCGAAAAATCCGCCAAAAAGAACTGTGCGTAAGAGAGCTCACAATATTATAACTCACCTTCCTGGTGTTATAGGAAACGCCAGGAATGCGAAAACTGCCGTTGACTGTTGGAATAATTTATTCACTGATGACATTTTGAATACAATTGTAAGATATACAAATCAGTATATAGAATCTATCAAGCCCAAATTTTCCAGAGAAAGGGACATTACTTCTACAGACGTCATTGAAGTAAGAGCTTTTATTGGTTTGTTGTATCTAGCAGGAGCTCTCAGAGGAAATCGTCAGAGTTTGGAAGAACTTTGGGGGACAGATGGTGATGGAGTTGAAAAATTTAGTCTTGTGATGAATATTAAACGGTTCAAAACTCTGATCCGCTGCCTCCGCTTTGATGATCTTACTACCAGAGTAGAACGAAAAAAAATCGATCGTCTTGCTCCGATTCGTGAAGTGTTCGAAAAATTTGTAGAAAATTGTCAGAAGAGCTATAGCGTCGGGGAAAACATCACAATCGATGAAATGCTTCCAGGTTTTCGAGGAAAGTGTCCCTTTCGGCAATATATACCGTCAAAACCGAGCAAGTATGGAATAAAATGTTTTGCTCTTGTGGATGCAAAGATGTTTTATACTCTCAACATGGAAATCTACGCTGGGAAACAGCCTGAAGGTCCATTCTGTGTGAGCAACAAACCAAGTGAAGTGGTAAAAAGGATGGCTAAGCCTTTATTTGGGTCTGGACGCAATATTACCGCTGATAATTGGTTTACAGATATGGATCTAATTGATGATTTAAAAATGAAGAGGTTATCATATGTTGGAACTGTGCGAAAAAATAAAAGACAGTTGCCACATGAATTTGTTTCTGTTAAAGGAAGAAAACAATACACTAGTATGTTTGGCTTTCTTGATGGGAAGACATTAGTGTCCTATGTACCGAAAGCAAACAAGAACGTAATTCTAGTGTCTTCGCTTCATGATGATAATGCAATCGATCCTACAACTGGAGAGCAAAAGAAACCAGTGATGATCACATTCTATAATTCTACTAAAAGTGGCGTTGATACTGCAGATCAAATGTGCGCCACTTACAGCGTGAGCCGAAATGTCAAGCGCTGGCCAATGGTCATATTTTTCACAATGCTGAATATAAGTGGTATTAATTCGCAAGTGATTTATCTTGGAAATCAACTAGAACCATGCCGCAGAAGGTCGTTCCTAAAAACACTAGCACACCAACTGGTACTTGGAGAGCTAAGTCGAAGAAGTATGAAGACTGTTGGAATCCCTACCAGTCTTCAGATGAGACTGAAAAAATACCAACCTACAAAAGATATTTCAGAGGACTCAACATCTCAAACTCGGAAAAGACGTAGATGCTCAACCTGCACAGCGGAAACAGGCTTCAGAAGAATGACAAACTACGAGTGTAAAAAATGTCACAATGCAATCTGCCTCACTCACGCTAATATGATCTGCGGAACGTGCTGTGCTATTTGTCAATGCCCTTCTTCTGCTGTGTAACTTAAACTCAAAGTAAATATCGGTTTCTGAACTTTCCACGACACTGTATAAATTTTACCAAATTTTTGTACCTGATAATAATCTAAATCTAAAAATTTCTTGTAATGTTTTCTAAACATAAAACGTGTTCTTTATCTTTTAATAAACTTCATATTTTTTCTTTCTAAATAGTTCTGTAGTAATAACTGATTACTTTTAGAATACTAAAATTAAAATTAATTATTATAATTTATCAAATTTTTGCATTTGTTACACTTATAATAAGACACATTAGTCAAAATCTGAAAATTTCTTGTAATGGTTTCTAAACATAAAATAAGTTCTTTTTTTAAATAAATTTCATATATTTTTTTTCTAAATATTCCTATAGTAATAACTGATTACTTGTAGAATACTAAAAATTAAATTATTGCTTATAAATTAGCGATTATTTTCTGTGCGCCTGAGAAGCACATTGCGCCCGAACTTGTCGGGTTCAATATTGCGCCTGACGGAGGGTTAAACATACTCATCCTTTATATTTGAAGGTCATTTATATAAGGAAAAATTATAATTAACAAAAATGTTTTGATTTTAAATTTTTAAAGGAAAACGTTAAAAATTATCTAAAAAAATTTAGAATCCTCTCTTTTTTTTTTTTTTTTTTTGGAGGGGGGGGGCGGGCACATGCCCCAAATGCCCTGATATAAATCAGTCCTTGCATGCAACAACACTGGCTGAAGTACAAGAAATTGCAAAAATAATTTGGATACAATACAATTTAAGATTTTTTACAAGCACTCTTTAACATCCTTATATCATCATTATATCACTCATTAACATCCCACTAATATGAAATCAACATACATTTTCAGCTGCAATAAAGGATATTTCCTATAGAAAATGATGCCATTAACATTAATGTTTCATCTACAGGGTCACACAAGAACACTTTGATTCATTGTAGGAAATTGCTGGAGGTGAATTTTCATTGTCGTTATGCATTTTTTAATACTTTTCAATAATTTTGAAAAATACTCCATATAGTAGAGCTGTGGTTATCTGAGCCCCGACTAACCGAGTTCTGGGTTACCCGAGGTAGTCCTGAAAAGGCTCCGTCTTGGTGTAGGTGTGGCTTTTGACAAATGGCATAAATAACTTTGACAAATTTTACTATACAGTACTGTATTTTATAATTTATGTACGTATGTATTGTATGGCATTGCATTGTTAACTGACTACATTTAAATATGTAATAGGTGTATTATTTTACTTCACTGATTGCATTTTCATCTATTTAAAACTTTGCCGTATGTTTCCCCCTTGATTTACGACAGAGTCCGTGTTATCCAAATTTTTGATTATCCGAGGTAGCCTCGTCCACATTACCTCAGATAAGTGAGGTTCTACTGTATGTATGATTTAGTACAGTAGAACCTCAATCCATCATTTTTCACGGGGTGCATAAAAGAAAACGATGAAAGTGGGAAAACGACGAATGTGGGTTATCGTCAAAACATGAAGAAAGCAATGTTTATGTATTAATACATACAATGTATACAGTATACTGTTAATAAAAACTAAGTTGTTACTTTCAAAACTGTCAAAGAAATAAATCAATGTTGTAGAACATTAAGTAAAAGTTATTTTTAAAAATCTAAAATTTATTTTGTTCCAGATGAATCCTCTGCTACACGCAACCACTACTCATCTACATTATTAGAATCATTTTCTTGCCCTTCTGTTTGATATTCTTCATCATTTTTTCGCATGTAACCACATTTCACGAAACAATCTTCTAGATTACTAAAGAGGTTATTTCCTACCATGCTGAAATTGCAAAATGAATAGATGGTCCGGAGACATGGCATCACAATTTTGATTCTAAATGGAAATGGGAGAGAAAGAGTTATTTTAGGATGAAAGAAGTAATTCCAGTTTGCATGCCATATGGAACCGCTTGAGCTTCAGGAGAAAATTTTTCAGTGGCGTATCCAGGATTTTTCCAAGGGGGGGGGTTCGTCCTTCCGAATTTTTAATTAAGTTTAATTAAGTTTAAGTTTATTTAAGTTTAATTAGGTTTAATTAAGTTTAAGTTTATTTAAGTTTAATTAGTTTTAATTAAGTTTAAGTTTAATTAGGTTTAATTAAGTTTATTTTTAATTAAGTTTAATAATCTTTTAAAATATAATTACTTGCCGAAAATAAGAGTAAGAAAATGAAAAATAGTAAAATAAACTCACCAATTAGAAGATCAAACTAAAAAATCTTTAATTAGCGACGAATAACGTAGAGCCTGTACAAACTGCTACACAAAACATAAAATACAATACATAGTTACGCTTACGCAAAATATTTCATTGAATTTTCTTATTTACAGAGCGAAGTCTAATCGACGAGAAGTTTTCGCTAGTTCATTTAAAATGCCTTCTACTGTTGGGGTATTAGTTGGGTCACTCCTTCAAGGTCACTACTTCAATGGTCACCCCTTTCCCATATGGTCGACCCCTCTTGTCCTTGAATATGAACTCGTAAAGGTGAAATCCTTTCAGAGAATTGTTTTCAGGGGAAACATGTTTCGCGCCGTGCAAATGAAGTGGTTTAGTTATTTTCAGGAGTGTTTATCGCAGAGTAATGAAAAAAAAAGTTAGTCATAATTTTAAACCACTTCGTAGAAAAAAAATTCTATGCTTGCCATACATTTTTTCCGCCTGAAATGTGAAAAAAATGTAAGGAACAGCCTAATTTTTCTTATCATACATTTTGTCAAGGGGGGGGGGGGGGGGGGTTAAACCCCCAAACCCCCCCCTTGCATACGCCACTGAAATTTTTACAAGGTCAGGAGAAAAATTTTACAACAATGAATGCGGAAAAGACTTTTTGAAGCATGATACATGCGAGTTTCGCTAACATTATTTAAATACAATTTGTGCAGGGACCATAGAAATAAAACGATCAATGCGGGAAAAGAACGGATTTGGAAACGATAGATCGGGGTTTCACTGTATTTAGGATGTAATGTGTAAATACAATTAAAAAGTGTTTTATGAAATTCTATAAAAATATTTATAGAAATGAAAACGTTGACAGAGAAACAGATGAACCAAAGTCTTAAACACGTTGAAACTTTGTTGGAAAATGTCAAAAATATCCTCCAAGCTATTATTAAAAAGAAAATATAAAGTTAAATATATCAATAAGCTTAATTATGTTTCTTTAATTATTTCATGTATTATATATATATATCAAAACAAATGATTAAGAATTCACAATTATTCTAAAAATTTTCATATGTATGTATATTTATGATATTTCAAAATAAACAAAACAAACACGTAAATGAAAAAAGTAAACATTTATGAGTTACATTTTTAAAATTGTTAGTTCAGAAAGGCTTGTCAGATTCTTCTTTTGTTAATGAAAAATGATTAAAAAAATATTCCTATTTAGAAGGAGGAGGAAGGTAGAGAAATCACAACTTTTAAGCAAAACTGGCATTCTGATAGAATTAAATAAAATAAATCGAACAGGAACAATTTGTAATCTTAGTTGAATATAAAATAAAATATATACATATATAGGAATAAATTCAAAATATTACGCAAATAAGTTAAGAGAGCATTTAATTTTTTAAAGACCTCCTAAATACATTATAAATATATTAAAATATCTTCGGAAGTTGTGCTTAGCAGTTTCAGCTGGGATCCCAGCCTTCCTCAAAGCAGCTTCTTTGTTAACTGTAGTCATTTCATCTCTTCTTTTCTGATTGTAATAAATAATGCATTCTTTTGTCTATGTTTCTGTTTAGTTCTAAGCCATTAGCTGAAACCACTAAGCAGTACTCCAGAAGCTATTTAAATTTATTAAGTTAAAAGAGTTAACTTACAGAAAGAGTTAACATTTAAGAGAACCTTATAATTAAGTAAAATATATTAAAATGATTTAAAATAAAAAAGAAAAGAAAGAAAGAAATTGTTTAACAAATATGAATTTCAATAATCAGATTTTAAAATAATTAAAAAAAAAAAAAAGAGAGGGAAATGCAAAACAAGGATATAAGCAAAAAGAAGTACATTAATGTGAACATGTAACCTTTAAAATTTTATTTTACAGTTTTGTAATGAAAACATTTATAATGTAAATTCATTAAACACATAAAAAAGCAGGACAAAAACTACATTAATCACATATGCAGCATGAGTAAAAACGAAATTAGCTCCTTTAAAAGTAATGCGTGTGACTGACTTGTCTATGACATGAATGTTTTTTTACCACTATACCACATTATACTAATATATGTGAGAAGACTTTAGATAGATAGTGTTACCAATATACTATGAACTTCCAAAGCCATAAAAGATTTTAATTTTTCTTTATTATTCCTAAAAGAAAAAAGAAATATATATATAGAAAACAATGCTATCAACAAGAACTACATTAATCAGTTACATAGGAATGCATAGTTTTATTTCACAGCATTACAATAAATACATTAATATGTAGACTTATATACAGAGAAGAAAGACGGGATTTTATATTAACTTCTTATACATAAAGATGAAAAATAATTCCCTTAAGAATAAGAATATTGTATTGTATGCACATGGCTTAGCCAAAACAAATTCCAATCAGCCATTTTCCCCTACAATGCTACATTAAACCTGTGTATCTGTGAAGATCTTAAATAGAATTACTAATATGCTCTCTCTCTATATATATATATATTTCCCCTAAAAAGATAGAATGCAGGTCCTTTTTCTAAAAAAACCTGATCACTTTACAATTTTGATAAAATTGAAAATTATAAAATAAATTAATTGAAAACCATATGTGTTATTATTCTGATATAATATTTATAATTTCAAGTATATGTTAAAATTTTTAAGCTAATTTATATCAATAAATTGTTTTAAATACTTTAAATTGTTAGTTGTAATAAACAGAGTATAGTTAACATAGATAGTTTTAAAAATAATAATGAATGTTACCTACATTAAAAACAACAATAAAATATTTTTATATTATTTTTGGTCTTATTTTTTTTAATTATAAATATATAAATTAAAAAAAATAATTTTTTTTTTTTTTTTTTTTTTTACTGACACTATTAAGAGTCAACATCCTGCAGCTTAGTTTGATCGATCATCGAGACTACCAGAATTTAGTGGGAGAAGTAATGACGTAATGGAAAAAAAAGATTCTAGGGGGAAAAAATTATTTTAACAGTCAACAGGGTCAAATGTGGCACTGTAGTAGTTTACACAACTGAAAATTTGCATGAAAGGCATGTAAAACATAACTTATTTAAATTTTAAATGAAGCACAACATAATTATAAGATAAATTAAAAGACCTTACTTATGCTTCATCTTCTGCAAGAAGCTTTTCGTGGGAGGATCCTCCCCCTTTTTCAATTGCAAACTGTGCTTGTGGGCCTTGGCTATTTATAGCTTTACTTCATTCTTCTAATAGGTAGCGCCACTGTGGATCTATTTTGGCGGACTCGTGGTCATTAATGGCGACATTATCACTAATTATCTCGATACTCTCTCGGTAAAACGCGTAAGTATGGTTATTGTAATTGGCCAATTTTTCAACGTCATTAAATTTAATACAGTAGAACTTGGATAATTCGAAGTTGAAGGGACCAGAGAAAAATTTGAAATATCCAAAAATTCGAATTACATATACTATTTTGTCAAAAAAAGAGATAAATTAAAAAATTAAAACTCTACAATGAAAGATTTAACACATAAACATTATATATAAGAATACTGCTACATCCACCTCCCATTAAATCAATATTTTTTTCGAGCTTAATTATGCAACATTTTATTTAAAATAGTCAGATATTTCTTTATTTCTTCCTTAAGTACAATCTTTGTGTCATAGCATATGACTTGATACAAAAATAGAATTTCTTCATTAGACATGACTTTCAATTAAAAAAATCTGGAAGTTCATCATCTTCTGATGCACTAGCTAGGGGCTTCTCTTATATTTCCTTATCCTTCTTTTGAAAGACTGTTAAAATGTATTGGCTGAGAAAAATCTCGAGAACAAATTTTACAGTAATATTTTAAAGGTAATCGTATGAAAAATTCGAATTATCCAAAATAGAATTTGAATTATCCATGATTTTTTAACATTATTTTAATACAAAATTCAAGGGACCGAGTAAAATATTCGAATTATCCAGAATTTCTAATTAAACAAGTTCGAATTATTCAAGTTTCACTGTATCTATTTTATTTTCATGATATGTTCGAGCACGTGCGGTATTAAATCGGGCAAATTTAATATCATTTTCACGCCTCAAAGAACATGAAAACGATATTAAATTTGCCCGATTTAATACCGCACTTGCTCGAACATATCACGAAAATAAAATAGATATTAAATTTAATGACGTTGAAAAATTGGTCAATTACAATAACCATACGTACGCATTTTACCGAGAGAGTATCAAGATAATTAGTGATAATGTTGCCATTAATGACCACGAGTCCGCCAAAATAGATCCGCAGTGGTGCTACCTATTAGAAGAACGAAGTAAAGCTATAAATAGCCAAGGCCCACAAGCACAGTTTGCAATTGAAAAAGGGGGAGGATCCTCCCACGAAAAGCTTCTTGCAGAAGATGAAGCCAAAGTAAGGTCTTTTAATTTATTTTATAAGGCATGTAAAACTTTGAAATACAAATTCTCGACTATATAGCAGATTTCAGCACCAGTCATTCAGTATATAAAGAAAAGAAAAAACTCCAAAGGACATTCTAGATAGGAGTTAATTTCAATATGCACTTCACATTACTTTACTGTGAGTAACTAGTGAAATTGTTTTTATCTCTACCGATCAAATGGAGCTGCTACTCTTCACAAGCTTAGAAACCATAATTGACCTACATAAACTTTTCTCTATCACTTAATGCATTGAAATGCATGAAAATATGTTTAAGTTACTCAAGGATGAAATAGATAGCACAGGGGTGAAACTACCTAACATTAAAAAACCCTGAAAACTGCTACTTGCATCAAAATGAATGATGAAGAAAGACTTATTAATAACATATCACATGGTTATTATTATACAGTATTTTATACCAATATTAAATGATATTTGGAGATTTCTTAAAACATTATAAAGCAAATTAAACATTCAAAATCAAAATTTTCCATAAAAAAGTAAAATTATTCAATATGAAATAGATAGTAAAATGTTCGAAAACTCTGAATTCAGGGATAGCCTCTGAAAAGTTTCACCCCTGACAACAGGTTAAAAAGCTGAAACTTTATATATGAAAGATGGGGATTAAAACAAAATACTGAAATTAAGACCACAAAAAATTATTAACTGTTTTTAATATTATAAACAAGTAAACCAGTTTAAATATTCTAGCTACATTCATAAAGAATTTTAGGATATTATTAAAATATATATTTATTCATTTTAATTATTCTAAGAACTTTCACTCATAGAAACTTATTTGATTAATTTTAAATAGTGTAGCCCTGCATATTACCTATACAGTCGAATCTTGTTAGTGTGAATCTCAAGGAGAATAAAAAAAAATTTCATGCTATCAGTAACTCAGAAACTAATCTTCATTGTGGCGGGGATTGTGCAAAAAGTTCATGTTAAAAGTAATTGACGTTATCAAGGTTTGACTGTAGATTGAATATGCACCATTCAAATACTGGAATTTAACACAGCAAAATAATTTATAACAAAGACTGAAATGCAGTTTGGGTCCTTTCTAGCTATATCCCTAATATATTATAATTCTTTTGTGTGGACTTGTAAACGAAAGATGGGTGTTTTCCACACCATACTCTAGGTAAAATATACTTTTATACATATAAAAAACATATAATTTCATTTTGTTTAGTGCAGTTTAAAGCTGTTAAAATGTACAAATGAGAAATTTTAGCCATAGATGTAGTATATTTAAATACTTTTGTATATCTCTGTACACAAACCATTTATAGAATTTCAATGACAATTTTCAGGTAACATTCTCACATGATAAAAATTTAGAATACCAAGTTTGGACTTTCTGCTAATATTTGTTTTTAAATTTTGTGGATAACAGACAAACATACAACCACTAAAAAATGAATTTTCAGATTCAAGAGACCCCCAAACTGTGTGAATCTAGTAAAAATTTAATTTTGAAAATTTGACCTAAAAACAATACTTTCTAAAATATCAGTTTTTAAGAAAGATTTAGGCCTATAAAAACAGCCAAGCATTCTTAAAAGAAGTAGAAAGTTATACATGTTGCTAAATTTAAAATAGAAACTTATTTAGAATATAAATATTTGCAACAAAAGGTTCAAAATATTTTATACACTTAACATTAATTCATTACACCACAACATACTTTACAGAAATAGGGGTGAAACTACCTAACTTGCAAAAACCCTGAAAACTGTTACTTGCATGCAGACAGGGAAGACTTATTAATGATATATCATATGGCTACCTATAATAAGCGATATTTGCAGAGCTCTTAATGCATTATAAGGCAAATTAAACATTCAAAATGAGAAAATTCTATAAAATAATTTAACATGAAATACAAAGAACCTAAAATTTTCAAAAACCCTGAATTCAGGGGTAGCCCCTGAAAAGTTTCAACCCTGAGAAACAAAATTTTAAAAATACCTATTTTACCCCACACCCTATATAATTCCGCCTATAATGTTGAATAATTTGTAAAATTTATAAAAATTGGCATTTGATGAAAAAGGGGGGGGGGGGGAGAAGAGAGAAGAAACTTTTCCGAATTTCACTAACAACATGTGTTCAATAAAAAGTTAATTTTACAAGTCTGATAATTTAAAGCCCAGTGGCAGAAAGTTTTGAAGCTGTCTGCGACAGGCTTTTAAAATTTCATAATCTGCCTGCAAAATTTGCATGTAATCAGGGGTGAAAATGGCTTACACTCAAAAAGTCTGAAAGCTGATGGGGACGGGGGGGCTTAACATCAGTGGTGATCTTGTGCAACAATTAGCGAATACAATTTTAGTAAAAAACAATATAGTATAAACAATTGTATTCATTCAATTCATCTCATTCAATTAAATATTTTATAGCAATGTTTGACACAACACAATATAAATAATTATAAATAATAAAAGTATTAGTTTTAGTTTTGATACAGAAATTTTTATAAGTGAATTGTTATCCGAAATTTGTGGAAAATTTTTTTTCTCAGTGCAGAAAAAAACTGTCCGCAAGCCATTTTTTTTTTTTTTTTTTTTTTTTTGTGTCCACGACTATGTCACCGTGTCACGGTGTTTCTGCCACTGGGATTTAAAGCAATTCAGATCAGCTTCTAATCTCCATCTACATAATCAAAATTAATATTTATTTATTTCCTTTATATATTGGGTTGTTTGGAGCATAATTTTCTTTTTTCCTTTGAAAATGAAAGACGTTTTTCTTATATTGTATAAATATTTTATTGAATTATATATTCTCTACTTTGATTGGTTTCTTAGTGATCTCACGAGTTGTTATTTGGCAATTTTCATAAATCAATACTTTATTTTGTCTTCATTAGCATAAACTGGTTTTCCAGAATGAAATGCATCTTAAACTTCAAAACAGAACAAAATTTGATAAACCAGTTTTGACTCTGGCGTTCTTTAAATAAATTTTCTGTATACAATTATACTTTTTTCTTTGTTTGAATAATATTTTTGCCTTTTTGATAGCAAAAACAAAATAGTATGCCAAAAATGTTGCTTCCGATTTTCTTTATTTGATAGGGCATCAATCAAAATCTATTGAACAGAATAAAACGAACTTTTTCACAAGCAAGCCTTGCTATATCAGCTGTCACAATGTATAATGGTAATGCAGCTTAATTGTGAACATAGTGTAAAAAAAATACAATTATGTCCTCTGCTGAGGAAAACGAAATTACTTTCCGAACAACCCAATATACATAATATATATATATTTTCCATTCAAAAGTAATTTTTACCATTTTGATAATATATCTTACTGTAAATAAGTGTTATGGTGTGAATCTTACATTTGTCGTGCTGAAGAAGATGCCTTTGCAAAGTTTGCTTATGAATGAAACCCATACCACAAACTGGACAACTGAATGGGCGTTCAGTACTATGAGTCAGCAAGTGGTTTTTAAAATTTGTGCTTATATTTGAAGTGTAAGGACAACGAGGACACATAAACCTATTTATGTGTCCTGCTACCTTCTTATTACATGAACACTGCAAATGCTTTTTTAATGCTTGATAAGAGATGACACTCCTATGGCATCTTCCACATTCGAACTGATCAAACTGATAAAAATTGAAAACAATTTCTGAAATTAAAAGAAATATATATATTGGTTAATGAATTACCTCAGAAGAAATTGCATAATCAAGTAAATATTTCCTAAATAAATAAATTTTAAATACTTATAAGATTACAAATGTTCATACTAAATGTTTATTTCATAATATTTAATTAAACATGTATCAGAGAACTGATCACTACATATATTTAGCAAAAAATAATAAATTATAAACAATATTGTCCATTAAATAATATACATAATTTTTTAAAACACATTTTCCAAAATTAATCTAGTGATTTTATAATATAAAAAAATACTGAACATAATTTATAAATATTGAACACCTCTACTTATTTTTTTTTTTTTTCAGGATTAAATTAATAAAAACTTTACAAGATTACATGATCAAATGTGACACTTATAATTCAATAAATACATTTTGAATAAAATTATATCCAAATAATGTACACTGATAACTTTTTTAAAAAACTTTTCTAAATAAGCTGATTATAGAAATTGTAGCATAATAAATACAGGATACTTATTTATACCAATTTTGATCACAAATAAAGCAAATTGTTTATTTTCAACAACCCATATCTTACCCAGCATTTCTGCTTAGAATCCATGGCATATCTATCAAACCAATAAAAAAAACTAACTATGCCAATGCCAAATGTGGCATAAAGATCTCTGAATCGTTATGTTTTTATATTAAATTTGATATTGTTTAAAATAAAATAATGTATATAGAAAAAAAAATCCTGAAAAGGTGCTTATTTTTTTACAAGAAGATTTTACAGTAAACAGAAACATACATCCTCAAAATACAATGCATAAATATCACATTAATGATATTTATGCATTTGTTGCATAGTACTATACATCAACTTTAAGAGACATTTCAGGTGTGTTCAATGATATTTCAAAATTGGTTTTGCTGGATCACTGCATTGAACTAGAAAAGCAGCTCACACTTCAAAGCAGTGAACAGATGGAACAGTGAAAGAACAATATCAGAGTTTAAAATACAATCTAACCCTTCCTATTCAAAGCTAGTTGATCTACAGATCAAGTGATGTGTTTGGATTATAGCCGAGTGACTATATAAGGCTCCTAGACCTGTCCACATATCAGGAACCTCAACATCCCATTCACTAAAAGCAAAGCAATGATATAAATTTTTTTTTTTAATTACATTAATCTGATGTACCTAGTCACATGGTAACCTTTAACATTTTATTTCACAACACTACACTGAAAGCATGCATAATGTGGAAACATTAAACACATAAGTCAAAAAAGCGAGACAGGATTTACATTCATTTCATATGCAAAGTTAGTAAACTACAACTTTTAAAAAAATATCTATTGTGAATAGCTTCTCTGTGATACATTTTAATCTCAATTAATGATTTTTAACTGGGCTATAACACATTATACCGGCATGTGAGAAAATATTTTAAGAGTCGGCAATAGGCTATTTATTTCTAAGGCTATTAAAATATATATATAGGGTAAGTGCACCAGTGAATGACACTTTTAGAGCAATCTCTGATGTTTTTAATGTTCTAGTTATCAGAAAATATTTTTAGAAATCTTAAGTTAATACATATGGCATGAAAGACATTCAGAACCACATATATGTTAAAATATATACATTTGATAAGAATTATTTTTTTTTATGAATTTTTATTTGACACCCACTCAATGTTCCAGTAATTGACACTGCCAGTTTTTCCTTTTATTAGTCATTGGCACCCTATGTTCCAGTGTTTGACACTGCTAGTTATTCATTTTACCAGTCATTAGCACCCTATGCTCTAGTGTTTGACATAAAATGTTAAAATTCTATATGATTTTTTTTTCTTATTTATTTATTTCAGGATAGATGTCAATTACTGGAGCAAGCCAATCACTGGAGCACCTACCCTATATATATTTTTTTTTTCCCCTCCCCTAAAACAAAAAAATAAAATAAAATAAAAATTACATAACAATAGTCTATTAACAATGACTAGATTAACTAGTTACACAGTAACATTTAAAATTTTATTTCACAGCACTATATTAAGAACATCAATAACGTGAATACTACATTAAGCACATAAACTGAAGAACAATACAGAATTTACATTAACTTCTTATGCAGGGTGATGGAAAATAACTCGCTTAAAAATAATTGCAGTGTATTTAATATCAGGCCTATCCAACTCAAAACTCTTGGCAGGTTGCATTAGAAATCTATTTTACACAGGTGGGCCGCATTGTATAAATGCATGAACCACATACATACAGTAATTTTTTTTCCAGTGGGCCCGTGAGAATTTGAAACAGAATTATGGATATTAAATATATTTTTATTCATAAAATAACTATAAAATAGTCAACTTATGATTATACATTGATAAGTATAATAGTAAGAATCGGTTATTGATCTCATATTTTATTAACATCAACAAGCGCAATATTTGTTACTTTAGCTACCTTAATCAGTATTTTCATTAAAAAAGTCAGAAAATATTATTAATTTCAGATGTTTTAACCAAAGATGTCAAATTAGAAATTTTCTGAATTCTGTCGCAGGCTGCCGAACCTTACATGGCGGGCCACATGCAGCCCGCGGGTTGGCCAGACCTGTTGTATATGGCATGTTTGAATCGCAGTGGTTTTTAATTATTATGCCACATTATATTAGTGTTTGAGAAAATCTTCAACAGAGACAGTTACTGTCTGTCATATTTCTATGTTCATTATTTATTTTTTCTTTTCCTAAAAGATAAAAGCAATTAGACATTTTATCTTCAAATGTGATCCTTTTACACTTGATAAAATTACTGAAAGATTAAAAGCAGTAGCTGGAAATTGTATATATTTATACCAAAATGATGGGGATATGGTCAATTGGCTACTCTAGAGACCTAGGCCTGAGTGAAATACCCTCTGCTGTGGGTCTTTGAGTGATCCTAGCCCATATTTTTGCATGTTTTGGAGATAACCAGCTAAAATTCCAGCTAAGCTGAAAAGCGCAACCTGGATTTAAACATGGCATCTCTTGTTTTTAGCTGCAATATGACTTTTAGAAATTGACAAGAATGTGTCATTAAAAAGATTAAAATATATTTATTGAGTTAACTTTTGCTTATTTCTCAAGAATAAATTTTCAAATACTGCAAAAGATATTTTTTAAATGCTATAACATTATACGTTAAAATATTATTTTTTTTTTTCTCTTTCTCATTTTAAACATTATACAATTAGTTTTTCTATAAAGGAAATATCAACAACAAAATATATTTAAAACTGTTGAAATAAGAAAGTACTTTCAATAAAAATTTAAATTTTAACAGAAGAATAAAACTGCCAAGTATATGTTAAAAATCTCAAGCTCATTTATGACATTAAATCTTTAAGTTTAATAAATTGAATGTACTTAATTTAACTGCAACCTACATTACAAACTATAATAAAATACTATTTCCATATTTTTGGAAACTTATTTGCTGTTTTATTAGTTTACTTTATTTTTTTTTCACTGTCAATAAATAAATACAAATATTATATACACATAATATTTTTAATTATGCTCTCTTTTACATAGTATAATGTAAGTGATATATAGAAAATTAATATTATCTCCAAATTGTTACGAAACAAAAAAGAAAAAAAAAAAAGTAAACTCTTGTATAATGCGCTCTCACAAAACGGGAATTCGTATAACGCTACAAAAAATCTATGACTATTACTCATACAACACGATAAAGAGTCTCGTATAATGCGTAAGATAAAGGAAGCATGTGATGACATCTTTTCTGCTTTCAACCTGTTCAAGGTACATTCGACTGTAGATAAGGGTTGCCCCGTTACTATGCCAACATACGACGCTTTTGGTCTCATTACAGATTGAAATCGTCTGCTCAATGTATGTCTCCTATAACACGATTTCCTATTATGTGGAACGTATCTACCACATTATACGACAGTCTATTGTATGTACTTAAAATAATTTTCAAAAACTTGAATTTAACATACGTAAAATAAGTAAAAGTCCTTAATATCAAGTCTGGACTTCCTCAGAAGCTACACAATGGAGTCTTTCGGCAAGAGTGTTGATCTTTACTTTTGGCAGTCTTTTCTTTAATAGATGGCACCACATTTGGTCCATGTTTCCCACTGGCTTGTTGCCATTATAGGAATTAGTGTTATTTAAAATTTCTACTGTTTTTCTATTGAAAGCATACATCTATTTTTCAAAATTAGTGACTTTTTTAACATTTTTAAAGTCAATTTTGATATTTTCTTTTTGAAATGTTTTGCTTAACCCCTTAACTGGTTCTTTATTTTTCACTTTATGTTTCAGATCACGGCAATATTACTGCATGATAATAATCATGTTACTTAACCTTTGAACAGACATGTTGTTTTGTCAAAAATTAATCCAAAGAAATACTCTGAAAAATACCAGTGCCAGTTTGTACAAACTGTTACTGAAGTAATGCTCATATGCTGTACGGGCAAACCAGTTACGGTGTTAAGGCTGTGTTAGTTTTCCCAAATTTAATATTTGAAATGTGTTCCTTTATTTAATTTCTGATATTCCATTTTGTCATGCCTATATTCACATTCAGTATTATTGGGGTGTTAACATAAGGATTCTTTAAATTCTGGAGGTTTCAAGTGGTTTGATTGGCATCTGTCGTTGTGAATTAGTAGATAGATGTTATTATTGGATTTAATAGGGATGTTAAAATTGATTGTCAAGGCTTTGTTTTTAATTTAAATTAAGACTCTGTGGTCATAAGGAAAGCAGTGGTGAATTTAGATTTAGTTTTTTTAGTGATTTCCAATGTGATTAAGTGCTTTGATTATTTTTCGATATAATCTATTAACTAGCTCTTTTGGATAACCTACATTAATGGTGATTTCTTTAATAAGCTTTAATTCTTCTTTTAATGAGGGGGGGGGGGGTCGGAACATACATTAATAGTGCAATTTACTTATGCCTTATTGCATTGATTTTATACTTGTAAGGGATTTTACTTTTACTACTTATAATTTCTTACTGCAGCTAGGTTTTCTGAAAACGGTAGTTCTTATATCATTTTTGTCAGTCTGTGTGATTACAACATCCAGATAGTTAATTTTATTATTTATTTTCATTTTATAATTAAATTGTATGTTTGGGTCAAGATTACGAAACCTGTTGCAATTTTCCCAGACTATAAGATTTTTAGCAGCAATTAATGTGGAGATTAATTTTGCTGTTACTATATTTTTCTTTAATTTTCATGTTAATAGTTCCAGTGATTTCATTAATATCTACTGAAGGATATAAGTTGACAATGTCAAAGCTGATTAAAAGTTGATTTCCGTTGATGTTGATTTCTCTAAGTTATTTAATAAATTCTTTAGTAGAAGCTATACTATTGTTTGATAGGGGAAGAATATCACAATAGACTTTTTTTCATATATTTTTCTATGGGATAAGTCGGCCTTGAAATTTCTAAAGATATTAGGAACATGGTTAGTTATGAGAGGGGGTTGACTTTCGGGTCATTTTCCTTCTTTAGTAAGCTTTTTAGTCTGCTTAATGAGTTTATTGTTTGAGTTCATTTTTACTTTGGTTGAGCCTATTTGTTTATGGCACTTTCCATTTTAGTAATATAATCAGTCCTGTTCATAACAGTGATCTTCCTAGTTTTATCAGTTAACATGAAGATTACTTTTTTATTATTTGTTAAACCTTTTAAAACTTCACGGTTTAGTTTTCAGAATTTTTGTTATTTCTTCCTGAGCTACATTTTTTATTTTATTTTTATGGAAATTGGGATATTTGTTAATGATGATTTTGATTTTTGCGATACTGTCCCTTAAATTTATAGGTTGTTCCAAAATAATTTTATGCCCAAACTTTAGGATTTTGATGGGAGTTTAACTTTGAAACTTATTTAAAATGTTATGGTATATATTCATATAAAAATATTTGCTCAATGGGATCCAAAGTTTATCATCATCACCAGCAGCCAAATCCCATGTTATTCATAAGAGAATTTTATTATAAGAATTACTACTCATTACCTAATGCACTTTTGAAAATTCCATCATCACATTAAGAAAATTCACAACCAGGGCTCGAAATTAGCGGCCGTTAGTTGTATTTTGCAACTAAATATTTTGTTTTGATGATCACAATTTTATACTTAGTATTTTCCCTTTGACGCAAAACATTATTTTTCCCCTTCAGTGTGCAGTTATAATATGTGGTGAAATAAAGGCAGTAGCAACAAAGTAGCAGAATCAAATTCCTAGCTTTCTTGTAAAAATATTAGTACTAGCACATTTTTAAAATGCAAAACACTAACCAAATAAAGTATGACCATCTTAAATAATTGCAGTTTATGTACAACAATTACACATATGTTTCTATGTGTAAATAACAATTTTAAAATGGCACCTCAGTACAGCATAATTGCAACTAAGAAAGCAATGTTAGTTGCCATTTGCCAACTTATTGATTCTGATTTCGACCCCTGTTCACAACCATGCAATTTTTACACTTTATAGCTTCAAAATAAATATTATAAATTTAAATAAGTTTTTTTTTTTTTTTTTTTGTGAATTTTCTGAAAAAATGAAAACAGAATTTAAAAAGATGCATTAGATAATAAGCAATGAAAATTCTCCATACAATAACAAGGAGTTTAGCTGTTGGCAATTTTATAAATTGCATCCATTTTAAGCCAACTTAAGAGTTTCTCGGATAATAGCAAATTTTCTACTAGTTATCTGAAAATTATGAACAATTTGGTTAAAATTCAACACTCATTTATACATGAATTTTTAATATACAAGGAATTTTTTACATACAAGGAATTATTATTACAAGGATGACAGTTTGGGTCCAGGAAATTGCTTTCACTTAAAATTTATGACCATGTGGTTCAAGGAAAAGGTATTTTGACTCCATTACGTGTGGTCTGGTCTTGATGCCCCCCCCCCCCCCTTACACTTTCCCTTGTTCTTGCAACTTTTTTTTTTTTTTTTTTTTTTTTCAGGAGCGAGTGGAGAGAAAATGTTATTATGTTTCCCTTTTTGGGAGAGTTCTTTAGACTTCTCCAGGCTAGAAAAATATTACTGGCAACTGGCTGGGCTTCTCTCACAGATAAGTGATAGCCTAGCAATAAGTTTTCTAGGATGAGACAGAAATAATTATTCTTGGATGTAAACACAGCCAGATTTTACTGTAGCCTTTCAAAATAATAACAATAATAATTACATGAATTCACAGGTTACTTGATCAATATGGACCACCCCTCACTTTGAGAAAAATAAACAAGAAATAATTCAAGTAATGATTTTTTTTAAAGAAAATTGATTGCTTTTTCATTGTTTTTTCCTGAAAAGAATGAATCAATATAGATTAGTGTCACACTTTGAGAAAAATAAATGAGAAATAATGTAAGTACTGATCTTTTAAAAGAAAACTTATTGCTTTTATAGGTGTTTTTCCTGAAAAGCATGAACAGATCTTATACTTTAGAAATATGCAATAAATTATCGAACACTGATTCTCTTTATGGGAATTAATAACAGCATCCTCTATCATTTTTAACTTTGCAGTATTTCTAGGCAAGGTGAGGTTAGAAAAAAGAAATGCAACAGTGGATATTTTTCTGTAACCCAAAAAGAGACATTCTGGAAATATTGCATTCTACTTTAATTCAGGTTTTTTTAAAATAGGAGATATTAGATCTTCTTGGGTTGCAAACTTAAAGACTAGTGAGGTCATCCCCAGCTTTGGACAATAAAATTAGTGTACCTGATTGAGGTGAACTATTCATGAACTTTATTACATTTGATTACAGGGAATTTATAGCTTGAAATGAACCTCCTGAGCTGCAATGTCTTGTTTGATGAGAATTTGTGGATTTATTTTACCCATTAAGTGCCTGCATAATTTTTAAACTAATTTTAAAGCACAAATATCTTCTTATATATTAAAACATAAGAGTAATAAGATGAAAAATCTGTTTTTGGTTTCTTGTTCTGTTTAAACCATCTAGCTTAAATAATGTGTATATAATTGTATTCTCATGTATAATTTTAACTAATTAAAAGTAGAGAGATATGTTTTAAAGTATAATTGATATTTATTAAAACTATAATATTAAATTTGAAGTAAACTGCTTTGTTGTTTGAGTTTCAATAATGTAGTTTCTCAGTTACAGGGTTTGAAAAACTGAAAGAAATGGAAGAAAACTGACAGAAGACAAAGTAGATGCTCAAAATTAAAATATATTAACTATATAAACTCAAAAAACAATATATCAAATCTAAACTATAATCCAATTAATACATATTAAAAATATTGTTTATGGAAAAATAAGTTATTTAATAATAAACTTCAAATATCTGCAGGTGATGGCTTTTTAGCACTTCAGGGGTAGGGTATTTTTTTTTTTTTAACTATTTGTACCATTTCTGTTTAAAAAAAAAAAAAAAAAAAAATCACTATAAAGTGAAGTCTCTTATAACACGGTGGCAGAGATGACAAATAAAACAGTTTTATTGTTTAACACCACTAAATTTTTACAGTACCAATCTATTGGTTTATAAACTCGATTTAGTTTTTGTATAAAGCAGTTGCTTTTATATAAAATTAGTGGTGAAAAAATAGTGCTGCACCAAGTAGCACTTTGGCCGAGTACCAAACACCGAATAGTTGTAAGAAGGAATAGTTCATGTACATATGAAGACTTTTGCACATCTTGAAATTAAAAAAAAAAAGGCCTTTTGAACTCAAAATTAAGTTAAATGGTAAACAGCATGTTTTTATGAAATGTTTCAGAACTTTTGTAGTGTATACACACAATTAGGTTCATTGTTATATAGTCCTTCTCAGATGTGAATCATTCTTAGATAATTCTTAAAGAATATAAAAGTTCCTATACATTCAGGCTTAATTTAAGATGCATGAAGTTCATATATGAAATGAGAACATTAAAATAAATATTTTATCATTTCAAACATTATAGACTTCATTAATCTTCAGATTCTGGAAGAGTAAAAAAGATAGGTGGTTTTGGGCCATAATTTGCAAAACAAATTTGATTATTGAAATATATTTTTAATAACATTTTAGTGTATTTAGCTTTTTTCATAACTATTATTTTTTAAATTAAAAATCAATCTTTTCTTACAGTTTTAAAAGTGTCTTACTTTTATTTGCACAAATATATAACAAAAGTTTTTTCTTCTATATTAGTATTATATAAGGGTTCTTATTTCTAAAATGTTTTATTTTTGTCTGTTTTATAGATACAATTTTATGTACTAAGTTTTTATAAAAAAAAAAAATTGCATTTTACACGTATACAAGATGGTTATACTTAAATTCTTGTAACTAAAATGGATAAGCTCATATCATGAATAGTCTCTATACCGAGTTTGGTGGCTATCTACTCGCCCATTTTAACTGCAGAAAGCTGTTTGCAGCAAAAGTTTAATGATTCTATATTTATATTTTCATAATTTTTTAGTTTAGTTTTAATAAACAACTCTTATGAATACATTTCTTTCAATAATACATAAAAATAATGAATTTCTTACAAATACTCGGTATCGGCCGAATACTTAGTCCAAATTTGACCGAGTATATACCGAGTACTCGGTGCAGCTCTATTAAAAAATAAAATTGTAATATTCATGAGGCAAACTTGCACCCGCGTTGTACAAGACTTTACTGCAATTTTTTTTAAATTAAAAAATTCATAATTTCATATATATAAAGATTGTTGTGCAACATATATTAAATTTATTAAAAAAAAATGTAATTAATTATACATTAGCTACTATTTTTTATATGTACTAGCATTCATATTTCAATGCTAATTTTAAGACTACTTAATGTTTTTAAAACTTTTTTCCACAGATACTACCTTTTACTTTTATCATAAGTTCAAATAGTACAAGTGATAACAGTTATACAATTTTTCGCCAAAAAATTTGTTCACTGCTTTTTTTTTTTTTTAAGAATAGAATATTTTGCATGAATTCTAAGCTGGTACTTAATGAACTGCACGAATAAGTCAAAATACTTTTAAACTTCCCTGCAAGTTCTTGAAGATTTTTTTTTTCCAAATTTTGCCTTCAACTATTTTAAGTTGAAAAACCAATTGCAGTATTCAACTGCTAAATAACTTTTCATTTGTTATACTGTGTTGCACTGCAATAAGAAAAATGAGGATTTTGATGATATTTTGTAATAAAGTAATTATCAAGTACTCGTTCCTTAATTAACTGGATGTCAGTTAAAAGCTTCTTTACCAAAAAGTTGGCAAGTGATCCATACCATTTAATGCCAGTTAAAAAAATAATTAAATAATAGTAAAATTTTATACTGGTTAAATTGCAGTTGAGTTCTTTAATAGATTTTGAGTATATTAGTGTGCGATTTGATCTTGATTAAAAATTTCATGTTAATTATTCAGGGTGGCAAGTATTAGAACTTTTCCAAATTACCTGAATTTTCATTGACATTTTTGTCATTTTCCCTGACTTACATTGTTTAGTTGTTAATTCCCACAAACATTTCACAGCATTAACGAACAATTTAGCAATTTATAATAATGAGCTATCAAATATGGTTTATTTTCAGAAAATAAGGTTTTAAAATTCCCTAATTTATTATGAAATTTTCCTACTTTTCCATGATTCCTTGACTTGTGGCTACTCTGATTAATAATTTAGATTAAATTTTCATATGTATAATTAAATTTACTTAAGGTTCTTTATAAGAAAAATACATCTATTGTATCTTACAAAGTTACAACTTATATGATAAATTTTTAAAGAAAAAGTTTCTTCCACTTGGAAGAAACCTCACAAACCTGCTCAGTTACTGAATTTATTTCATCTAAAATTTACGAAATAGTTTACAAAACTGGATTCTAGCTTTTTTTTTTTTTTTTTTTTTGAAAAATCATGAATGGAATGAAAAGAAAATTAGTCATGGCCAAGTATAAAATGAATTTTAAAATTAGAATCTGTAAAAGAAGTTAAGATTATAAAATTTAGTTTAATTAGTATAAGGTTGATTACTTTTTCTATAAAATTAAGGATGCAACATAAGATTAGGAACCAAAATTTTAATTCCCTGAGTATTCCAGATTTTCTATGAGGAGTATAAACCCTTTATAAAAAACTAAACCATGAAGTAAACATGAAGTAAGCCTCCTTCTAGGAGGCGTAAAGCGTCAGTTTCAACGAACTTCAAGCACCGTGTCGCCGGAAACCAAGCTGGGGCGCCCCATGCGAAACTAGTCGGCAAGTTACATGAAGAACTAAAAAAAGGTTGTATATTTTAAATGTTTAAATAGTATAAACCCTATTTATGTTTCTTATGTTATTTTGAAATAAGAGTTTTTTTTTTCTCCTTGAAAAGTGTTAAACTTTTCAACAAAGTTCGGAAGTTTTTTTTACTTCAATTTGCTTGCCTGTGCTTTAAATTCTGTAATTATTTTCTTGAATGCTTTAAAACTGATGTATATGACTTTAAAAATTGTATAAATAGCACTACTTATTTGTACATACTACATCTTGATGTCAATATTAAACATAGTGACAACTAAAATTGAGAATTTTACAATATTTTTTCACAAAAGTGGACCATAAACATCAGGGGTCTGTACAGAGGTAAAACCAAGTCCATTAAAGAACCCTTCACAAAAACTTCCATCAGATAAAAGGACCCTTCACAAAATTTTTCATCTGAGAAATAGAATTTTCACAAAATTTTTCATCTGAAAAAAAGAGCCCTTCACAATTTTTTTCTATCTAAAAAATAGACCATTCCCAAAATTTTTTATCCCAGAAAAGAAACCTTCACAAAATGTTTTATCCTAGAAAAAAACTCTTCACATTTTTTTTTTTTTTTTTTTTTTTAAATCCTAGAAAAAGGACCCTTTGCAAAACATTTTTTTTTTTTTTTTTTTCAAACACACTTTTGATAAATCCCTTTCATTTTGGAAATTAATCTTCCATGCAGCAAACAAGCTGCCTGATTAATTGGATGCACTTTACTGCAGGGGTGCAGAATATGTCCGAACGCGCGAACGATGTTCGGGGGAAATTCTGGCTGTCTGGGGAAATTTTGAATATTTATTATCTTAGGAAAAAAAAAAAAACGGAAGTAAGAAAAAATTACTGAAAAAACAAACTTTCTAATATTAAACTACAAATTAACAGCTGTATTCTTCTGTTACAAGTGTATTCCCTTTAAATACCCATTACCCCCCCCCCCCCCAAAAAAAAAAAAAAAGTACTAAGTATTTGAAATTTGATGATAAATATTTGGTGATTCATTTAAGCTAGAGAAAATATCAAATATAACTTTTTTTTCCTATATAGTCTTGCTAAAATGCTACAAACAAGAATAATTACCCAGTCCACATAAATAAACAAACACTTTAATGACAGGACGCTGGGAGAAATGATGTGTTTGTTTACTTTAGCTGATAAAACAGGGAGGGAAGAAGGGGAAAGAGAAGTAGGAAAGACTTTTTTTTTTTTTTTTTCATGATTTTGAGTCTCATTTACAGAAGTTAAGTTATGAGTTTCAATTGTGCATTCAGCAATTGCCTCCCCTCCTCCCCCTCCCAATCGGACCACGCACACACACACAGACACAAAAAAAAAAGAAAGAAAAAGTATTTGAGCAATTAGCCAGTGATTAAACGTAAGTTTTTGAATGAGTTGGTTCTTTTGTGTCTTAAAGTTTAGTTTCCACATAACAATATTAATTTTAGCAATTAATTAAAACTTCTGTTGTTCTTTTATGGATATTTATAGAAGCCTAATCATTTCATATTAATTGTTAATAATCTAAAATTATGCTTAAGATTCTTTGTATTATTTTCTCAATTTAAAATTACTTTGCATTAAAGTAACATACATACTATTCTTCAGTTTTTTCTTTTTTTATTATTCAATAGAAGAAAGTATTTGATTCATAAAAAAATTTTGAGTTACGGTTTTTGATGGATTTGCATGTTTTGAGAGTACCAGAACACAATTTGACAATTTTTGAAAATATCTGTCCATTTATGTGTGTGTGACAAAAATTTTGTAGCGACTGTATCTTGGGAACTACTGCACATAATTTCATGGAACTTAATATACACACACACCTTGACATTAATTACTGTCTATCAACTTTTGGTGCCAATCGCTCATTAAGAGGCACTGCTGTACAGCAATTTCCGCAATTTCAGAAAAGGCTCTATCGTAGGAACTTTTGCATGAAATTGCATATTAATTTATATGCAGATGCACCTTGACATAAGTTAGCGCCTATCAACTTTTGGTGCCAATTGCACAACAGGTGGCGCTGTTATGCATCGATTTCCGCAATTTCAGGGAAGGCTATATCTCAGGAACTACAGCATAGAATTGCATATAAAAACTGTATGTAGATGCACCTTAACATAAATTAGTTTATGCCATCTTTTGGTGCCAATCACTTAACAGGTGACGCTGTTATACAGCGATTTTCGCAATTTATGAGAAATCTATATCTCAGGGTTTATTGTGCATAATTGAACAAAACTTAATATATGGAAAAGCCATTATGAGACATTATTTTTTTTTTAATTGGGTATATATATGCGAAAGGTGATGCTGCTATACTGCAATTTTCCTTGAGAATGGGAAACATATCTGCACAGTAAAAATTCACTTCCGTTGGACATTTCGACTAGTAATACATCTCTGAAATGAAAATCGTCTCTATTAATAAAGGATTAAAAAAAAAAAATTCTATTGCAGGAATTTGTATAGGAAAATATAGAAGAAAGTTAGTTTTGTGATATCTTCAACATAAGTTTTTTTTTTCCTCCCTGGGGGAAAAAAAAGGCAGGGTTTAAAACTCATATATATATGTATTAATACATATCAACAAATGTCTTAATTAGCTGTTTGATTCTGTCATTCTTTGAGCACTATTTTCTCGGGCTATATGACTCATATGCTCAAAGTTAAAATTTGCCCATTTTGTATCTCTATACCAATTTGTCTCCTATTTATAGCATATAACTTTTTTTTTCTGTTTGTACAGATTTTGTTCTGTTTCGTGCATATCAGTTAAGTCATATTGCTTACTTTTCTTATACCGTGTCCCACAATAATTCATCTTGTAAGCAGAAAATTACAGAATTTTTATTGAATGATTATAGTTCATACATGTTTGTCTTATTCTTGTTTTCGTAATTCTGTAATAAAAAGGTATTTTAAATTTTCATAGTCAGCAAAGTGCAATAAAACAAAGCAACATTAACTTATGTATAATTATGTACTATTATTAAGAATTATAGCCTTAAAAATTATGTTAGTTAATAAATCCAATTACCTTAAACTTTAATTTTTCATCTGGTGGACATTAATAGCAACATTAAATTTAGATGTAGTTAAGAAAAAAAAATGTAATATAGTAGCATAAAAAATCTCCCTCAGTATTTGGACTAAAGAAAGATTTCCCCTTCCTCCTCTACCCCCCCCCCCCCCCCACCAACAAGAACAAAAAAAAAAAAACTTTCAGATAATAGGTTGGTGCGTTATTTTTGGGGAAATTTAGAATGTGTTCTGGGGAAATTTCAGAGGTCTGAACATTTTCTGCACCCCTGCTTTACTGTATTTCCCTGAAAATTTGATATTCAATTTCTAATTTATGAAAAGTTTCTGTGCATATGCGAGTTTAGTTTAATAAAAGTGAACCTTCACTTCTAAAGCAAAATCTTATTTTAATTGTATTTTAGTTTAGCAAAATTATTTTTCACAATTACACAAAAGACGACCTAAGCCAAAAAGTTCAGAAAACCTTGGTTTTCACACTAAATTTATATTCACAAAATTACAGATGGATTTTTCAAAATTTCACAAAAAGAGGACCCTGCCTGAAAAGTCTGGACATACCCTTGAATATTAAAACTTGAATTGATCCCCGAGTGCCATATTGTTACAGAAATTGAAGATAGCATTAAATTGGGGTTTAGCAGTTCATAAATCTAATGTAACAACATAGATTTAAAACATAATTTGAAATTTGTACATTATTATAATGTTTAACAACTTTTTCTTTTAATGAATAAATTAATCCAATATCGTTTCAAAGCTTTTTATATTCATGATGCTTTTTATGATTAAGTAAATTTTTCTTTTGAATGTAACCAACTCCACATATATCACACATATAAGGCCGTACTTTTGAATGAGTAAGCAAATGATTTTTTAAATTTGTTTTAACATTTGTTGAATATAAGCAATTTGAACACTTAAATCGTCCTCCTTCCGATAGTTTCGAATGTAAATTAACAAATGATCCTTTCTGTAGTTGAGTAGCACTGAGTGAATGAAAACCTGTAAAATAGAAATCTATCATTAAATTATCATTATTTCATAAATATTCATTAAGTTTAACAAGGCAAGTACTTGAAAGTAAGGGAAAACAGCAGTAACATAACAATCATAATTCTAAAGAGTTAAGAATATACATATGCTTTTCTCAACACTGATATTTTTTTTTAATAGAAAACCGAGATCATGAACTTACTTAGAATGAAAAAAAAAAGTGAGCTGGTACAAAGAAAAAAGACATTTAAACAATGCACTATTAAAAAAAAAAAAAAAAAAAAAAAAAAAACAGAAATTGTACAAACTTTTGCCTTAGAAACACGAAAAATCTTAAGAATTACACTGAAAAAGATTACATTATTAAACATTTCATTTACTTTTGATTTATTACTTTTACTTTTAAATAACGTCATTTATTAAATTATCCATTTTAACAGATCAAAATTAACAAAAATTAAATAAAAATAAGAGATATTTTCCAAAATTTATTTTAAACTATCATAAGTTATGTAAACAAACAGCTGAAATACTTTTTATAAAGTTACAGAATGAAAAGCAGACAAACATAATAAAGGTATTAAAACTACACTAAAATACTATAGACATCTTTTAATATATCATCATTTGAAATTATCGATTTAAAAGAAGAAGTGCAGTAAACATAAAAATTTTTTGAATGAAATGAAAAAAAAGAAAAAAAGAAAAACTCTTGCATTAACCATCCGATTATGTCATTTCAATCTAATAAACAAATATATTTTTAAACTCTCTTTTAATCTTATTTTTAAAATAGTATCTTGCTGATACAATGAATATCATTGACCTTCTCATAACAATCACAAATGCTAATAAATAAAGATATAACTAAATGTTTGCAATTCGGCATGAAAAGTAACGCCAGTTTAAACCGATTTATACATATTTCTCAGTTAAATTAAAATCCAAACATTTGATTGACAGACCGCTATTCTCTATTTTACCAAAAAGTCGAAGTATTACACTTATTACTATTTAGCCAGTTTTTGTCTTGCCTGCATTCGTGATTTCAACCACTGAGCTAGAATAATAACTGCTAAATGCTACAGCTAGACTATTTTCTGCACTGCTTTCTCCCCTATCTTCGTTATACGTTTAACGCATTTTTATGTGCGCTTTATATCAAAATATTAATGAATTTTATTATTGGAACATGAAGGGGGGAAAATTATTAACAAAGCTACATCACTTTAAAAGGGAATTTTATTTAGAAAAACTATATCATAAGTAGTGCTGCACTACTGCATTGATTGATAGAATTTGCATTATTTTAAATTTTACTTTCTTTTATACTCAACAAAAGAAAGGATTCTTAAAAAATTTTCGATATCTGTTTTTCGATGGATTTACGCGCTTGAGACACCCTGAACACGATTTCATCATTTTTAAAAACTGTCTGGATGTGTGTGAAAAAAATTCAACTCTACATCAAGAATTAATGAGCAGAATTTCATGAAAAGTTATATTTAGTTGCACTTATACATAAATTCCAGTCAATAAACTTTTGGTGCATACCGCTGAACAAGTGGCGCTGTCGTTTCAGTTTATGATAAAATTTAATATGGTTGGTTTTTATATAGCACTAGTACTGCGTTATGAGCAGTAATATCAGTGGCGTATCTAGACCATATCCATATAATTTCGGAGATGTTAATTTTTTAGGTTCCCTTTAGTACAATTATTTAATATTTACGACGTACAGTTATTTATAGGAGAAAAATATTATTTTAGAGAAATAATTTGGGTTATGTTTAGATAAGAACAATCATTAAAGCTTAAGGACAAAAATGTAAATATTAAATGAAGAAAAAAAAAAAAACATTAATACAGAACCAGAAATGTTCTGGTACAAAAAAGAAATTATTCAAAATATTAAGAACCTAAATAATAATAGACAATTGAGAATCTGAATGAATATATACGTGAAACGTGAACGTGTTACGACGTTACGCCTTTCACGACGTTGGCGCGTTGGGGCCGAGGAGTGATCTAGTAGGGTCATGGCCAATTTAACAGCTGGGAATTTTCAGAATGTGAAAACAGAATTTAAAAATATGTATTAGTTAATAAGTTATTTGTAAAGAAAGATTTCCCATAGAATAACATTAGCTCCGGCTTCCGGCGGGGGTGAGTGAAGAGGGCCCTTAATGGCCTTTAGAAGATTTAGAGCTCGCAGAGGAAGATGCTCTACTGCCCTGTGACAGAAATTTATTATGCTTTCTGCGACAAGCTTCATGAACACCAAAATCTTTCTGCAAGAATAGTTTGTGAAGTTAACATTTACGAATTCAAAATAAATTATTTTTAAATAGTAAATAATATTCGGTATAACCTATGTATTTAAATTTTAACTAGGCACAAATGCATATATCTGCACTATTGCAAGAAAATACTTTTTTTTTTTTTTTTTTTTTTTTTTTTTTTGAAGAAAGGTTGAAAATAAATCTATAATTGTTTCAGATTTTTTGTTCACATTGATATACAATATTGTTTATAAAACATTCAATGAATTCAAACCATAAAATTCAGTAACATATCAAAAATAATCTGCAAATTTTTTAAGGCATTTAAATCATGAAATGTCTAAATTAAACAAATGTTACAAATACTTTTAAAATTTCATAATTTTTTTTTATATTAAATATATATATTTAAATACACAAAAGCACTTATTTCATAAGGTGCAAAGCAAACAACATAAAATATAATACAGAACTCAAAATTAAATACAACAAATTAAAAGTAAAATTAATATAGAATACTGAATATCGTAATGAAATATAAATAATTTACAACATTTATAGTTTTTGAGATTATTAGAAAGATGCACGATAACATTCTAATACACAAGATCCATGTTTTGTATTATATACAAATAGCATAAAGATGTGTATTTGAAATCTAAAAAATGTGATTTGACATTAAAGAATTCAGAATGTATAATTATACCATCATTTAAATACATAAAGTAAAACAGAATACAAGATCTAAGTAACACAATTATAGACAAAGCATAGTTGAAATATTTTCATAAAGATTGAGGCAAGTGAAATATTTAAAGTAAATGTTGAAATCTAAAATGTAACAGATTTCATGGATAAAATCTATAACAGAAAATAATGATTACAGATGAATGAAATAAATAGAAATCAATTAAAAGTAATATTTTATATTGATATCTATACGAATAATTAAATAAAAACAAATAAATAAAAGCATTTGCTGTTTAATTAGTATTTATTCAAAACAACTACTATTAGATAAAATTCTTTTTGCTTACGAAGAAAAAAAAAATCAACAAAACCTTTGATTTGATTTTTATTCAAAATAACTATTTAATTTGCAATATTTCAACAATAATAATAATAATAATAATAAAAACATTTTTTAAATATTCAAATGTTTAAAAAATGAAATGTTTAAAAAATTAAATGAACAAGCTGTAGAAACTAATGATAAGAGTATTTTTGTAAAATAAATTAATAATTTTTTTTAACGACTCCATATATTTAAACAACAAAATTTAAAGCTAAGAATTTTAATCACAATTAAAATAATTAATGATTAGTAAAGAAAAAAATTAGAAAAGTTACCAATTTTATAACTTATGATACCCATTAATATTTATTGCTAAAATCTTTTACTACATGTAAAATGCTAAATATCAATAAAGTATTTTTAAGATTGATTTCTTATTTTTTTATTTTTTGAAGCAAGGTTTGAAGCTTCATTTTTTATTTTGCGTATAACTACAGACGTTACAAATTTCCCCATAGTCTTATTTCTGTATATATTTGTGAAATGTATTGCATAGTTTGAACCAAACATTAAAATTAATGCAGCTTTAAAAAATTTACGTGAATTTACTACCACGCACGTATGCACGCTTCGCATACATTAAAGAAAAAAAAAAATCACTAGATGCAACTAATTTGTCGTGCGTAAATCAGAAAATGTATGAAAATCGGTACAGCAGCAATCACGCACTTAAAAAAAAAAAAAAAAAAAAAAAAAAAAAAAAAAATCACTGGATGCAGCTATTTTGTTATGCATGAATCTGAAAATACATGAAATATGAAATTCGGAAAATGGTCGCAAAGCTACATTCTTCAAAAAAACATCTTTTTGCAATACACACGACACGAGCGGCAGGCGCGGCACGAAAACAAAGTTTGGAGACACGAAAATGAAGTTCCGATGTGAAGAGGTTACCAGTGAAAAGTGTCGATACACCGAATCATATCACCGCATCACGAATCGCTAATGCATGCCCTATCAAAGCTAACCCAAGTGAGTTACAATCGCTTTGTCTCCTCTCCTTATTCAGGATTGAGGCGATCGTATCTGCAGAAACGAAAATTTGTTCTGCAGAACAGCTCTTTTTTTTTTTTTTTTTTAACGCAATGGAAAATTTATTTGACTTAAGTAAAATCTTTCTGCAAGAACATTTCTGTTTCTGCGACATTGTCGCCGTGTCGCCTTGTTTCTGCCACGGGGCTCTACTGTATACCTGTGACAACAATTCAAATTTTGTCGGAGCAGCCCACTATTTCAATCAACTAGACTGGGAACGCATACGAAAACATGGAGTTGTCAACTCTATTGATTGGAAATTTAATCCCCCAACTGCTGCTTGGGGGGCGGATGGTGGGAGAGATTAGTTCGAATTTTAAAAGATCTCTTGAAGATAGTATTAGGACTGGTACGCCTCGATTACGAAGAAATGATGACGGTTTTAGTTGAGTGTGAGAGGGTAATTAACTCAAGACCTCTTACTTACTCCTATGAAGAGGATGCTGTAAAACTTATTTCGCCATCGATGTTCATCCAAGATCTGCATGAATGCAGTCTTCCTGATTTGGATGTTGTTGAGCAAAAGTTTTTGTGTAAAAGGCTCAAATACAGACAAACCATTCTTAGAGATTTACGAAGCCGTTTTAGATCTGAGTATCTCGGGGCTCTTATTCTACGAAAAAGCAAAAAGCCAGCCAAACATACCGTTACTTTTGGCGAAATTGTTATCGTGAGAGCCGATAATAAAAACAGAATCTACTGGCCTTTAGGTCGTATCACTGAGGTTATACCAGGTAAAGACGGACAAGTACGACTTGTTAAAGTGCAAACTTCCCAAAAGGAGCTCTTACGCCCGATTCAAAGAGTTTTATGACCTAGAGATAACATCCTCTGATGATCTGCCCACACCGATGACTCTCAGTAAAGTTAAAGAATCAAATAACATCTCCGAAGTTTCGGACAGTACTACTAGTAAGCAAATGAACTTTAGTAGAGTTGGCAGAAGAATTAAAGTGTCGGAAAGACTGAACTTGTAGATTATATTAAAAATTGTTGATCATTCTGCTATTTATTTTATTTTCTCATTTTTATGTTTAATTTAAAACTAATGTTCCCATCTTGGAATCAGATTTGTTTTGACTAATAGTTTTTATGTTTTGATTATTATTTATAAACAAAAGGTGGGAGGATGTTAAAAATGTATTATTATGTCTATTATTTATTTTATGAATATTATTATTATTGGCTGGCAACGCTGGTTAAAAAAAGATAGTCATAACTAGGTTACAAGCCAGCACGGAGTAATATTAATAGGAGTTGAAGGTCCAATGGGAGAAAGCTACGAAACTGTGATCTAAATTTTTGGTAAATATTGAGGGCGCCACTTGTCATTCCTCCCTACCTCGGCGCGGATATACTGTTGTTTTCAATCGAATTTTGCTGGAGTACATTTAAAATTTTTTATTTTAAGCAATTTGATTTCTTTGTAAGTTCTTAAAACTGCATAATTCAGATGTTTCAAATAAATGCTTCGTTCCTAGTTGTAAAACAGGCTATGATAGTGATAAGAAGAAAAAAAAAAAAGCCCTAGGAGAAAAATAAAGTCCGAGTTCGTGTTTTCTGCACCTAAAGTAAGTTTATTTTTTTTCTTTACAAAATTTCATCCATTTTCCTTCCTTCCAATTGTCTGTTTTAGCTAGCTTCGGTTCATAAGAATCGTCATTTTTTAAAAGCTTTCTTTCAAAGTAAAATGAGTATAAAATGGCTCTTAAAAAAAACATGTGGGTTAGAATACTCTATTTAATGAAATTTGCTTTCAATCGAAATTTTTTCAGCTTGATATTATTTTTAAAAAAATAATTAAAACGAGACATTTCCCCATTGAATAACATTGCGGAAGCTGGAGAGAAGGAAGGATTGCACGCTGGCGCCATCTGTAAACATTAGAAAACAACATCACAAAATTTCAGCGTTACCTTCTTCTCCTGTCTTTTTACTCCGTGCAAGCCAGCATGACAAGAAAATGATAATTGTCACCAAGTCGTCAATAAAATCTCATATATGGACAACAAGTGTGTCGCCAAAATACTTTTAATAACCAAATATTTCTATTTTTAATTTAGATTTTTAAAAATATAGAGAATATATTTTGATAACCATAATCACAAAACGGCCGAGCCTTTTTAGAAATTGACTTTTATTTATTTTAAATATTATTAATATACCAATCGACTTTATGGTTATGTACTAGTGCTGCTTTCTTGCTGCCACAATACATTTTGCTTACACATTATACTTATGGCAACCAAAACTGTTTTACATTTTTAAAAGTCATGCTTAAAAGTTTACCCCCAAAACAGTTGCTGCACGTTTCTGTAATTTATGGTGTTTGTTTACTTCAATTACTTTTGTGCATCAGTTTTTAGCGCATATTAATGCAAGATTTAAAAAAAAATCCTCTTATGTAATTTATTTAAATTAACTACGGAATTAATAGTGAACATTCCTAGTAAACTTAAATAATATATATCAATTTCAAGGAATTCAATGAATATTTACAGGAGTTAGAACATGGACAGACAAACAGAGAGTCAGACAGACAGAAAGACATACATGTATACTAACTGAATTCATAATCACTCTTAAATATTGTTAGAAAGTGTTAAAAACTATTAATAAAATTGAAAACATATTTTCTGTAATTTCCGGTTATAGCACTTAATTTATGTTAATCTTTTGAGTGGCGCTGTAAATCTTAATACTATTAATACTGTATTTATAGAAATTATTATTATTATTATTATTCTGCGCATATGAATAATAAATGTCGATTTCATTATAATCTGTGCAAAATAAAGGTTACTAAAATGCGGTTTAAAAAATGCATTTCATAGAACGCAATTCTGTTTATTGATAAAACATACATCAAATTTGCATGCCTGACTCGTAGTTCGCTTGTAAATTTTCGTCAGATGAAGACAGATAGCACATGACAGAATTACAATACGAAGAAATGGAAAAACACCCAGGGCCAGCGCGGGAATCGAACCCGCTCTCCTACGCATGGGTGTCGGCACAATGGGGCAAGGGGAGGCACTTGCCCCCTCCTGGAAATTTTTAATAAGCATTTGTTTTTTAATGAAATTCTGATAGAATAGTTTTAAAGTAAAAGAAAAAAATATATTTCAGGTTGTGCCCCCCCCCCCCACTTGAAATTTTTTCTGGCGACGCCACTGCTCCTACGCTCCAAGGCGATTAGCAGTGTGGTGACCTCGGCCACGGAGGGCCAAACGCAATTCTTTGACATTGTTTCGATATTCCTCCTGTACACAAACCAGAGATAGTATTTACTGCATTTTCAATAAATAATGTACATCAATTTCAAGGAATTCTATGAATATTTATGGAAGTTAAAATAGACACAGAAAACGTGAACAGAGGGACAGACTTCTTAAACACTGCTAGAAAGAGTTAAAAATGCTTAATAAAACTGAAAATGCAATTCTAGCAAATATTTTTGTGTGACCCTGTAATTGCTAATACTAATCATACTGTATTCTCTAGAGAACATTTTTTGTGTACATGTATAATTAATGTCAATTTCGTTATGATTTGTACAAAATAAAGGTATTAAAAAGTGGTTTTTAGAAATACCTCCCACAAAACTAAATGCTTTGGAATTCTTTCAGTGTCCTTGTATATAAACCAGCAATGGTTACCAGGCCCTGACTAACGCCAGGGCATGCGGGGCAGCTGCCCTGGGCCCCCCTTCTGGAAGGGACTCCCTACTGGCGAATGCAGGAATTCTGCAACCTAAAGACCTCTTATGTCACTACAAGTGCCCCCCCCCCAGAATAGTCTTGCCCCGGGGCTCCAGGTAGTCTAAATCGGGTCCTGAATTGCATTTCCTCTATTTTCCATAGAGAACATCCCATAGTAAATTTGAATAACATATACATCAGTTTCAAGGAATTCCATAAATATTTACGAGAGTTAGAGCGTGGACAGACAGACAAACCCGTCATAAACACTTTTTAGCTTTGATTAAAAAAAAAAAGTTTTAAAAACACTTTTCAGCTTTGTTGGAAAGTTTTGAAGAGATTTACTGCAATTTTGCTCCCTTTTAACTAGTTACTCACATTACCCCACTGACTACTGCCATGGGGTAAAGTGTAAAACTTTATCGTTAATCATATATATCGTTATCGTATAAATCGTTATTATTTATTTATTTTTAAGTATTGAGTCAAAAATTCCAGCCCAATAGAGCATGTGACGTCTGGTGGTTGGCAAAACAGCGCGCTCGACTTTCCCGCGCCCCGCCCACCATTGATTTTCCGTTGGTAGTAATCAAGTAATCGCCATCGCTATGCTTTTCCCAAGCCTTTTTGCCAACCACTCATTAAAGTTGAGATGTTTGTTTACAAACAAGGAACTGCCCTATATATTCTCAACTTTTATAACGTATATATGCAACAAATTATTATATTTTTCTAAGTCTCATATAAATTTTCTACCACTGATTTTCAAAAACTGTGTTTTTATAACCATATTACCCCCATTTGACCCTAACGAAGGGTAAAATTAGTACTCGGTTCTCTATAAGAGTTATACGTGATGAATTTTTTTCCTCCAATAATTAGAAATATGAAATGTATCATAGAAATGTTTAATTCTGTAATGGTAAAATTTATCCTTGCGAAGTTAGAAGATGCTGTCATTTATAAATAAGTTTGAATTTGAGTATAAAATATTTTTTATGCTAAAATATATCCGAAGTATTTTAAAATATGTGTTTTAATAAAAAAGATAAATACACTTTAAAGATAGAAAGTAATGCAGTCAATTATACAGATATTATTTAATTTAGTTTTTTTTCCCTTCCCTTTCAATATTACAGATATTAAATACCGTTTTTTTTTTTTTTTTTTTTTTTTTTCAAGAAAAAGTTTAATATAAATTTTTGTTTGACATTCCTGCGTAATAGTACTATGAGCCCTTACAAGGATGATAATTTAAAAAATAAATAAATAAATAAAAATAATAATCCGAATCACAAGCAATGCTATTTCGAATATCAAATTTCGAAGCCTAAATTCAGTTACTTTTTTAAAAAACTTGTTATAATACAAATGCAAGTATAAAAAATATCACCAAATTAAACGCTTGCTTATAACAGATAATGGAAAAAATTCTAGTTCTCAAAAAGAACATGACATTTAGGTACCAGTCTTTTTTCTTTTTTTTTAAACAAGCAGTTATACCAAAAAATCCATCGCCAAATAGTGACAAATATTTAAAAGTCGCCAAGGGGATCTATCCAAAGCTGTAACGCAAAATGGTCTAGATATTAAGAATTTCTTTTTATTCCAAAAAAAATTAAATATTATGTATTTCAATTTGATATTGAATATAAGGATTTCTATAATATTATTCTACTTTTGTCTTGTGTTATGCACTGTTAATATTCTTATTCAGTGAAGGACAAAGTAGCGAATAGGCGTGTAGCAGTTAATCAGCGAAGCAAGTTGGGGGTTGGTGAGCTGTGCAAGCATGGAGGGCAGAACCCCCTAGTTTTACTAAAACAAATATCTATATCCGACTAAACAAATAACAACTAGTATGTTGTGGCAACCACAAAACTTTCTTCTATATTTGCCTATAGAAATTCACTCAGTAAAAATATTTTATTAAAATTATTATTCATTAAAATTATCTACCATAATGAATGCAGATGATTTTCACCTTCGAAAAAACTAACATTAAATATAAGAAAAGAAAGACAGTTTTATTCTATATAAATAAAGTCTTAAAAAATGCGTTTTCATAATGGTTATCACATATATCAAGTTTCGCACAGTTATATATACCATATAAGTTGAGATATATCCTTCCCGTTCTCGGGGAAAATTGCAGTATAGCAGCACCACTTATTGGCTGATATAAATCCAAATTGAATCATCATAATGTCATATAATGGCCTTCTTACATATCAAGTTTTGTTTGATTATGCGCTATAGAACCTGAGAATAGCCTTCCCTGGAATTACTGAAATCGACGTATAGCAGCGCCTCCTGTCGAGAGATTAGCACCAAAAGTTGTTAGACACTAATTTATGTCGAGGCGCATCTACATATAAATTTATATGCAATTCTGTGCAGTAGTTCCTGAGACATACTCTTCCGCTAAATTGTAGAAATCGCTGCGCCACCTGTTGAGCAATTGGCATCAAAAGTTGGTGGACACTAACTTATGTCAAAGTGCATCGGTATATAAATTTATAAGCAAATTCATGTGTAGTTCATGAGATATAGCCTTCCCTGAAATTGTGGAAATCGCTGTATAGCAGAGCGCACCTGTTAGCAATTGACACCAAAGTTGGTAGGCACTAATTTAGATCAAGGTGCATCCGCATATAAACTTATATGCAATTTTGGGTAGTAGTCCCTGAAATTGTGGAAATCGCGGTCTATAAGTGCCACCTGTTGAACAATTGTTACCAAAAGTTGATAGGCACTAATTCAGGTCAAGGTACATCTGAATATAAATTTATATGCAATTCTGTGCAGTAGTTCATGAGATACAGTCGCAACAAAATTTTTGTACATCCATACATGCACAGACAAACATTTTCAAAAAATGGTCAAATCGTGTTCTAGACCTCTCAAAACGTGTAAATCCATCGAAAACTGGAAGATGAAAATTTTTATGAATCCAATACTTTCTATTGAATAATAATAATAAAAAATTAAAAACATTAAATTACTACTATTATTATTATTAAGAATATAAGCCGTGAAACACAGACTCCCTCTCTGACAGCAACCAAATGTGTGATTCATCTATTTTGATTACTCACATCCTTTTGAAATAGACTGTGAACTTAAACTGATAAATAATATTTTTACTTTCTTCTATATTCAATAGAAGAAAGTATTGGATTCATAAAAAATTTTGGCCTCGGGTTTTCAACGGATTTACACGTTTTGAGAGCTGTGGAAAACGGTTTGATTATTTTTAGAAGATATCTGTCTCTGTGTGTGTGTGACAAAATTTTGTGACAGCTGTATCTCAAGAACTACTGCACAAAATTTTATAAAATTTGACGTGTAGTTGTACCTTGACATAAATTAGTACTTATCAATTTTTGGTGAAAATTGTCCAATAGGTGGCGTTGACATCCCACTTTTTCTAAAATTTTAAAAGGACGGTATGCAACAAAATTTCGTACAAATTTACATAAGAGAGTTATTTTTTAAGAATCACCTCTTTATACAAAAAGGTTTTCTTTGTTGACTGTTACAAATTTCATTTATTAGTTTGTGAGATACAGCGTCCACAAACTTTGTGATACACACACATGTACAGAAAAATAGACAAACATTTTCTACAAATGGTCAAACAATGTTCAGGATATCTCAAAACGTGTAAATCCATCGAAAACCAGAAGTTGACTATTTTCACTAATCTATTCTTCCATTGCGAATACTTTCTTCTTATATATATATATATATATATATATATATACAGTCGGTAACAAAAGTGTCCTAACACTAGCAAAAATTCCTACGTTAAAAAAGTACACTTCAAACGGTTTTGTTAAATAAATCCTTATCGAATCATGTTCTTACACTGACTAAGAACAAGATTCGACAAGGATTTATTTAACAAAACCGTATGAAGTGTATTTTTTTTTACATAGGAATTTTTGCTAGTGTTCGGACATTTTTGTTACCGACTGTATATATATATATATATATGAAAGAAAGTAATAATGTAATGAACATGACCAAAACAAGTCCGTATCTCAAAAATGGATTTAACGATTTTCTTCAAAATTACTGTATAAACACTCTATTAGATGTCCTTTCAAATGATATGGTTGGTTAGTTCAGGAAAATTGATAAAGCGTCCTGTATAAATAGCTGAATTTCAGGTCCTGTAAGTGCGTTCCTTTCAAAACGGCTGTATCATTTTTTTTTTTTTTTTTTTTTTTTTTTTTCAAACTTGAAATATTAACCTCTTTTAAATATCCTTTTGTATGTAAATGTTGTTTACTGGTCAACGATTGATTATGCCAAGTTTTGGTAAAACTTGGTATCTCTAAAACGGCTCTAACGATTTTCTTGAAAATTGTTACATAAGGCCATTTTAGCTATCCTTTCTCATGCTATACGTGGTTATCACAGGAAAATTAATAGTCATCCTGATCAGATAGATCAGTTTTAGATCTCGAAAATCGAAATAAAAATAAAAAAAAACTCTACCATTTTTTTTTCTTTTCTTACCCATAAGGTAGAGAAAGTATTGTTTTTGGGTCAAATTTTCGAAAGTGAGGTTTTGTTATATTTACACGTTTTGAGGTCCCATGAATACGAAAATCGTGTTTTCAGCGGTTGGTCTCTGTGTGTGTGTCTGTCTGTTATCAGCATATCCGAAGAACAAATAGCAGCAGGGATTCCAAACTTGGTATTCTAAATGTGTATCATATAGGGGTGCTATATACAAAGCTTTTCGTTGAGATGAAGCAAATGGTTCGAGTACAGGGACACTCAAGAGTATTCAATTACGTCTATAGGGGAAATTGCAGGTAACTAGAGTTTAATATTCCTAGACTGCGCTAAATCAAATGAAAGGAATATATATTTTTTATATGCATAAAAACATGCTTCATGTAGAATATGGCAGGGAATCATTCACTGTTCGTTTATAGGGCTACACAAAAGAACTAGGTTATAGTGCGACAATAGCTGAAAATTGATGGAAGTGCATTTCAGGTTGTGCTGTATATTATTACTATAGGATTGTATTTAGGTGCACTATGTGGTTTGTACATATTCTTCAAAAGATATACAGGGTTGCAAATATTTAAGCGATAACATTCTTTTTTATTGTTAGTGGAAGTGCTTTACTATAATATTTTACCATGTCCAGGAAAGCTGCTCAGGAATGGAAATGAATTCTTCATAGACATATGATAAAAAATGTATGATTTAAGCTAAACATTCACCGCTTGTTTTTTGTGTATTTACACGTTTTGAGGTTTCCTGATTGCCAAAGTCAAGTTTTTTAAAGTTTGATTATTGTATGTGTCTCTAGTCTCTTAGAGTAACTTAAAAACGAATAATTTCAGGAGATCCAAAAGTTGTTTCAAATTAATATAAATTTATTGCTGGAAAAGTTTGATCAAGATTGATAAGTTTCAAGGAATGTTGAATGTGAAAGTTGTCTGAATAATTTTAAGTGAACTTTTAATTTTAATAACAGATTTAAATTCTATATAAATGTAGGTGCAGTAATGAAACGGTGGGTTGAGGGGTCGGTAGCCCCCCTCATACAGAACTAATTATCATATAAAAGTCTTCCGAAGCCTAATTTGAATTATTTTAACATAGGTTTACATAACAATATTCGTTATGTTACCTCTTAATTTCCAACCTGTATTTATAGTATTAAATTTCAGAGTAAAAGAAAGTCGTGTGAATGACACACCAGATTATTATTGTTAGTGGAAGTGCTTTACTATAATATTTTACCATGTCCAGGAAAGCTGCTCAGGAATGAAAATGAATTCTTCATAGACATATGATAAATAATGTATGTTTTTAAGCTAAATATTCATCGCTTGTTTTTTGTGTATTTACACGTTTTGAGGCTTCCTGATTACAAAAGTCAAGTTTTTTTTTTTTTAAGTTTGATCTTTGTCTCTGTCACTTAGAGACAGAGTAACTTAAAAACGAATAATTTCAGGAGATCCAAAAGTTGTATTTTCAAATTAATATAAATTTGTTGCTGGAAAAGTTGACTGATAAGTTTCAAGGAATGTTGTTGCGTGTGAAAGTTATCTGAATAATTTTAAGTGAACTTTTAATTTTAATAACAGATTTAAATTCTATATAAATATAAGTGCAGTAATGAAACGTGAGTTTAAGGGGGGCGGTAGCCCCCCTCACACAGAACTAATTGTAATTATCATATAAAACTCTTCCGAAGCCTAATTTGAATTGTTTTAACATAGGTTTGCATAACGGTACTCGTTATGTTACCTCTTAATTTTCAATCTGTACTTATAGTATTAAATTGCAGGGTAAGAGAAATTCGTGTGAATGACACACCAGATTATTTTATTTTATTTTATTTTTTAACTCGTTATGTAAACTCTGTTTTATATGTCTTTACACGTGTATAACTTCCTCTTACCGGAAAATTTTCAGGTGTCTGTCTGTTTCATTAGGTCAATTCTATGTCTTCTGATCACATTATCTCCAAAAGGTGCATATAACACATGTAATAGTCAGTGGCGGATCCAAAACTTGACTTTTGGAGGGGGGGGGCTAAGATTTTTCAAAGTGTTATTCTTGACCAATAAAAAATTTACAATTGCAATATTCAATTGTGAATGTCAGTGTTTTGTGGGGGGGGGGGGTCTTCAGCGCCCTAGCCACTCCCCCCCCCCCTTAAATCCGCCACAGGGTGGGTAATGAAAGTCGTGTGTTTATTTCACACCAGATTATTATTTTTTTTTTTTTCCTTTGGTTTGCAGAAGTCGATTGTGGGAAATCAAGTAAACGACATAAACACAAATTGAAAACAACAACAACAACAAAAATAAAAAATAAAATCCACCCTCCAGCTATTTTTGAACTGAGATTAAAAGTAAAAATCGTCTGGTAAATAGAAAACATGAGACCAAGTTTACGTTTTAAACTTGGCGAAGTACAAAGTAGCCACAAGTCTAGAAGTTATTTTTGGCGATTTTTAACACACGTCTCGGCTGGAGTACTTTCTGGTAACCCTATGGGAGAACCGGATCCAGTGAATTTTGCGGGATAGGCAAGGGTCGTGCTGCTTAATAACGATATGAAGTAATCCTAGGCCGAATTGTTCCAAAATGGCCGCAAGTACGATGACAGTACTTTATGAAATGAAGGGAAGAAGGCCGCCATTTTTATTGAGGCCTAGTAAAATTAGGCGTGCATAGTTACTTTAAAGAGAAAAAAAAAAAAAAAATCTGCCACCTTAGATTTTGTTAAAAAAATTATATTTTTATTTATTTTATTTTATTTTATTTTTTTAATAATAATTTTAATATTTTATGTAATCCGCAAAAAAGTTTTTTTTTTTTTTTTAGTATTACATGTAAGTCTCAAAAATAAATAAATAAATAAAAAATAAATTAATAATAATTTTAGTATTTTATGTAAGTTCATTTTTTTTCTTTTTTAATTATGTATTATTAAAAAAGGGGGAAGGGGTTAAGAATTCACAATATCTTTAAATTAATTAAATTAATGCAGATCCCGTAAAAGGGCACTTTTTTAATTCAAAAGTCACAAAAACAATAAATATCAAATAATGACTTCTATATTACATTTTAAATAATTTCAAAGGTTTTACTTTTAAGTAATTTTAGGGGGGGGGGGAGCACCAGATTGAAAGAAAATAATTGTTTTTAATCTCACCTTCTTATCGATTTTAATGAAATTTTGACTAAAAATCATTTACTATTTATGGAAAAAATACTGTAGTGTCACACAGACTTGGGGGTGGGGGTGGGGGAGGACTTCTGTAATTATCATGTATTCTATCTCAAAATCACAATGAGTATTATACATAGCAAATGAAATAAAAAATTGTTTTTAAAAACCACTCTATAGTCGATTGCATGAAACTTTGTGTAAACATACCTTGCAGTTAAAGAAAAATTACAGTGAGTTGCTACTTATATCTGGAAGGGAAGGAGGGGAGGGGGATCAGAGGTAAGGAAAACAGTTGTTTTTATATAAACACGTTACAGATTTTGATGAAGCGTTTTTGTATAAACACGTTACAGATTTTGATGAAGCTTTGTATAGCTATAACTCAGTCTTTATGAAAATTACAGTGAGTGTTACATATAGTTGAGGGAGATGTAGGTAGGGGGCAGATGGAAAGAAAATGATTGTTTTATGTCATTTCATTGTGCTTCCTATTTTTATAAAATTTATTATAAATATCATTTAATGTTTAGGAAAAGGTACACTACATGTTATATATACCTGGCGGTAGAGGGGCGGGGGGGGGGGAGGAGGAGGCCAAAATAGAAAATGATTACTTAACCATATTATCAATTTTGGTTAAAATTTAAACAACTATCACCGACTTTTAATGAAAAATTACTGTGAATCTATATGTTACTATATATAAAAGAGTAAACGCACTGACTCAACGCAGGCGTAGCGATTCTATGGGTAATACAGTCACAAATTTTGGTGAGCAGGTTGGTTTTAAGATCCTGGCCCGTGACTCCCACAAAGACAAACACGGAATTTTGCGAAATATCTCCCGTTCCCCCTGGGGGGGCAAAAGGCAAAAACACCTTTATAAGCATAACTCGGCTCCAAATTAGTTCACGGTGAAGAAATTGCAGAAGGGGTAACTAGGCTTGAGTACAAAAAAATCATTTTCTGCGATTTTGGATTTTTAAGGGGGGGGGGGGGTTAAAAACGATTTTCGGAGGCATATTTAGCAAAATGCAGATTTTAGAGTAAAACTCTACCAGTAATAGCACAAAGATATAAAAAACCGCCAAACGTCTTCTTGAAGATATTTTCATTTTTGTTTTTTTTTGCGGGATTTTTTATTTATTTATATTTTATTTATTTATTTTAATTTTTTTTTTGGTGGGGGGGGGGGTAGAAGGGGGCAAATTCGACCCCTTCTTTTAGCGCTAAATTTGTCCGGAGCTGAGGTCACAAATTTTAGTGTGTGATTTATTTACGTGTATCCAACACCCATTGCAACAGGATTTTGCGAAATTCCCCTCTTGGAGGGGGGGGGGAAGCAATAAACACGTTTCCAAGCAAAACTTTGCTTCAAATTATCTCAGTAACATTAATTTTTATGTGTGGATTGTTTATGCGTTCCCAACACGCACTATAAAGGGATTTTACGAAATTTCCCCTTGCCCTCCCTTTAAGGTGGGGGGGGGGAGAGAAAAACACGCTTTTAAAATTAACACTGCTCCAAATTATCTCAGGATAGCGATTTTTTGACATGTCGGTTGGATGTGCGTACTCAAGACACACACTACAAAGGGATTTTGTGAAATTCCACCCCAATCCCCCTGGGGGTGGGCGGCAAGAAACCATGTTTCCATGCGTAACTCTGCTCCGAACTATCTTAAAAAGGCGAATATTTTTGTGCGGGCGGGTTATGCATTCTCAACACGCAATATAAAGGGATTTTGCGAAATTTCCCCTTTCCCCCTTTAAGTATGTGTGTGTGTGTGTGGGGGCACGTTTTTAAGAATAACTCTGCTCCAAATTATCTCAGGAAAGCGATTTTTTGATATGTCGATTGATTATGCGTACTCAACACCCACACTACAAAGGGATTTTTTGAAATTCCGTCCTTTGTTCTATCCTCCCCCTCGGGTGTTAGAAGGGGCAAAAAACATGCTTTCATGCGTAACTCTGTTCCAAATTATCTTAGAATGGAAATTTTTTGTGTGGGCTGCTTATGCGCACTCAACACACACTACAAAGGGATTTTGTGAAATTCCACCATACCGTCTCTTGTGAAAGGGGGGGGGCAAAAAAACATGTATCCATGCGTAACGCTGTACTAAATTATCCTAAGAAGGAGAGTTTTAATGTGTGGGTCGGTTATATGTATCTAGGTCATAATATAAAGAGATTTTGCGAAATCCCCCCCTTCCCTCCTTCAATTGCAGATGGGAGGGGGGTAAAAAGCATGTTTTAAAACATAACTTTGCTTTAAATAATCTCAGGGTCTCGATTTTTTTATGTATATCAACTGACAGGTGGCGCTGCTGTGTTTCAATTTAATTCTTTTTATGGGAAGACAATATCTTAGCTTCTATGATATAAAAACAGTTGGGGAGACTAGACTTCAATGCAAAAAAACTCCTTTTCTGTGATTTTGGAATTTTAGATTTTTAAGTGGGGGAGGGGGTAAAAACGATTTCCGGAGGCAAATTTAGCAAAGTACGGTTTTTCGAGTAAAATTCTATCAGTAATAGCTCAAAGATATAAAAAACCGCCAAGCCTCTTCTTGAAGACATTTCCAAAAACTTTTTTTTATTTTCGATTTTTGATTTGGTGGGGGGGGAGGGGGGTTACGAGGAGGCAAATTCGAGCCCCGCCCTTTTATCGCTAAATTCGCCCGGGAAAATCTATAGGAGCTGAGGTCACAAATTTTAGTGTGTGGCTTATTTACGTATATCCAACCCCCATTGTAACGGGATTTTGCAAAATTCCCCGCTTTGGGGGGGGGGGGGGGTAATAAACACGTTTCCAAGCATATAATATATAACTTTGCTTCAAATTATCTCAGTAAGATTAATTTTTATGTGTGGGTTGTTTATGCTTTCACAACCCGTACTATAAAGGGATTTTACAAAATTTCCCCCTGCCCCTCTTTAAGAGCGGGAGGGGGATAAAAACACGCTTTTGAGAAACACACTCTGCTCGAAATTATCGCAAGATAGCAATTTTTTTAGATTTCGATTGGTTATGTGTACTCAAAACACATACTACAAAGGAATTTTGTGAAATTCCACCCTATCCTCCTTGGAGGTGGGGTGGAGGGAAAAATCGTGTTTCCATGCGTAGCTACGAACTATATCTTAAAAAGGTGATTTTTTATGTGTGGGCTGGTCATGTATTTCTAAGGGAGTATGCGAAATTTCGCCTTTTCGAAACGGGGGGGGGGGGGGACATGTTTTTAAAAGTAACTCTGCTCCAATTTATCTCAGGAAAGCGAATGTTTGATATGTCGATTGATTATGTGTACTCAACACACACGAACTATAAAGGGATTATTTGAAATTCCGTCCTATTCCCCCCCCCCCCTTGGGGATTGGGGGATACAAGACAGGCTTCCATGCGTAACTCTATTCCAAATTATCTTAGAAGGGCAATTTTTTATGTTTCGACTACTTATTCGTACTCAACACACACTACAAAGGGATTTTGTAAAGTTCCATTCTGCCGCCCCGTGACGGGGGAGGAGGGGCAAAAAACATATATCCATGCATAACTCTGCACTAAACAGGGGCGCGCCGACCCGGTGTGCAAAGTGTGCGGCGCACACAGGCGCCAGTTAAAAAAAAGGCGCCAGCCGAGAATAGATGATTTTGAAATATATATACAGTCGGTAACAAAAGTGTCCGAACACTAGCAAAAATTCCTATGTAAAAAAAGTACACTTCATACGGTTTTGTTAAATAAATCCTAGTCGAATCCTGTTCTTAGTCATTGTAAGAACATGATTCGATAAGGATTTATTTAACAAAACCGTATGAAGTGTACTTTTTTTACATAAGAATTTTTTCTAGTGATCGGACACTTTTGTTACCGACTGTATATATTATATATTAAAAATCGGATTTCATAATCCTAGTCTGAAGCCATATGAGTAGTGTGGCAAAATAAGGCGTCTTGGAAACTGCATTGACAAAACTTGAGCTCAGAAACAGTTTTGGAGATTTATTGCGAAAGGGCGTGTTAAAAGTGGATTTACTTGGTGAGGATCCGTCTACCCTCAGCAAAATTTTCTTTGCATTTTTTAACGTATCAAAATATCCCTTTGAAACTTATAAGTGCACCTGAATCTCTTCCATCTCCCACTTCTGCCGAAAAAAGGCCATTGAGGAGAGTAAAAAGACAACGTAATTCGAATTCATAAAAGAAAATTTAATAGATCCAAGAATTTTATTTAGTTAGTTTGTGGGATGAGTTTAACGTCGCACTAGTTCTGCGCAATGGGCAATTGGCAACAGTCTGGGACGCACCCCTAAAGATGGTCGAGAGACATGCCATCACAATTTCGATCCTCCACGGAAGGAATGGCTCCTCCCGCTTCGATGACCCCCAGAGGTATAATTCAGATGGGGACATGGAGTACATTGCGGCCACGACGGATTTTACGTGCACCAACCACCATTAGTGTACACGATGGTGTTTGGCCGGCTCGAGTTCGAACCCGCAATCTTCCAATTACGAGCTTGGTACTTTACCGATCGGGCGACCGAAACCCGGGAGGATTTTATTTAGAGTAGTTTCTTCCTCTTTGCAGCATCGATGTAACATTAGGTTCTATTCAGGAAAGGTTTTCTTTAGAAAAATAGTATTTTATTATAGTTTCTGCTTTCTTCTACACATTCAATAGAATAAAGTATTGGATTCCTAAAAATTTCCGACTTCCGGTTATTGATGAATTTACACGTTTTCAGAGATCTAGAACATGATTTCCTCAGTTTTAGAAAATGTCTAAGTGTGTGCACGTGAACAAAAATTCTGTGGTAGCTCTAGCTCAAGAACTAATGCACAGAACTTCATACAAATTTATATATAGTTGCATCTTGACATAAGTGAGTGTCTGTCAACTCTTGGTGAAAATCGTCCAAAAGCATTGTCCTCCTCCTTTGTCATAATTTTTAATATGGCAGTTAGGACAAAATTTCTTATAAATGTGAACAATAAGAAAAACTTTTGACAAATCGTTTTAAAATTTAAGAGATTTATTGATAATTGTAATAGTTTTTTTTTTTTTTTTTTTTTTTTTTTTTTTAATTTAATGTAGAACATTACTCTCCCTGGAATGGAAGTATACAAACCCCTTCCCAGGAAGTGTAAAGTTTCAGTTTGAGTATTTAAAAAAATAATAAATAAATAAATAAAATAAAAAGGTTATAGGTACCTTTAAAATGAATGTTCGAACAATAAATCTGTGATAATTTAAAACAAAGTTAGCATTCCTTTCATTTTTATGAAACAAACAAACAAAAATTTCTCAAAAATTGGATTTTTTAAGATATCTTTAGGGCAGAAAATTTACTTTTTTTTTTTTTTTTTTTACTTCACCGAGATGAAAATTGTCTACATTCATCATGGGAAATTATTTTAATAAGCTACTTGTACTGCGTGAATTTCTATAGAAAAATACAGAAAATAATTTTGTAATAGCCACAACATACTAGTTAACACATTATAAAATAAAATAAAATAACTAAATAAATAATACTTTTTAAAAATGTTTATTCTTTTATTATAAAACTAGCAGGCAACGCCCGCTTCGCTGGTCCCTATTTTTAAATGAATCGCTATAATTACTGAATTCTCAAATTTGCATTAATTTTTATCACGTGGAAAAAAAAAAAAAAAAAAAAAAAAAAAAAAAACAGAAAAAAAATCTTATTAGGAAAAATGTCGCACCGGGTTCTCACTGCCTTCGGAAAAAATTCCCAAAATGCTCTAACTCTTATTTCTATTATTTTCCCCCTTCGCCCCCCCTCCCGTCTATCCTAATAATTTTAAAAATTCGAAAATATCCGCAATCGATTTGTAGGTATCGAAAACCTCTATATACCAATTTTGAATGCTCTAACTCTATTCTATTTTTTTTTTTTTTGCCCCTCCGCCCCCCCCTTCCCTGCCCTCCTAATAACTTTACACTTTCGAAAATATCTCCATTCAACTTGCTGGTTTCTAAAACCTATCTGTACCAATTTTGAACGGCCTAACTGTATTTCTATTTGTTTTTGCCCACCCACCCTTCCCGCCCCTCCTAATAATTTTACAAATTCGAAAATATCCGCAATCGATTTGTAAGTATCGAAAACCTCTATATACCAATTTTGAACGATCTAACTCTATTTTTTTTTGCCCCCCCCCCTCTCCCCTTCCCTCCTCCCAACTCCCCCTTCTCGCCCCTCCTAATAACTTTACACTTTCGAAAATATCTCCATTCGACTTGCAGGCCTTTAAAACCTATCTATACCAATTTTGAACGGCCTAACTGTATTTCTATTTGTTTTTGCCCGTAGCCCCCCCTTGCTGCCCCCCCTTCCCACCCCTTCTAATAATTTTACAAATTCGAAAATATCCGCAATCGATTTGTAAGTATCGAAAACCTCTATGTACCAATTTTGAACGATCCGACACTATTTTTTTTTGTCCCCCCCTCCCCTCCCCCCAAAAAATCGGAAAAAATCAAAAAATGAGTTTTTGAAAATATTTTCAAGAAGACGCTTGGCGTTTTTTTTTTTTTTTTTTTTTTTTTTTTTTCACATCTTTGAGCTATTACTTTTACTCGAAAATCTGTATTTTTCTAAATTTGCCTCCGAAAATCATTTATAATCCCTTCTCCCGTTAAAATCCAAAATTCCAAAATCGCTGGAAATGATTTTTTCTTATTCAAGTCTAGTCTCTCCATCTGCAATTTCTTCACTGTGAAGTAATTTGGAGCCGAGTTATACTTATAAATGTATTTTTGCCTTATGCGCCTCCGAAAATCATTTATACCCCCTTCCCCCCTTAAAAATCCAAAATTCCAAAATCGCAGAAAAAAGATTTTTTTGTTTTCAAGTCTAGTCTCTCGCTCCGCAATTTCTTCACCGTGAAGCAATCTGGAGCCGAGTTGTGCTTATAAAGGTGGTTTTTGCCTTCTGCACCTTCGAAAATCATTTGCAGCTCCTCTCCCCCTTAAAAATCTAAAAATCCAAAATCGCAGAAAATGATTTTTTTGTACTTAAGTCTAGTCTACCCATCTGCAATTTTTTCATCGTGAAGTAATTTGGAGCCGAGTTATGCTTATAAAGGTGTTTTTGCCTCCTGCGCCTCCGAAAATCATTTTCACCCCTTTTCCCTCTTAAAAATCCAAAAATCAAAAATCGCAGAAAATGATGTTTTGTATTCAAGTCTAGTCTCCCCATCTGCAATATCTTCCTCGTGAAGCAATTTGAAGCCGAGTTATGCTTATAAAGGTGTTTTTGTCTTCAGCAACTCCGAAAATCCTTTTCACCCCCTTCCCCCCTTAAAAATGAAAAATTCCAAAATCGCAGAAAATGATTTTTTCGTATTCAAGCCTAGTCTCCCATCTGCAATTTCTTCCCTGCGAAGTAATTTGGTGCCGAGTTGTACTTATAAATGTGTTTTTGCCTTATGCGCTCCCGAAAATCTCATTTTTACCCCCTACCTCCCTTAAAAATCCAAAATTCCAAAATCGCAGAAAATGATTTTTTTGTATTCAAGTCTAGTCTCTCGCTCTGCAATTTCTTCACCGTGAAGCAATTTGGAGCCGAGTTGTGCTTATAAAGGTGCTTTTTGCCTTCTGCACCTTCGAAAATCATTTTCAGCTACTCTCCTCCTTAAAAATCCAAAAATCCAAAATCGCAGAAAATGATTTTTTTGTACTTAAGTCTAGTCTACCCATCTGCAATTTTTTCATCGTGAAGTAATTTGGAGCCGAGTTATGCTTATAAAGGTGTTTTTGCCTCCTGCGCCTCCGAAAATCATTTTCACCCCTTTTCCCTCTTAAAAATCCAAAAATCAAAAATCGCAAAAAATGATGTATTTGTATTCAAGTCTAGTCTCCCCATCTGCAATATCTTCCTCGTGAAGATATTTGAAGCCGAGTTATGCTTATAAAGGTGTTTTTGTCTTCAGCAACTCCGAAAATCATTTTCACCCCCTTCCCCCCTTAAAAATCAAAAATTCCAAAATCGCAGAAAATGATTTTTTCGTATTCAAGCCTAGTCTCCCCATCTGCAATTTCTTCCCTGCGAAGTAATTTGGTGTCGAGTTGTACTTATAAATGTGTTTTTGCCTTATGCGCTCCCGAAAATCTCATTTTTACCCCCTACCCCCCTTAAAAATCCAAAATTCCAAAATTGCAGAAAATGATTTTTTTGTATTCAAGTCTAGTCTCCCCATCTGCAATTTCTTCACCGTGGAGCAATTTGGAGCCGAGATATGCTTATAAAGGTGGTTTTTGCCATCAGCAACTCCGAAAATCATTTTCACCCCCTTCCCCCCTTAAAAATCAAAAATTCCAAAATCGCAGAAAATGATTTTTTCGTATTCAAGCCTAGTCTCCCATCTGCAATTTCTTCCCTGCGAAGTAATTTGGTGCCGAGTTGTACTTATAAATGTGTTTTTGCCTTATGCGCTCCCGAAAATCTCATTTTTACCCCCTACCCCCCTTAAAAATCCAAAATTCCAAAATCGCAGAAAATGATTTTTTTGTATTCAAGTCTAGTCTCCCCATCTGCAATTTCTTCACCGTGGAGCAATTTGGAGCCGAGATATGCTTATAAAGGTGGTTTTTGCCTTCTGCCCCCCCCGGGGGGGAACGGGGGGGGGGTATTTCGCAAAATCTCGTCTTAGTGGGCGTCAGGGTCCTAAAATCAACCTGCTCACCAAAAATTGCGACTCTATCTCCCATAGGATCGCCACAACCGTGTTGAATCAGTGAATCAGTGAATCAGTGAGTTTACTCTTTTATATATATAGATTTACAACAAAAATTACCCCACAAGAATCAAATAGACATTGACAGAGACCATTTATGTATAAGGAAAATTTATATTGTCAACCATTAATCTTTAAAGATAAATTTACATCTAATCAGACAATTCAGAATTTTTATTTTATCAACTTGCAGTATATGTCCAAACTTTGTAATTGTTTTAGAGATTATTTTGTCATAACCAACAGTAGCATCAGTGAAACAATCTTTTTCTAAACTTAAAATAATCAAAAAATACTTATGTTCCACAATGACACCAGACATATTTTTAAATTTTGCAATTATATCGATAGTATAAGATACAATTTTGGATCAAATAGATGTGTATTATTCCAGAATTTACAAAAACTCAAGCAAATAAAATACATTTCATTAAATAATACTATATATATTATTTACTGTACGGAAAAACACGTATAATTTTAGTCAATTTTACATACAAATTATATAAAATCTTTAGCTAATGAAAATGGGCAAAATTCCTTACACTATTTTTTTTTCTTTTTTTTTTCCCTGATAAGTATTTCTTTTTATCCATATTTACCAACTAATATTTATTATATGTTCCTACTTGTTTTTGTACTTATAAGTTGTTTATTCCTTATATAAATGTATTATAAAGGGAAAAAAAAACTTTCCATAATGAACTGAGACAAATCTTGTCATTATATCGATAGTTATATACTATAAACTTGATTTTTAAGATTATTCGAGAGTTTCCAACAATGAAAGTGAGAAAAATAGAGCTCACTACGGGATTTTTTTCTTATTATTATGCATTCTAACTTTATATACTTATAAATTTTATTTATCTATACAAGTGCAAAATGTTAAATTCATTTATATGTGCAAATATGCTGCAATAGTACGACTAACTTTAAAAATTTGTCAGTATTGCTAAGAGTTAAACCACTTTCCTAAATCATAGGTGGTGTTGTAGTAAAAGCAGATTTACAGTTAAAATAAGAGACAGTTCATTCAATTTTAACGGAAGTGGGGTGGGAGGGGAGAGGGGTCGCAGCGTTCCTATACATTTTTACAAACGTTTTATTATATTGTCACCATAATTTTCAAAAAGAAATTTTCTTAATGGTTTTTATGCTATAATAGCACTGAGATTTTCAAGGAAATTTTCTTTCTAAAAATTGTTGTGAAAGTATAATAAAACGATCTTAAAAATATAGGAACGCAGCAATCCTGGGTGGGAGGTGATAGTCAGCCTTGGAGACAGCCTTGATGACATAGCAACTAAACTTGACTAGAAGTAACAATTCAGTGTCTCCAAAGTTTAGAAGCTCTATCATCAATAGATGCCGTTTTAGAATTTTCTCGATACATCAATTGGTTTCTGGAGCACAATAACCTCGAAAGTTCGCCAAATCCCGACAGAGATTATCAAAAGAGAAGAGAGACAGAGACTCCCAAAGGGTTCAGTTGTGTTCAGACATCTGTTCTAAACAGATCTCTGAGATATTTCAGTTTAAACGGTTTATTCTTATTCCTAAATCAGTGAAATTCTTGCTCTGGTGTACAGTCGGTAACAAAAGTGTCCGATCACTAGCAAAAATTCTTATGTAAAAAAAGTACACTTCATACGGTTTTGTTAAATAAATCCTTATCGAATCATGTTCTTACAATGACTAAGAACAGGATTCGACAAGGATTTATTTAACAAAACCGTATGAAGTGTACTTTTTTTACATAGGAATTTTTGCTAGTGTTCGGACACTTTTGTTGCCGACTGTATTTAACGCTGCTTAATGAGATTTTGTGGTGTGAATATCTGTACGATGTTTTACTGGATTGTTTCGAGAATAATCCTTGAATAAAGTGCATTAGTAGGTAAGAAACTGTCTGTTTCTTTACGAATTACTTTTTCCCACAAGAAAATTGACGTTTTGGTAAGAATATGAATAGAGACAGACGGATATTTTGGACCAATATGATATGTGTAATACTCGCAAAATTTGTAATGAAGCGAGAGAAAGTTTAGTTTAATAAAAATATTTTGTATGTTTTAAATATTTATTTAACATTACTTAAAAATTAAACCCAAACAAATAGAAACGTTTACACTTACAGCTCTCATCTATGCCATCTAATGCCTCAACGCGGCATTTCTATCCACAAATTAACACTAAATCTGCCTATTTTAGCTTCCTCTATTTGTCGGGCTGCGGCAGCCCAGTCGGTAGACCGCCGTACTCGTAATTTGAAGATGGTGGGTTCGGTACTCGAGCGGGCCAAAGACCGTCGGTATACTAATGGTGGCTGGTGCCCGTAAAATGTGTCGTAGTCGCAGTGTCTGTTGTGGCCATATTCCCATGAAAATTATACCTCTGGGGGGTCACCGAAGCGGGAGATCCATACCTTCCGTGGAGGATCAAAATTGTGATGGCATGTCTCCGGACCATTTGTAGGAGTGAGTCCCAGACCGTCACCAATTGCCCATTGTGCAGAAATAGTGCGACATAAAATCCAACCAACCAACTAATCAACCTCTATTTGCCTTCATAATTGTACCGCTTGTTTTTGAGACTCTCTGTAGAAGATTTTTCCCTTTCTGCAAGATGCACTTTTTATTTGTTTCTTTTAAAATTTCATTTTATTTTATACATTTTTTTTTTTCTTAGCTATTCAGTAAACTTATTATTATTAAGGTTCGAGATTCAGTTGAATTTCTGAATGATAATTAGTCGTAAAACTTAAAAAAAATAAAAATAAATAATAATAATAATAATATAGGGCGCCAAACAAAACTCTGCACACAGGCGACTGACAATGCTGGCGCGCCCCTGGCACTAAATTATCTTAGGAAAGAGATTTTGATGTGTAGGTCAGTTATATGCATCTAACTTATAGTATAAAGAGATTTTGCGAAATTCCCACTCCCTTCCCCCTTTAAAAGCGGGAGCGGGGGGTAAGAAACAGATTTCTAAGCATAACTCTGTTTCAAATAATCTGAGGATCACTTTTTTTTTTTTTTTTAATGTGTCGGATAGGTATGTGTATGCAACATTCACTATAAAGGGATTTTGCGGAAATTACCCACTCTACCCCTTTTTGGGCCGGCGGGGCAGAAAACACGTTTTCAAGAGTTTTTTAAAAACATAACAATTACTAAAAATAAAAACTAGTATGTTGGGGCCACACAAAACTTTCTTCTATATTTTCCTATACAAATTACCTCAGCACGAATTGAAATTATTATTTATCAAATTTCTTTTCCGTCGTGAGTGGAGAAGATTTTCATCTCATAGAAGTATTATACTGTATCTCGAAAGGAAGTCAATTTTGTGCCCTACAAACGATATCTTTTTAAATATTTTTCCTTTTTTTTTTTTTTTTTTTTTTTCTTTTTAAACAAAAAAATAATATTTTTTTTTTTTTTTTAGATTATAACAGATTTATGGTTTTTACCATTCGTTGTTTAGGTATTAGTGATTTTTTTTTTTTTTTTTTTTTTTTTTTTTGAAAAATACATAAATTGAAATTTTTAGACTCCCCTTTTTTTTTGGGGGGGGGGGCACTTCCCCTCCAGGGGAGTGTGGGACAATGCTCCTACATGTACAAAAAATTCTATTCTAGTTCATTATTACTATTATGTATATATTTTTAATTTCTCAATCTTTAGTTAAAAATAATCCTCATTGTGCAGTTTTATACGAAATTTTGCACTATGCTGCCACATTGAAAATTTTGATAAAGAATACGATAGCACCACCTATTGAGCGTAATGCACCAAAAGCTAATCAGCACCAACTTAAATCAAAGTCTAACCAAATATAAATTTATATCAAATTCCGTAAATTGGTTCTTGAGATACAGCGTCCTCAAAAATGTTGGATACCATATATGATCAGGCAGACATTTTCTAAAAATGAATAAATCGTGTTTAGGAAATCTCTAAACGTGTAAATCCATTGAAAACTGGGACAAATATTTTCACGATTTCAATACCTTCTTCTTGCGTTAAAATAAAACAAAAACTCATTTGGTATGGTTTTCATTTTCTTTATAATATTTAAGTACATGTACATTCCCATGTCAAGTCACATTGTCACGTGTGTACAGAGGAGAGAGGACGGAAAACATTTGAAGTCGCAAAAGCTTTATTATTATTATTATTATTATTTGTTTAAATTTTATTTTTTTAATGATCATTTTTCTCTAGTCTGCTTGTCCCATTGTAGCTTACCAAGCTCGGAAAATATTTTCTGGGAGAATTATTTAAAAATTTAAACTTCGATTCGACAGTTTACTAAAACATTGCGTAAGTGGGTCAGTCTCTGAAAAGTGGTCATTTCATGTCCCAGTAGTCTTGAGGGTATATTTTTAAAAGCACAAAAACAAAACGCTGTTTAAACTATCAATATTAGTTGGTTTTACATATAAACTGTTATTCTTTGGTTATTGGAATTCAAATATAATTTTTAAATAATTTTTAAAATGCAAAATATCATTCCCTCACTGTGTCCCCATTCCCACATGTAAGTAAATAAAATGGTTTCTATAGTATTAAAGCATGTATATTTGGATTATTTGAATTAAAATTTTATTAAACATACTTTAATAAATATTTATCCATTATACTACATTTATATATTATGCAATGAAAGAAATTAGAAGACACTTTATTGTTGTCCCTGGTATTAGATATCATTCCCTCATCCAAACTAAAATCACACCCCTACTTACTCCATTAATGGCAGCCCGTGCTTTATATAAGTCAAACTTAATTTGTATAGCAGCAAAGTAAAAAGCCATGTTGTGTTCTGTTCGAAACTTTTTACAATGAGTTGCATAAGGCTCTCAAACGTTAGATTGAAATACAGTATTTTTATTATACGTCATTCCCTCACTCATTATAAAGTTAACTAAAATAAATCAAATTTGCTTTTTTATGATATTATATTAATACAAATATGTTTTAATAAATATTTAGTGTTTGAAAATATAACTAAACTTAATAATATTTTTATAAAGTAGTTTTTAGAAGAAATTTGTCATTCCCTCATTTTTCTAATTAATAAAAGTAATTGCTATATCAAAAATTATCAGATACAGTTTGGTTTATTTTATTTTTTTTATTAATTGTAACATATGTGTACATGTACAAAAAAAAAAAAAAAAATTGGAGCAATTTTATTTGGACAAAGGTTTTATCTTTTTTTACTTTAAAAAAAAAAAAAAAAATGCCCACTTTTCAGAGAATGACCCAAGTACGAAAAGGGAAAAATCAATAATATTTCAATGGTATTTCAACGAGATTTTCAAATCGGATTAGAACGTTTTTTAACTTAAAATTTTTTTCAGCTTTCTGTGTTTTTGCTGTAAAAGAAATGCTTCTTACGACCATGACAGGCAAAGATTTCAAACGAAAGGGAATCCCGGAAATATCTAATACTAGAATAGATTGAAAACTGTAACTAATTAAGTAACTTCTAAAAATTAATTAGTTTATATTTTAAAGTGCGTTGTTCAAAAAGTATGTGTAATATAATTCTCATTTTGATAATTTGTACAGATAAATAACATAATAAATCATCTTAAGTAACCTTAAAATCTTTATACGAAAACATAATATAAAATTTGGTACAAAAACTTTTTTTTAACTTTCCTATTTTAAACCGAGTTAATTCGCCCGACAGCAATAAAGAGCCAAATGAGGTAATCGCAATTTTATCAGGAGGCCCGCAGCCTACGTACCGCTTATGACGTCAAATTCTGATATTCGAGCCGTCTGGCAGCGGATGTTGTGCACTCGTACATTGCTGCGCCCTGCATCATGCTAGAAAACTATGCCCGAGGGCAAGTACTTGAACTTGGGAGGCGTGTGGGACGCCATCTTGGGCCGTCACGCTGTTAGGCGGGGCGGGCGTACTGAGCCAAAAAAGATAATCCTCCTAGGCAGCCATTGAAGTGGCGTACATAACTTTTATTTTTAGAAGATACTAAATTATTGATACCATTTTAGAGAAAAAAAATAATCTATGTGCATTAGAATCTGAACTTTTTAAAAACATTTTTTATGATATTATAACAATGCAATGATTAAAAAAAAATCACTGCCTTATTTTTTTGTGAAAAGACCCCTTCCCCTTCACTTTATTTAAATGTCATAATCTGCAACGAAACTGAAGTAAAAATAGAAATAATAATAATAATTATTATTATTTATTTTATAGAACTAAAGACAAAGTAAAAAATTATGTCACCTACGTAAACGGAACATCTGAAAATATCCAGATTTTTTTTTAAATAAATATTCTTTCCTCATTTTTTATAAAGATATTTTAAAGCTTCAAGACGTTTTGTAATTATTTTATATTCAAGCATCAGAGCAGTATTTTAAAATTATAGTCTTCAAACAGATAATCCTGTTACGTTATAACTTCCACCCCCTCTTTTTTTAATTTAAAAATTCTTATAGTTTTCCGATTATTTGTCGCTATTTTACTTCTTATGAAACTATAAATTTACAAGGGAAGAAAAAGAAATACATTTCAATGAAAGTCTGTATCATTTAAAACTTAAAACAATATTTATTACCAAAGTAGTTATAATTATTTTAAAATTAATCAACCACATCATCATTTAAATGAAAGAAAAAAACAAAGATGCTTCCGTAACACACACACACATATATGTATATATAACCAACATTTTAAGTACTTCTTAGTATACATTTGGCCGCGGTAGCCCAGTCGGTAGAGCGCCGGCCTCGTAATTGGAAGATTGCGGGTTCGGTACTCGAGCCGGCCAAAGACCGTCGTGTACACTAATGGTGGCTGGTGCACGTAAAATCTGTCTTGGCCGCAATGTCCTCCATGTTCCCATCAAAAATTATACCTCTGGGGGTCACCGAAGCGGGAGAGCCATCCCTTCCGTGGAGGATCAAAATTGTGATGGCATGTCTCCGGACCACCTCTAAGGGTGTGTCCCAGACCGTCGCCAATTGCCCATCTGCGCAGCACTAGTGCGACGTAAAAACCCAACTACCAACTTAGTATGCATTATGCAATCACAGCGATGTTCCTTTTAAGACGTAATGTCAGGGCTGCCGCAGACGACTTTTTTTACATTCTTTTCGGACTCGGACCACTATTCCATAAAATTAAATTATAATATATTTTCCCAGGTAAATGTGCACTTTGCCTGCATAAATTTATCATATATATATATACACTGAAACCTCTCAATTTGGACACCCCTCTAAGTTGGACGCTTTTTCTCGGAACGGAATGTATCCATTAACATTATGTCTAACTCCTATAAGTTGGACACATTTTAATGGAACCGTAGGTGTCCAACTTAGAGAGGTTTTACTTATATAGGAATAGATTAGCAATGAATAAAATATAGGAATAGATTATCAATGAATAAAATGAAATAACCCCCCCCAAAAAACACTGAAGTCATCATCAGGGAGGCCCCTCAGTGTAGGAGTGAAAGAGAAGTTTCTGAAAGGACAGTAGCAATTAGCTAATAACTATCCTTAGCCCCCAACTTCTCACCAAACAAAAAAACCACCATTAACTGAAAAGAAATCTGACATACATATGATTTAAAAAATCCAAAAATAATTATAAAATTACCAAAATTACAAAAGTAGTACAATTACAACAAATTAATATATATAAAATATACAAGAAATTACAAAATACATTAAAATGAAATACAATTAAATGAAACCCCCTGCCTGGTAAACTAACCCTCTTCGGCCGACGGGGATACTCGTCGGTACTCAAATATCGCCCTTAATTTAGGAGCTAGAACAAACCGAAAGAGGAAAAAATTGGAAACTCTCGGTTAATTTTTCTCGGTTATGTTTTTCTTATATTTAAACTCATAAAGTCGTTACAATAGTTACCTATATATATATATTTGCTATGGAAATAGTGGTGCCAAAATAATAATATAAAAAAAAGTCGTTTATGGCAGCCTTTTAATGCTATATTTCACGTTATCTGTACTTCTCTCTCTCTTTTTTCTCTTACCCACATATGGTATAAAACGTATTTTTCTTTAAATCAAATTCTCGAAACTGACTTTTTACTGTAATTTCACGTTTTGAGGTTTCCTGGTTCAGAAAATCATGTTTTTAGCGGTCGCTCTGCATGCCTTTGTGTGTGTGTGTTCTGCTGTGAGTCTGTTCACAGGATAATCCAAGAATAAATATAACTAGGAAGTCTAAACTCGGTATTCTAAATCTGTATCATCATGTGAAGGAGAAGGGGAAGAGCCTTTTTTTTTTTTTTAGCAGATACCGGGCAATTAATTTGTGTACAAGGCCATATAAAATAATTTACTCTACATCTATAGGAAAAACTCCCCCCTCCTCCCCAAAAGGAAAAAAAAAAAAAAAAAAAAAAAAAATCCTAGATTCTAGTTAAAATATATTACTTCAAAAAAACTGACTTTATACATTTTTTTTTTTCATAGGATAATTTTTGTTATTTTTTAAGTACAGACGAAATATTCAAATAAAAAAGCGCTTATTTCGCACGTTAAACTCTAATAATATAGCTGAGTAATGGAGAAGAAAAAGTAGTGTAAGTGACATACCAGATCATTTTAATTACAGGCATTACAGTAAAGTGTCACACAACGCAGTGGCAGAGATGACAAAATAATAAAACAGTTTTATTTTTTAACACCACGAAATTTTTAGAGTACCAATACATTAGTTCATACACTCGATTTAGTTTTTTTGCAGGTCTTTACCCAACTTAATTTTATATCTATTAACTTTTGAGAAATTCCCCTTTGTTCCCCTCCCCCTGGGGAACAGAAGGAAAAAACACGTTTGTAAGCATAACTCAGCTCCAATTTACTTCAGGGTGAAGAAATTGCACATGGTGAGACTAGACTTGAGTACAAATGAAATATTATCTACGATTTAGGAATTTTCAATTTTTAAGGGGAGGGAGGAAATTGATTTTTGGCGGGAAATTTCGAAAATTCCTGAATTTTGAGTAGAACTCTACCAAAAATGGAACAAAGATGCTGAAAACAGTCATGCGTCTTCTTTAGAATATTTCCAGAAACACATTTTTAGTTTTTTGCGATTTTTTTTTTTTTTTTTTAAGTGTGTGTGTGTGTCCGGGAAGGGGTTACGAGGGACAAATTCGAGGCACCCTTTTCGCGCTAAATTTGTCCTGGGAAATCTATGGAAGCTGCGGTTACGAATTTTGGTGTTTGAATTGTTTATATGTATCCGACACCTAAAGTAATGCGGTTAATCGAAATCCCCCCCCCCCCTTTCCCCTGGGGAGAAGGACGAAAAGTACGTTTATAAGCAAAACTCGGCCCCAAATTACTTCACGTTGAAGAAATTGCACATGGAGAGACTAGACTTGAGTACAAATTAAACATTAAATGCGATTTTGGAATTTTTGACTTCTGATGGATGGAGGGGGGATTTCGTAAGTTTCGCATTTTCTAGTAGAGCTCTACTAAACATAGTACAAAGATACGGAAAACAACCATGTATCATCTTTAAAATATTTCCAAAAACCCATTTCCGTTTTCTTTTTATTGTGTGTGTGTGTACGTGTGTGTCATTTTTGATATTTGTGTGTGTGTGTGTGTATCATTTTCGATTTTTTTCTTTTTTTTGGGGGGGGGGAGGGGGTTACATAGGGGGCAAATTCGAGACCCTCCTTTTAACGCTAAATTTATCTTGGGAAATCTATGAGATTTGCGGTCACGAAATTTGGTACGTAAATTGTTTATATGTATACGACGCCTATTCTAATGGGATTTTACGAAATTCCCCCCCTTAGCCCCCTTGGGATTGGGGGGGGCAATAAATACGTTTCCAAGCGCAATCTTGCTCCAAAATTATCTCAGTAAGATTATTGTTTATGTGTGGATTGGTTATAAGTATAAAGAGCAGTATAAAGAGATTTTGCAAAAATAAACCATCTTCCTTAAGAGCGGGTGGGGTCAAAAACACGTTTTCAAACACAACTCATCTCCAAATTATCTCAGGAAAGTGATTTTTTCATGTGTCGATTGGCTATGCTATGTATAAGGCGACACTCTCTCTAAAGTGATTTTGCGAAATTATAGCCTCCCCCATTGGTGCGGGCGGGGCAAAAAACACATTTTCACGTTTGAATTTGCTTTAAATTATCTTAGGATGGCGAATTTTGGTGTCTGGGTGTGGATTAAGTGTACGCATTACGCACTTTGGTAGGATTTCGCGAAACTTCAAACTTTCCAGCTGGAAAAGGGAAATAAAAAGCGGGTAAGTTGCTGCCGAAGACAGTGGGGACCCGTACAACTGACGTTGCGAGCGGGATAATCTCTATGGAACACAGCAGTAACTTAAACTTAGGTTTCGACTGATTTCAGTGGTTTTATTATTATTATTATTTTATTTTTTGAAATTTTATTAATAACGATATCTAATTTTGAGGGCTTATTTAAATATAATGTCTAACGAAGAGGGCAAAGCCTTTATAATCCTTATCCGCTGAATTGGAGTTTTTAGTATATTTTGAAATAAAAGCGTGGTTTTTATTTATTTATTTATTTTTAGAGAATCAAAATTGGTTTTCATGATTTCTTCAGATGACTGAGGCGCAAAGAAAGCTTCAGTTAGAGGCCACAGGGTTCCCTCTAACTGAAGCATTTTTCTCGTCTCTCTGTCTTCCCGGGACAATATGGACCTGATTAATATCATTGCCTGGAGCGCTGTCCCCTCTCCCACATGAAAAGATATGCAGTTTGTTTCCTAATCTCTTTAAGTAATTAAGTTTTGGACATGTGTACTATGTTTTAAATTTTATGAAGGCCAGGTGCTTGTCCTATTCGCCTTTTGGGAGATCAATTACTGGGGGGCTAGTAATACCCATTTAAGGTTCGGGTCTAGAGCGAGAAAATGTTTAAGATTATTAAAATTTCAAAACCGATTTAGCAATCTTGAACGCAAATCATGATTTAAAAATTGACGGAAATTTAAATTGCACTCTCATCGATTACATATTCAATCTACAATTAAATTTTAAAGCCTGATCTGCTCTCGCTATTACGAATACAAGGTATTTTCATTTCATGAGTATAATTATTATTTTTTAAATAATTAAAAATGTAATAACTTAAATATAAAATATAGAAAGAATAGTTGCAAAGAAAATATTTCGAAGCACAGCATGTAGCATCTTATTATGAGTTTGGGATGTCGCTCTATGATCATTCTTACAAATAAAGGAACATTAAGGCATATTAAACCGGGACCTAAGTGTGTTTATTTATATTATCATTGTTTTCCTTCACAATTTGCATATGATCCCTGAAATGCGCCTTTTTGAAAAATGTATTTTTCATAAGAAAAAATTGTTGTACAGAGGCATGGAAAGTGTGTAAGTCAATTTTTTAGTCCTGTCTAAGGCATTTTATGAAATTTTGTACGTGCACAAATTAGTGCATGAGAAATATTTCACTATTATTTGGGTTATATGCACGGGGAATATTCCTTTAATTATTAATTTATTGTACAAAGCTAGAGCTTTGTAAAAATTTAAACTTTGTATTTATTAACATTCCCCTTAAAAATTATTATTAAATTTATATTATAATATTCTATTTTATTTATTTTTAACAACTTCTGTAATTTATGCTTACTAGATCAATAACTGGAAAATCAAACAAATTTTCCTGAACACCTTGTATTTCAGATCAGGGACCGCCACATCAAAGTCAAACAGATATTAATAATCTACCCAGAGGTTACTCTGTGAAAAGTGAACAAATTTTTATCATATTGTACGTTTGAAATTGAAGTGAAGAATATACGCAGCACTTGATCATTTATTTTTATTATTAAACTCTAATCTTCCGTTGAACCGATTTGATCGATTCACAGATTCACACGACGCTGAGAAATTCATTGAATGTTTTCAATTACCAATGAATTCAGGTCATACTTGTACGCTTCTGCCTCCATCATCGTCTGTAGAGTTCATCCAACTCATCCCCCGTGCAGGCCTCTGGATAGAATGTACGCGCCACGCGTATTCATTCGGGAGAAAAAAAAAAAAAAAAGGAGATAAACATGAATAAGGTTAGACTGCTGTTCTCTGAATTAATTTTGGCAAGAACCTCCATGCATAATTTTTTTCTGGGTCTACACGAAACTTTTTTTTTTTTTTTTTAACTATCTGAATATATTTATTTTTAACTAGCAGGCTACGCCCGCTTCGCTGGTCACTATTTTTAAATGAATCACTATTATTAATGAATTCTCAAAATTGCATTAATTTTTATTATGTGAAAAAAAAAAATTAAAAAAAAAAAAAAAATCTTATCGGGAAAAATGTTGCACCGGTTCCCCACTGTCTTCGGCATAATATAAAATACAAAAATAAATAAATATAAAATACAAAAAAAATCTTCTCTCATCTGTGTAATAAACGGTCCGCGCGCGTTTTCCTTCACTCACCGTTCCCGCCCCTCCTAATTATTTTACACTTTCAAAAATATTCGCAATCGTTTTCTCGGGCTTTTAAACCTAATAATACTAATTTCCAACGTTCTATCTGAATTTCTTTATATTTGCCGCGACGTCCGCCCCCCTTCCCACCCCTCGTAATAATTCTATACTTTCGAAAATATCCGCAATAGGTTTATCAGGCCTTAAAACCTCATAATACTAATTTTCAACACTCTAACTCTTATTTCTATATTTTTCCCCCTTCCCACCCCCCTAATAATTTTACACTTTCGAAAATATCCTCATTCGAATTGTAGGCCCGAAAAACCAATATATACCGATTTTGAACGGTCTAAGTCAATTTCTAATTTTTTGCCCACTTCGCCCCCCCCCCTTCCCGTTTCCCGTAATAATTTTACAGTTTCGAAAATATCCTCATTCGACTTGTAGGCATGTAGCCCCCCCCCCCCCCCCCAATTTTATTGTTTAAATGCAAATTTCCAAACAGATTTTATTATGTTGTCCTCCAGATACACTTTAGCATTGAGTAGAGTGTTAAATACAAAATGCAATTGTCAGAAAAACTGTAATTTTAGAAATTATTTCAAAAATGGTAAAAATAAGGCATTTAACGATGCCACGAAAAGTATTAATTTTTGAACGAAAAACAAAAAATATTTTAATACGTGAGATGGAAAAATAATTAAATGTTAACGAAATATTGGTAAAATGGTTTTTAGCAAAATATAAATTTTTTTGGCCGTTTAAACTGGAAATTTGGCTTTAGGCGGCCACGTTGCTCATCCAAACAAAATAACTGCAAGTTAAAAAGCAAATGTTTAAAAAATCGATCTGTATCATGTTCATAACTTAAAAAAGATTTTTAAAAAAAAAAAGTGTATAGCAAAGTAATTTCTTCAAAAATTGTCCGGAAGCAATTAAACAAGGCAGGTTAAAAACCAGAAGATCTGCAAAAAAGCCATTATTAAGGATTAAAAAAAAAAAAAAAAAAAAGACATTAGTTGACAAAAAATTAAAAAAAAAAAAAAAAAAAAAAAAAAATAGCAATTAATTATCGGGCTGAACTGAGAGTATCTGATGAGTCAAGTTTTATTTATTTCGAGTTGATGAAAAAAACTACTAGGGTGATAAAAATGGGACTGACTTATAATGAAAACTACTCTCTTAAAACAGTGACACATCCTCTGTACATTATGGTACGGAGGTGCATACTTTTTCAAAGTAGTGACCAGATTATATCAGATACCAGAAAGAATTAGCTTCAAACATGCATATTTTTTTATCAATATATGCGAATATTTAATTAAAGTTTCTCAATCTGTCAAGCCATCAACATCAAATTGCGACAATTTTTCAAAGTATAGCACCATACAGTGCATATTTGACCATTTTTATTTATATAATACAGAAAAAAATAATTTTTGTTTTGTCTAAGATTACTGCATAAAATTATTTTAGTTTATGAGAAATAAATTTGAATTTGTGTAAATTTGTTAATGCAATGGTGCGCATTTAATCACAAAAATATCATTAGCTTATAATAATAAAGATAGTTTAATGAGAAAAATTAGAAATGTATGGAGAAAGAAAGAATGGAAATCAAAATTCTATAAATTTATTTTTTATTTAATGATACATAGTGTAATTAATTTAAGATAGTAAAAAAAAAACCACTTCATAGATTATGTACATATGTATAAAGTATCACTATATTTTGTGCACTTTAAAGAATTAAATTAGTCTTTAAAGAGATACCTCTCATAGACAATAATGTAATCGTTTACTTTTAACAGTTCTTGCAGAAAACCGGCACGGTAGTTCTACTTATTCCATTTTCAATAGGGAATATGTTATAATAAACATGATTCTTATCTATCAGTTTATAAATGCATTTAAAAAATATTTAGTGAAATTAGAACGTATCACTATATGAACGAATCGACAGACAGACTGAACGGAGCTCCAAACACTCTTATTAACTTTGTTCGTAAGAAATTTAAATTGATCATACTTCATTGAAGTTTTAACAAAGAATTAAATTCCAAAGGAACAACGAGCAATATGTATGAGTTATATTCTTAGATTTTTTTTTTATCAATATGTCATTGCTCTTGTTTATATGTTATTTATTTCTTATACGAGTAATATAGCCCTTAAAATTATTTACTTTTTATTGATTTGAGTGTAATATTATATTATAATGTTCTAATTTATTTTTTTTTCTTTCATAAAATTAAATGAATTCAAGAAAAATAGCCTATGGGTAGAAGGAAAAAAGAAAAACAAAAAAAAAAAAATAAATAAAAAAACACTGATATAAACTTTGCGTGTACTTTGCAATATTACAATAATTCTTTTGATTGCATTCTTGATGTTCTATTAAGTTTAAAATTGCTTTAAACAAGTATTTTTCACCTTCAGTGAGGGGACAAATGTTTATCGTATGTGGAACTGTTATATTACAGAGAAATTTTGACTATCAAATAAATCTCAAATAAATAACTGTACTTGGTATTGGTAACTGTACTTGGTAACTGTACTTGGTATTGGTGGACTTTAGTCAGACACCTACCCCATATTTGTTCCCATAAATTTCTACAATAGATCATAGTATACTTACCATAAGAGCAATGAACTCAGCCGATGGTCAGGCTTGGCTGGAAATTGAAATGCCTCATCCACTAGGCTACCTTCCCCTTCCTTTCAATAGATTTACTTTAATTAATTTTCTGTATAATTTTATTGATGCGGTTTTGTACTTTAGTTTTCATCTAGGTAATGCAAGTTTATGTGGAATATTACTGTTCGATTTCCACCATACAGTCATATTCGATTCCTAACATATCGAACTCCGCACTCATTGACACTTTCGATTTAACTGTTTCATCTCAACTTTACTTTTTTCTGTTCAACGGGTACGAACATCTCAACTCTACTCGAACAGAAAACGAAAAAGAACAGTTTATTTTTTTCCATTCGCACGGTAGCTTGCATGCTATCTTTCGCATTCTTATTTTCGCAGTTATTACTTTACGCATTATTATTGTTTATTACTAAACCGCAATGATTTATCGCACCTTATGTTGTCAACGCATTTAAATCTGTGTTTATGTTTAATATAGTTTTGTTTTGTGAGTGAAAGAAAGAGTGTCTTTATTATTATCTTCACATCACATCAAATTACGCAACATTTTCTGGAGGCACCGGCGAGATTTTTGGTGAACATGTGTGAGTTTTCGCTAGCTTACAAATTTGGATATCCAAGCGCAGCTATTAAGGAATAAAACAGATAAGTACTTATTTTCCTATTTTACAAGTTTGACTTTGGTTTTTCGCATTACTCCATTACGTAGTAATGGCAAGCAAAAAGAACAATGACGATGACAGTAATGAAACTGTTGCTTTAGAAGATGCTGAAAAAATAGCAAAACATTATCGAGGCAGAGCGAAATCTGCGCTTACTAGAATTATGAATTTCATAAATAATGAAAATCAAATTTTTCAAAAACATGATCTCTTAAATAAACTTGAAAAGATTGAAATTATTTATTCTGATTTTGATAAAGCCGATTCTGAATTACCTGATGAAATTTCAGAAATAGAAGAATTTGAATTGAAATATTATGAAACCAAAGCCAAGCTTCAACAAAAACTTGAAAATTTATCTGTAAACATGCAAACAAATATTTTAAATTTTCAAAATCCCCCCATTAATACAAGTGCTATAGCTAGTAATTTTCGGTTGCCTAAATTAAATATTTGTCCGTTTTCTGGAAATTATAAAGATTGGATGTCTTTTAAGGATTTGTATATATCATTAGTTCATGAAAATGTTAATTTATGTAATGTACAAAAATTTCAATACCTAAAGGGTTTATTAAAAGACGAACCGGCTTCTATTATTAAACACATTCCAATATCTGAGAATAGTTATCTAGAAGCCTGGGAAAAATTACTTACTAGGTATGATAAGAAAAAACAAATTATTTCTGCACTTATTAAAACCTTTATGGATCAACCAACTGTAATTCATGCTAATGCATATAACTTACGTAAGATAGCAGATACTTCGGATGAAGTAATTAGGGGATTAAAAACTATTGACACTAAAGCTACTGAAAGAGATGTATGGTTAATTTATATTTTATTACAAAAACTTGACCATAAATCACGTGAAGAATGGGCACAATATTCCGCAAAAATTGATTTTCCTACTTTAGAGATCTTTTTACAATTTATTAATGATAAATGTGCATCTATGGAATTATGTAATGAAAATGAGAGTAAAGAGAATGAGTATAAACAAAATAAGGATAAACAATTTAAGTTATCTAAGTTTCATTCTAACGTTAATTACAAATGCATTTTATGTAAAAACAATAATCATTTCTTGTTCAAATGCTTTAAATTTAAAGAACTTCCTGTTAAGGATAGAAAACAATTTGTTAGAAAGAACTCATTATGCAGCAATTGTTTATCTAATAAACACTCTATCGCTCAATGTAATTCCACTTACACTTGTCATTTTTGTAATGAAAAACATCATTCCAGTATATGCGATAATAATTTGAAAACTTATACAGCTTCGGCTTCATCTGCTGGTAATAATTTTGAAAACTCTGAGAATCGTATAGAGCCATCTGGCATATCTCAATTCCAAACAAGTACTCATAACCATTCTATACAAACATCTTTCGCTTTACTTCCTACAGCTAGCGCTTATATTTACGATTCAATGGGTCAGAGACATGTGCTAAAAATTTTATGCGATTCAGGCTCTGAAAGTTCTTTTATCACTGAATCATGTATGAGTATTTTAGGTTATGAGAGAAAAAATGCAAGATTTCCCGTCAAAGGGTTGGCAAATTCAAAGATTGCAATAACTAAAGGTTATACAGACATTAATTTAATTTCCATTCACGATTCCAATGTCAAGTTATCCATGAGAGTTTTTATATTAGATAAATTAACAGCTCCATTGCCATCAGAGAAAATATACAAGGAACATTTTTCGCATTTAAAAAATATGCAACTGGCCGATCCCAAATTTGAAATTCCAAGTAAAATTGATATGATTTTGGGATCTGATTATTTTTTTTTCTATTTTACTTCCTGGTCAAACAATTTGTACTGAGAATGGTTTAATTGCTCAAAATTCAATTTTTGGTTTTCTCGTATCCGGAAAATTACCTGAATCTCAGACAAAATCTAATTCGATTTCAAATTTACATATTTACGAAACTAATATTGATAGTGAGTTAAAACGTTTTTGGGAATTAGAAGAAGTTTTTAATCCAAGTGAGAAGTTACTTTCACCCGAGGAACAGTTTGTGGAGTCGCATTTTCAGGAAAATTATTCAATTAATCCAGAAGGCCGTTTTGTGGTGAAACTACCATTTTATAAATGCAAATCTGAATTATGCAATACAAAACCCGCTGCACTTTCCCGATTATATGCAATGGAGAGGAAATTTTCTGAAAATCCAGAATTCGAACAACAATATAAAGATTTTTTATATGAATACGAACAATTAGGACACATGGAGGTAATTACTCAGAATTCACTAAATATTTCTCAAAGGGAACAATATTTCCTACCTCATCACGCAGTTATTATACCTTCTAGCACTACCACTAAATTAAGAGTCGTTTTTGACGGTTCCTGTAAAACTTCTGATGGTAAATCATTAAATTCAGTTTTAGGTGTTGGCCCTAAATTACAACGAGACATTTTTGAGATCTTACTTAATTTTCGATTACCGGAGATAGTTTTTTCTGCAGACGTGGAGAAAATGTACCGCCAGGTTTTAATTTCTGAGGACGATCAAAATTATCAAAAACTCCTTTGGAGATACAACCCTAATGAGGAAATAAAGGAATATAAATTGAAGACAGTTACATATGGCCTTGCTCCAGCATCTTTTTTGGCCACTAGGTGCATTAAGCAAATCGCTATAGATTATAATCAAAATACACACGTCTCGCGTACTTTGTTGAAAGATATATATATGGATGACTTGATATCTGGTTCAAACTCAGTTAATAGCGCAATATCAATTGCTAAGGAAACTGCTAATGTTTTGGAAGAACATGGGTTTCATTTGAGAAAGTGGAATTCCAATTCGAATGAATTCCTTGCGGAATTTCGAGAAAATTGCATCACAGATACAGACTTTAAAATAATACCAAACAACAATGAAAGTTCTAAAGTTCTAGGGCTTTACTGGAACTCTTTAGCAGATACATTTATTTTCAAAACCGCACTTACTCTCAAACCACCACTAACAAAAAGACGCATTTTGTCTGAATCCGCCCGCATTTTTGATCCTCTAGGGTTAATTTCACCTTGTACAGTAGTGTTAAAAATATTTTATCAAAAGCTATGGTTAACAAAAGGAGACTGGGATTCTCCTATTCCGCAACAATTTGAAGAGGAGCTCATTAAATATGAGAATTCATTCAATAAAATTAGCCAATTTTCTGTTCCTAGATGCGTCACGCTTTCATCCGATAGTACATTTGAATTACATGGTTTCAGTGATGCGTCAACACATGCTTATGCCGCTGCAATCTATTGTCGACAGACTCATGATAACAAATCAAAAGTCTCACTCTTAGTTGCCAAAACTAAAGTAGCTCCTATCAAGCAAATTTCCGTTCCCAAATTGGAACTTTGTGGTGCTTATTTATTATCTAAGTTATTTTCTTCAGTCATAAAAATATTAGAAAATTATGACTTTGACATTTACGCATGGACAGATTCAACAGTTGTTCTTTCTTGGTTATCCGCACATCCGCGTAAGTGGAAAACTTTTGTTGCAAATAGAACGTCACAAATATTAGATGTTCTTCCCACAAAACATTGGAGACACGTTCCATCTAAAGAAAACCCCGCTGATATCGCTTCTCGGGGCATAGATCCTAAAAGTTTACCTGAATGCAACTTGTGGTGGAATGGCCCAAGTTGGCTACTTTTGGATCCTACACATTGGCCTAATGATGCGCCTAAGTCTAAGGAAATCGAGGATCAAATTTCGGCTGAAAAGAAAACTGATCCCATTTTGTCTTACCATATTGATACATCTAATGATCTTTATGATCAACTATTCAATAAATTTTCTTCATTTTTTAAAATCAAACGCATTCTGGCATATTGCCTAAGATTCATAAATAACTGCAAGTCAGCAAGTAAAGTTCATGTCTCAACAGATGATTCTTACTCCCCTCTTACATGTAGGGAAGCTAAACACGCCGAAGAGAACATCATTCGATGGGTACAAAATAAATACTTTCACGAAGACTTAAAACGCATCAAGAATCAAAACATTTTGTCTAGGAAAAGTCCTTTACACTCTCTACATCCATTCATTGACCAGAACGGTCTGTTACGGGTGGGAGGTCGCTTACAAAACGCCCAATTATCATTTAACGAAAAGCATCCGGTAATATTGCCGTCTAAACACAAATTGAGCGACCTTATTATACAAGAGAAACATATTGCACACTTGCATGCAGGACCATCATTGTTATCCCACATTATAAAACAGGCATATTGGATCATTGGTGGAAAAAGATTAATCAATAAGCTTGTTAATAAATGCTTGAAATGCTTCCGTTTCAAAGCTACTTCTACACCCCAGCTCATGGGAAACTTACCACCACATCGAGTAAATCTCGAGCGACCTTTCTTTGCATGTGGTGTGGACTATGCTGGTCCAATGTATATAAAATTTAACAAGGGTCGTGGCTCTAAAACAACAAAAGGATACATAGCTTTATTCATTTGCCTTGCTACAAAAGCAGTACACATCGAAGCTGTCAGCGATTTGACGACTGACGCATTTATAGCTGCCTTACGACGTTTCAGTGCTAGACGTGGTTCACCTAGTCATATTTACAGTGATAACGCAACCAATTTTGTTGGTGCTAAAAGGAAACTCGATGAAATAAAACAAATATTGTCTTTACCAAGAAATGAATGCGTAGCACATTATTTAACACAAGCCGCAATAGAGTGGCATTTTATTCCTCCCGCATCACCTCATTTCGGAGGAATTTGGGAAGCTGCAGTACGATCCTGTAAATTTCACATTAAACGAGTAATCGGTGATACACGGTTGACATTTGAGGAACTGAGCACTTTATTAACCCAAATAGAATCCTTATTAAATTCACGTCCTCTCTTTAAAAGTACTGATTCTGATACAGACTCTATTAATGTTCTCACCCCATCACATTTTCTTACAGGTGATGTCATGCTTTCACCTGCAGACGAGCCATTGTCTTGTGGCAGGAATCTCAAGAACCGATGGCAAATGGTACAAAAATTGAGACGAGATATTTCTAGAGCTTGGAAAAAGGAGTATCTCAGCTCCTTACAATCAAGGAATAAGTGGCAACATCCTGCATCGAATATCAAGGAAGGAGAAATAGTGATTATTATGGACAACAGCTGCTCACCTTTATCCTGGCCAATAGGTCGAATTACAAAGGTTCACACCGGTACCGACGGACTGGTAAGAGTGGTCTCCATAAAAACTAAAGACTGTGTTATTAAAAGAACAGTTAACAAAATAGCTGTTCTCCCTTTATATCAGGACTAGCGCCCTGATAGGGTGGGAGTCATGTTCGATTTCCACCATACAGTCATATTCGATTCCTAACATATCGAACTCCGCACTCATTGACACTTTCGATTTAACTGTTTCATCTCAACTTTACTTTTTTCTGTTCAACGGGTACGAACATCTCAACTCTACTCGAACAGAAAACGAAAAAGAACAGTTTATTTTTTTCCATTCGCACGGTAGCTTGCATGCTATCTTTCGCATTCTTATTTTCGCAGTTATTACTTTACGCATTATTATTGTTTATTACTAAACCGCAATGATTTATCGCACCTTATGTTGTCAACGCATTTAAATCTGTGTTTATGTTTAATATAGTTTTGTTTTGTGAGTGAAAGAAAGAGTGTCTTTATTATTATCTTCACATCACATCAAATTACGCAACATTTTCCTTGTTCTTTTCATCACCAGTTTTAAAATAGAATGTTGATACTCAATATTATTGACTGAATATTATTATATTCATACCAGTATCACCAGTGAACTTTTAAAACTAAACCGACTTGTTTATGATGAAAGTAATCCTTATATTTTCAAAATATCCCTTATTTTGTCCGGTTCCATTAGTTATCATCTTGGATGCTATATAAAATGTGCCAATAAATCACCAAATATTTATCCCAGATAACTCTGTGGGAAAATGATAGATTCAGGACACCAACCACTTGTTCGATTTCAATAAAAAGTTTCAAGTAACATACCTACATGATACAGATTTAGAATACCTGATTTAAAATTTCTGCTAATATTTGTTCTTGTGTTATGCTTACACGATTCAGACACAGAGAGACACATATTTTTGACACTTCAATTGCTAAAAATATGGTTTTCGGTTTAAGAGGGCCGCAAAACTTATAAATATACGAAAAATCTGATGTCGAAAATTAGGCAAAAAAACAATACTTTATCTATCATATATAAGTAAAAGAAAATAAAAAAAATAATACCCAAATATAATAACAGGAGACTTGGCGTTGGAATATTAAAACCCGAATAAACTACTACGTCAGAAACGCCAAAGAAAAATATTTGAGGTGCATACAGCTGTTTCGGTAGCCTAAAGCGTACCGTCTTCAGTGCAAAAAGAATTCTGAATCAGGAGAAGTGCTCATATATATAGGGTCCCTCTCCTATATATACGAGCACTTCTCCTGATTCAGAATTCTTTTTGCACTGAAGACGGTACGCTTTAGGCTACCGAAACAGCTGTATGCACCTCAAATATTTTTCTTTGGCGTTTCTGATGTAGTAGTTTATTCGGGTTTTAATACCCAAATATGTTTAGAATATATTGTTAAACTATAACAATGTAAAATCCAGAGAAAAAATAAATTATCAGGGAGCATAAAAAATATATATATATATATAATTAATTAAATTAAAATTTTAAAATTCAATTGAAATAATTTTCAGGAAATTTTAATGTATTTAATAGTTTATTTTAATACACATGTGTGCAAATTTTTATGAAATTCTAAGACAATAATTTGCAATGAAGATTCATAAAGTCCAAAATTTTCACAAGTTCGACCTGAGCCCCACCAATAATTTGGAAAACTCTACACCTATTGTCAGAAAGAAAATTGACAGCTTGCAAATTTTAAAGCATATGTGCAAATCGCCTAGAAAATAAATATAATAAAAATTTAATTCATTTTGAAAATTTCCTGGAAAATCCCCCAATTTTCAATCGAATTTACAGATTTTTGGACTCTGAACTTATCCCTATTTATAACTAATTTTTAAATTTTGTTACAATTGGATTAAAATTTAAAATTTATTAAAAAGAAAAAGAAAAAAATAAAAGTTTTTATACTCTAGTCTAATAAACCACGCGATTTATTTGAAATCTTGAAAGTGGAGTTGAATACTTGTAAACCATAGCATTTTAAAATGTCAAAGCAAATTTTGCCTGAGAAGAGAAAAAAAAAAATTGCATTTCAATTAATTAAGAGTACATATCAAACATATTTTTATCACTTACCTAAAAACACTCCTATTAAATCAGCGTTCTAAAAAGAAGGCATTGAAATCGGTCTATTTGTTTGGAAGCTACTGTGGCACAGACAGACAAACACAGACTGACAGACTGCAAACTTAAAACATCTGCTTTTTTGGGGGGGCGGAGGAAGGGTCAGGGATGTTAAAAAATGGGTATTTTTAGAAAACTTTCTGTCATGCCCAAACTTATACACACACCATAATGATCACCATTACCAATAACAACTATTTCTCTGTTGCCGCCCAAAGTAATTTTTACATACAATTTTGGCCCTGAAAAATTTTGCACACCCCTGGATCGGATGCTGGCTACGCCCATGCAAAAGATCAATTAACTCAAAATAAAAAAAGTGGCGCCTGACCGACTATTTTGGAGGTATTTCAGACTTTTCTTCAAACAAGACGATGATGCAACTTGCTGTGGTACGACAATTTGAATCAAATTGTTAAAATTACCTATCCATTCCCATGAGCACCTATAATTCTGTAATTGCACTCTACGAAATACTTTATAAAAATATACACAAAACTTTCTTTTTAAACATAATGCAATAACCATACAATTTGTATTCTATTATGATTTTTTATTTTATGAAATAAACAAGTTATACTTAATGTATGAAATAAAACTATTTATTTGTTTGACCTAAGCATTTTTTTAATAAAAATATGTATTCTGCATTAGGTTAATTCCACCTTTATATGGAATTACTGCTTTAATGCACAGTGTCATAGTATTATACCGTTTTTTGATATAAATACCAAAAATTTCTCTGTACTAAATATTGTAAATAATTTTTCTAGTTCTTTCAAAGTTGTAGGCTGCAAATTTCGAATCCTCCTCTCTCTCCTTGCGCCTTTTTATGACTAAATATCTTCAAGCGAATTGAGATTGGGATTGTTTCCAATCCAAGTCTAATAAAGAAGAAATTCTCCAATATTTTTTGTGGGATTGAACGTAGAGTGAAAAAAGATATAATATCTTTTTAATTTTTAACACATGGACAAAAAATTATGATTTTACTAATAAATTAATAAAATCATAATCTTTTGTCTGTTTAATACATGTGAGGTTGAGACGTTAGAACGTCACCACAGTTGTTTCAATTAAGCTGGATCCAGCAAAGTAGGAAGTGGGGACGGTTAAAATCACTCCGTCGCCAGTGACTCGGTGACGGTTGAGGTCGAGCTAGTTTTGTGTCGGCAGGGTGCTGCATTAAAAGACTTAGATTTTGAATATTAGTTAAATCAGAAGTGATTTTTAAAAGTACGGATTGAAATGTAGTGAAAGGAGGGTGTAGGAAGAAGTATAAAAATAGAGATGGTTTTAGTAGATAGTGAGGATGTTGGAGGATCGTATAGTGGTTGTTGGAGGATATTATAGCGAGTGTGCTGATTCTTATTTTGGTGAATATCGAAAGTGGAGTAGAGGAGATTTAGTTGTGTGAAGTTAAGTAGTGTTGAGTGTTGGTGAGTGTCTACTAGTTTTCGGAAGTTCAAGCTGGGATAGAATTGAATCCTCTGTCCCATAGTGAAGCCGTAGTTGGAGTACGAGTGTGACCGTCTCTACACCTTTCGACTATCTGCTGGGGTGAGATATTTAAAGTTATCTACTTAATTTGTTGATTCATATATTTTGATTAAGTAAAACGCTGGCTGAGCTATATAAATTTACCAGGCCGCCCTCCCATTAATCTGCTCAAATAAACTTTAGTTATTGTTATTTAAAGTCTTGTGTTCTCTTAGTAATCTAAGTATTTAAGTTAAGATGGAGTTTGCAGGAGCGCAAACTCCACAGTGGCGCCCAAACCAATTCGACACCCCCCCCGCTCGGGTTTATTTTACTGGCTCAAACAATGTACTTAAATTTTTTGAAGATCTTGAAGAGTATTTTGATATATGTAAAATTGACGAGGATGATAAATTTAATTTATTAAAATACTCCTTAAAAGGAGATGCTAAAATCTGGTATGACACCATTGCCTCTAGAACTCTAGGCCAAAATCCTACGTATGAGGATTTGAAGCTCAAAATTAAAAATTCATTCTCTTCTATTGTGGATAAAACCAAACTCCGTCAAGAACTTTATACGACAGAAATGTCGTTTTATGACAAACCTACAACATTTTTATTACGTAAATTCGACATTATAAAGCAGCTGGATTTAGTTTTATCTTTTGCCGCTGCAATGGAAATCATAACCCCTCTTTTGACTATTCCTATTCAAGATTACCTTGATCTGAAACCTGTCACCTCTAACGACAGTCTGTTCCAAACCTTAGCTAAATATCAAGAACGACATCCTCCAAGGGCGGAAAACACCTTTAATCGCCAACGGGGTAATGGAAATATGCAAAATTCTAGGCGTGAAAATTTCACCTCCCCTCAAAATTTCAATCGCTATCAACAAGAACGCCAATCGCCGCAGCCAAGGCGTAATAACTTTCAAAATTCTCGGAACGATCGTTCTAATCAAAATCAGTCTCAAAACTTTTCTCGAGCTGATAGAAATAACAGAAATTTTCGTAACTCTCGTGATAACCAGAGTCGTCAGTTAAACGAGTTAGTGGCTCTTGTGAGGATGGGTCAACAGCCACTGAATAACTCAACCACCTCCATATGTTTAGACACAATTTGTATCAGTCCGGTGGACCTACCTAATTTGAATGCAATAATTCATGATACTTTCATACCTACTTATTGGGACACTGGTGCTGAACGCTCCTTTCTAGCATATGAAACTTATAAAAAGTATTTTGACTTTAAACCTTTAAAGCGGACAAATTTAAATATTACAACGGCTCAAGGCAAGTCCTGTGTTAATAGAGGCGAAGTCAGCCTGAATGTTAAAATTCATAATTTAAGTGTTAATTGGCCTTTTTACGTCATCGACAATCTTCAGCATCCCTGCATTATAGGGTTAGATTTTATGAAAGCAAATAATGTTGAAATTAATTTTGCCAATAAATATTTACATATTGATGATTCTAAGTCAAATTCTAAACCTGTCGAGCCGACAGAGTTAATTGTTAATTTAGAGGAAAGTGCCCTCACTCATATTGAAAAAATTGATTTTGTTAATTTTCTTAATCAGTTTAAGCAGTTATTTTCTGAGACACCTGGCTTAACCCATGTTGTTTGCCATGAAATTGACACTGGAACTAATAAACCAGTCTTTAGTAAGCCTTATCGTTATGATCAAGCCAAACAAGATATTATAAATTGGCATATTGAGAAAATGTTGCAAAATGATATTATTATGCCTGTAACTTCTCCTTATGCGTCTCCTGTTGTTTTATGTCGTAAGAAAAATGGTAAACCTATGACTGACCCTGAGGCATGGAGATTTGCAATCGATTATCGTAGGCTAAATTCTATTACACAATATCCTCAGTATCCCTTGCCTATAATTGATGATTTGTTAGCACATATAACAACGACAAATTTTATGTCTACTCTCGATCTGACATCGGGTTATTTTCAAATTGCAATGAAACCCGCTGATATATCAAAAACAGCGTTTATAACTAAAAATGGCACGTTTGGTTTTAAACGAATGCCTTTCGGATGTTCAGGGGCTGTAGCGACATTCCAAAAAGCCATGGAAACAATCCTTAAACCTGTTTTGAATAAATTTGTACATGTTTATCTCGATGATATAATAATCACGTCCTCATCTTACAATGAACATTTAGATCATTTAAAAACTGTTTTTACTCTACTGCAAAATGCAGGATTAACTTTAAATTCCTCTAAGTGCCATTTTGCACGACAGGAAATTAAGTACCTAGGCGTCAAAATAACGCCTGTTGGTATTTCTGTAGATAATGAAAAAGTTCAGCCAGTTTTAAACATGCCCCCTCCTACAACTTCCAAACAAGTTTCGAGATTTCTAGGCATGTGTGCTTGGTATGGGAAATTTATACCTAATTTTGCTCACATATGCGAGCCCCTCTTTAAACTCAAAAGGAAAAGAGTTAAATTTCACTGGTCAAATGAAGCACAAGAAGCATTTGATAAGTTAAAAACTATACTTAGCGCTCCTCCTGTACTAGCTCATCCTAATTATAATATTAAATTTCAAGTAGCTACTGATGCTTCTTCGTACGGCATTGGTGCCGTTTTAAGCCAAGAAGGCCGTCCAATAGCATATGCGTCCCGTACGCTTAACACTGCAGAAAGAAATTATCCAGTAACTGAACGTGAATGTTTAGCAGTGCTTTGGGGATTGCAAAAATTTCGTTTATATTTTACGCAACTTCCAGTAACAGTTGTTACAGATCATGCGGCATTAACTCGGTTAACAACTGGAAAGAACCTCTCCCCCCGCATGATTCGATGGACTCTTAAGTTATCTAACTTTAATATAAACATAGAACACCGACCTGGTTCTGACAATATCGTAGCGGACGTTCTTTCACGTACTACTCAAACTCAAGAAAATAAGATTGAATCTAATCTTACAAATCAATCCCTTGCTTTAAATGAAAAGAATGATCAGTTAAATTCTACTGTTAAAGCCTCATATATTCATCGTTCGCATTTCAAGGCTGAACCGGTTCAATCCGAAATATTAGTAGACGTGACTGAAACTCGTGTAAAGGAAATTGAAAGTGAACAAGTTAACCCATGTGCTTCTACAGATCTAGTCACTACTTTAAACAATAAATTCGTATCTGATCAGGAAAAAGTAGCTTTAGCGCTTATGCCAGCATCTGTGTTAAATTCGAGAGATCAATTAATCCAAGAACAAAAAAATGATCCCGAATTTGGATTAATCTGTAAGTATTTAGACGATCCTGAGTCAGTTTCATTAATTGAATCAGCCATTGCCTTAAACTGGTCCCAATCTTTTTCTTTAATCGATGGCTTGCTTTTTTATTCAAAATTATTATCATCTTATGGCGAATTACGAGTTGTAATTCCCCAATCTCTTCGTCAAGCCATCCTATTTGAGTTTCATGACTCTCCAATTTCGGGGCACTTTGGCATTAGGAAAACTTATAAAAAACTCAAAGATGCCTGTTACTTTCCTAAAATGAGGAAGTTTGTTAATGAATATGTTTCGAGTTGTCGCTTGTGCCAGCAATATAATTATAAAAATGTAAAGCCGGCCGGTAAATTAATTCCTATTAAAGTTGATTTTCCAAATCAAATTCTTGGACTCGACTTAATCGGTCCTTACCCCCTCTCTAAACTAAACAGATTTCGTTATGTGTTAGTTATGGTGGATTATTTTAGTAAATGGGTTGAATTTGTGCCTTTACGTAAAGCTTCGGCACAAGCAGTGGCCACTGCCTTCTTTAATAATTATATTTCTCGTTACGGCGCCCCCCTTCAAATTGTAACGGACCATGGTCCTCAATTTATAAGTAATGTTTTTAAGGCACTTTGCGATACACTCGAAATTAAACATGTCTTCACGGTTCCATATCGGCCGCAAGCTAATCAGGCCGAACGTGTTAATAGAACTCTAATAAACATGATTGCGACATTCATTGGTCAAAATCATGAAAATTGGGATCAGTTTCTTTATCATTTTGGCTATGCAATTCGTACAGCGGTAAGTGATGCAACCGGAAAAACTCCCGCTGAATTGTTTTTGGGCAGAAAGATTCTGACCCCCTTTCAAAAACTGGTATTAGTACAGCAAAACGCATCTCAATTTATTACGCGAAATATTGAAGAATTGCTACCAGAAGTTCAGAGAAATTTGACAAAAGCTCAAGAGCAGCAAGCTCTATATTATAACTTAAAACGTAGAATTTTAGAAGTAAAAGTGGGAGATAAAATACTCCTAGAATCACATTTTCTTAGCTCTAAAAAAGATTCTAAAGTAGCTAAATTTGGGCCAAAATTCATTGGGCCTTTTTCTGTTTTAAAGATAGAAAATAATAATTTGACAATTGATTTTAACGGCACCCCAACGACCATTAATGTTGATCAGGTCCGAATATTTAAAGAGCGCACTCAATCATATACTGAAACTCTTGATAGTGATAGCGTGCCGGGTTCAAACCCACCTGACGAACAGTCCGTCCTTACGCCTAACCTCACTCCCCAGCCTAGTGCTCCTGATTCTTGTACAGCTGATGAACTACCTACTCCTACAACACCCGAACAATCTGTTCAGGGCACTTCCGCTGACCAATCTAGTGTTAGCAGACACGTCGCACAAAAACGAGCTCGTAGTGGGTCATCAAACCATTCTAATGTGAAATTTCCTAGGCAAACTGGTCGCAAACGCGACTATTCTTTTACTAATGGCTCTTTTATACCGCAGAGTAAAAAGAAACATGGTTGGAACAAGGGTTTCAAACGCCCTCAAGCCCCCTCCTCAAAGTCCTCTGGAACACATCGCCCACAGAAGGTACTAGCAGTTCCAGATTCAGTGCACACCGACTCGTTCCGACCTAAGAGAAAAGCAAGGGTTCGAAAAAGACCTCCACCCTCTTCATCAGCTAGCGGACGGCACATGGAAAAATTCCTAGCAGCTCCTGACTCGATCGGCAAAGACGAGTTCTCTTCACACCACCGATTTAATACTCGGCGTCAAGCCAGACTCCGACAACAGGCTCAGCCATATGAATCACCTGCCGAGCAAGCCTTTGTACAAGCCTTTTGGGATAGCCCTAGACCCCGGTCTGAAAGCCTCCAACCCTGTGGCCTAGCTGACGAGTACATCGAGAACATTCACCAAGACCTCTGACCTTGCTGAAGTTACAGCTGCAAATTCACATCAGGTGATACCGTTCTCTATTTTTTTTTTCTCTATTACAAGTGCATTTCTGTCAGAGCTGTACAAAATGTTCGACGTACCTTGAAGCCTTTTTGGGACTTTATATTTTAAGAACTCTTACGAAAGTTATGGACTTTCCCAAACTAAAAATACAAAATTTAACTTAGCCATGAACTTTCAAATCAAAATTAATGTTCTGCTTCAATGTCAACATTTTTGTTCTCTCTTAAATATCTATTTTATGTATGTATTAGGTCTTTTACCTTGTAGCCATCTCCTGCAGAAAGCTGGTAATATAAACTGTTTTTTTTGGCCCCTTTGTAAATTTCCCCCCCTTTTTCTTTTGTCTTTCTATAAATGATGTATTTATAAACTGCATATTTGTATTTGTAAAACTTTTGAATATTTGTCTAAAAATTTATCTGTATGTACTTTTAGAGGGGGTAAAATGTTTTTTTTTAGCTATAAGCATAAAAGTCGTGTTTAACTATATAACATTAAAAAGGCTAACTACTCAGTTTTTTCCGCTTATGCTTTAGCTAAGGAGGGAGAAATATTTCTGTATGTAACCTATCTATTATGTTAATAGAGACGAACATGTCTCAGTTTCTTCTAGAGATGAATTGTCACTTTTTTTACTATGCATACTGTAAAAGTTTTTCCCATTTCAGACACTCTGATGGACTATTCTCTTAATCTGATGTTAACTCTTTTTATCTAAAGTGAAAGATCTTAATTTGATGTCAAAAAGTTCTTTTTTCCTGCTTATGGACAGCCTGTGGATTCTGACGTCTGCTCTAGTGCGAAGAAAGTTCAGCCTATTCTTGGTTTACTCATCTACCTTGCAGACGTAGAGCTCCAGATACCAGTCCAGCCAGTCAACTCATATTAATAAAGACTTTATAATTTTTTTCTCTTTTTATTTTAAAGACACTTACTCTTGTGTTATAACAAACTTTAAATGTCGCATTTTGTCACGAGCGACTTACATTGTAAAGCCAAGATCAAGTTGAATTTAATATATTGCCTTCCTGGCCTAACAGGGAGACGTTTGTTAATCCTACTGTAAGCCTGGTTTTAGCTCAGTCAGTCCCGGAGTTTCTCGGGGTAAACGAACGCCTTTTATTTAAAATTTTAAATTTTTTGCGTCCCCGAGTTTTCCGCTCAGGGACTTAACAAATTTTTAAGTTTTTCTCACCCAGTTAAAATTTAAGTGACGGCTGCACTCACACTTCAGAGATTTGAAATAGTTAGAGAGGGAATGAAGCTATTTAAATTTAATCGATCAAACCCGTTGGGGATTTTCCCGACTAAATTTTTTTCTAGGAGGGGGACTGTGAGGTTGAGACGTTAGAACGTCACCACAGTTGTTTCAATTAAGCTGGATCCAGCAAAGTAGGAAGTGGGGACGGTTAAAATCACTCCGTCGCCAGTGACTCGGTGACGGTTGAGGTCGAGCTAGTTTTGTGTCGGCAGGGTGCTGCATTAAAAGACTTAGATTTTGATTATTAGTTAAATCAGAAGTGATTTTTAAAAGTATGGATTGAAATGTAGTGAAAGGAGGGTGTAGGAAGAAGTATAAAAATAGAGATGGTTTTAGTAGATAGTGAGGATGTTGGAGGATCGTATAGTGGTTGTTGGAGGATATTATAGCGAGTGTGCTGATTCTTATTTTGGTGAATATCGAAAGTGGAGTAGAGGAGATTTAGTTGTGTGAAGTTAAGTAGTGTTGAGTGTTGGTGAGTGTCTACTAGTTTTCGGAAGTTCAAGCTGGGATAGAAGGGAATCCTCTGTCCCATAGTGAAGCCGTAGTTGGAGTACGAGTGTGACCGTCTCTACACCTTTCGACTATCTGCTGGGGTGAGATATTTAAAGTTATCTACTTAATTTGTTGATTCATATATTTTGATTAAGTAAAACGCTGGCTGAGCTATATAAATTTACCAGGCCGCCCTCCCATTAATCTGCTCAAATAAACTTTAGTTATTGTTATTTAAAGTCTTGTGTTCTCTTAGTAATCTAAGTATTTAAGTTAAGATGGAGTTTGCAGGAGCGCAAACTCCACATACAGATCAATGATATTTATACATAAGTCGGAAAACATAAAAAGGGCATACAAATAAATTTTTTCTCTTTCCGAGGCAAAAGGGAACATCAAACACAGACATATTTTTTTTTTTTTAGATAATGCACTACTTATATGAAAATGTTTAAAAAATGTCTAGATAAAATTTATGTCTATACTGGCACTAAACTGTTGATTTGGTCTAAATATTTTATCAGAAATAACACTGAATTGTTCATATTCAATTTTGGTATCGTATACATCTATAAAATTATGAATAATAGTATTTAATTCTTTTAGCTATGTGTAAGATTAATTTACGATTTCTGAGTGCAAAATATTTAAAATGAATACGTATAATGTTAAAATACTAACAAACAATTTTAAAAAATCGTACCATGCTACAATGTTTTCATGGAATCTGCATGCTGAATACAGATTAATTAACATTAACTGTTTTCATTTATATAACCAAAATAATTATAAAATTGCTTCTCAGTTAATCATTTACAACACCATTTTTGAATTATAACAGAAAGTTTATTCCTGTTGCTTCAAGTAAAATTAAACAAATCATTGGTTAAAAACAAAAACTATTTTATTTACGAGAGGGTTTCGAAACGTCTAGATTTCAATTATTTTTATACGTATATTTTGTTTTTTAAATGTATTTTAACTTAATTTTTGTCTCGTAAATAAAATAGTTTTTGTTTTTAATATATATAATTGAGACGGTTTGATGTTTGTGTACGTTAAATCATTGGTTAGATATTTTTTTAATTTTAAAAAGATATCAGATTTCTGATATAAAAATATTTGACAAAGAATTTTTAAATAATGCAAAACCTTTTGTTAGTTTTGTGTTACATAAAAATATTTGATAATTTTTGTAAAAATAGTCTTTCCTGAAAGTTTATATATATATACAAAGTTGTTTTCATTCATATAAAGCTCGCTTTTAGTTTAAAATGATAAAAATGCTTATATATATCTCATTATCGTAAGAGTATATCGTGTTATAGTAAATAAGTTTTAACATAACGTTCAACAGTAAAAAATGAAAGACACCTATCGAAAGATCGATTTGTAAATTGGTTAAATTAAAAATCTCAAATTAACAAACGTTTTGTTATAAGAAATTTTACACTTTGTAAATTTAATTTTAAGCAAAAGCTGTGTTATCAGTAAAATGTATTGAAAAACTACTGTTGAATAAATAAATAAATAAATAAAAATGAAAAAAAAAATCAATCAAACGTTATAAAATAAATAAATATTTGAATGAGATTTAAATATATCATTTGTTTTTTGTAGATTTTTTTCTCTTTTAAAAATAAATGCTTAGGATAGATGGAATCGATTTTTTTTTTTCGAATAAAATTTTAGGATTAAAAAAAAAAAAAAAATTAAATTTAGTTTCTTCAGAAAAGTAAGTAATTATTTTATTTTTTAAATAAAATTTTAAAAAACATTATGTTTGTTTTTTAAAAAATATATATTTTGAAATTTTAAAGTTTCATTTGAATTTAAGTACTTATGAAAAGTACGATTTTATGTTCACTTATTTAAATTCTTTGTTAATATTTATCCATGCAAAGAATTCTTTTTATCTTAAAATAAAAATGGTAGTTAATTTCAATAATGACTGATTAGAAATGTAAACAAACATTATCTCTCGAACGCACTAATTTATAATATTTTATTTAAAAAAAAGGCATGCATTTAAACAATTTAAACAAAAATTTGCTAAGTGTTATACTTCTAAAATACTGCCTCTGTTTACTTGACATTGTAATTATTAGTTACCTTGGCTGTATTGTATGAAAGGCTTTTATATACAAGAAACACATATCTTGTATGTTTAAACATATACAAGATACCATACTTTCAATATATAAACATAGAAATTATTTGAAAGTAGAATACTCAGATACAGGAAAAAATAATAAGAAGAAAAATAAATTAAAATATTGCAACGCATTTTCTGACAGCTTGCATGAAAGTTAAAATAAATTTCACTATAACAAAATAAATGAAAAATTATCAAAAATTTACGAAGTTCCAACAAATGTAAAAAAAAAAATCTCATATCGGATGCAAATTCCTTTATATTAAAATAATATCATTTAGATGTAAAAATTTCCAAAACAGATAATAACATATTAAAATATTTTATTTATATATGTAAACAGACATTGCATGCCAAATTTCAACAGGACAAATTCCCTGTTAATTTAGAGCACAGCGAAGAAATTCACAGGCACCATATCGTAGAACAACACGTGCAATCAATTTTTGAAATATTTTCAAAACATACTTATATTTAATATGGAATTACGAATATGTATATATATATATATATTTGAGTTTGAAGATTTCAGACGAATGGCCAATTTATGTTAGGTTAAAGGTGAGAAAACAGAATTTCTCTCTTATCATTTTATAAAATATATATAGTTTAAATAAATGCATATTGAATTTATAAATAATGTGTGAAGTAATTCAATGAAATAGTGTTTTGTTTTTCCAGTAAATAAAAGTTTTTTTTTTTTTTTTTTTTTTTTTTTTTTAAATGAACATTTTGAAAGATGATTTTCATTATAAGATATATTTATTTTAATCAGTAAGTATTTTTAATTTAGAACTTTTCTTTATAGATATTTCTTTTCTTTTTTTTAAACCCCAGTGATAAGCATTATTTATTTAAGTTAAAGTCCAAATGAAACGTTTTATTTATACAAGTATAAACAGAATGTGTTGTCTAAGGTATTCGAGAATGTATAAATAATTTTCTGTTTGTTTTAAAAATGTACTGCCTCTTTGTTATTATTGATCACTTATAAAAATTAAATAAATGTTTTTTAGTTAGATTCTTCATCTATTAAAAAAAAAAAAAGTATTAGTTAAAACTTATATTTTTATAAATGAATCACTGTATATAAAATTTTATCGTAACTGTGCGTGTAAATATTTATTTTTAAACTATTTATGGCATAAGAAAATTAACACAACATATTTCCAGAAAGAGTTTATAAATTGTACTAAAATCTCATTATTTTTTTTAAATGTGTAATTATAAAGCTAATAGTTTTTATTTTTATTTCATCTATTAACAAAATAATAACAACTGTAGAAAAATTACCTATGTCTTCATGGGGTTAAAATTTAAAATATCATAGCTTAAATTGTTAACATGTTTTCGAATAAAAAGGATATAATGAACTTGAATTGTCAACAAAAAGGTGAAAAGATAAAGAAAATATTTCATGTTTATTCAGATTTATTTTTTGAAGACTTTAGTAATATAGCCTTATAGGTTGTCATTATAAGATAATTAATTTTTATAAAGTTATATCAGAATTATAAAAAATAAAAAAAACTGTTATGTACAAGAAAATTTTGCAAATTATTATTTTTCGAATATTGATGTAGTTATGTGTAAATAATGCAAGACATCATACTTTTTCTTCCAAAAAAGAGATAAACAAATTTTAAAACTAAATAAGTTATTGACGATTCCACGTCTGTTTCAGTAGATTTATATATTTAAGAAGTAATGGGAAAATAATGGAAAGTTTCATGAATTATATTGTGGTGTGGTGAAAAAAATCACAATGTGTATATGTTAATACCAAAAAAATTATTTATTAAAAAATAATAATAATATTAATAATAATAAGGAAATTGTCTAGTATTACAGATTCTGAGTGGAATTCTATTTTAGAATGGACTATGATTATTATTTTGTCACTCATTGCAATTCTCCCCTATGCAAATCTAGCAGAATATACTAGTGGATCTGCAGATCAGGAGCCTCAACGTCCTATTTGCATCAGACATTTTTCAATAGGTCATTTTTATTTATTTCTTATTATATAATAGTATATATTGATTCGATCGACTTATTACCATAATCAGATACATTCCTGAGGGGGGCTGCCGCCCCCCTCACCCCCCCGCTGTATCTCTCTTTCTATACCTATTTGTATATCATATAAAGTGTTACGGAATTGTAAATAATTGCATTTATTTTTGTATAAATTTTTGTCGTTTTAGCGTTAAAATAGCCTAACTTTCCTTTAAAAACGAATTGAAAAGCTCCAATAAGGGAAGAAATAAATTTGGCGCCAAATTTTGCGACTGTTTCCCTCCTTGGCGATTTTTTTGGCGACCTTGGCGAGAAAATCCTTATTAGGGATATACCAAATATGGAAGCTCTAATCTCATTGGCTGATGAGATACGATAATTTTCCAGAACAGTCTGTGTTCGATAGAATAGTATAAAAGGAGCATTTTTTTAGCCAAGGCTTCCAATCTCAGATCTGTGTTGGTTTCGTCAAATGCTTGCTTTGCTTTGAGCCTCTTTGAATGAGACTTGCTTTATGTGTTATTGCTAAACAGTTTGTACTGTTGTTTTGCTGTTAACGGCTGTTGTTTAAGCTATGTTTACTGTTTGAATTGAAGCTGATACTTGGTTTATAGACCTGTATTCTTCTGGAACTTTCTGTGAATAAATCACTGAATTTTTGCAAGTTTCGCCCTTCATTCTCGGAAAACTTACAAACCCCCAAGTACGCAACAATATGCATTTTTATTAAACGACGGTCTTGTATTATTTCCCGGAAATTCATAAATACCGAATTTCATACAAAAAAAATTACATAGCATATCGGAAATATTTTGCGTAACCTTTAAACTAATTATCAATTTTATGCCCACAATTTTCAACATGAAAACAGGCTTTTAAAATTCTAATAAAATTTCATTATATTTGATGGGGTGTAACCATGTTAAAATACACTTTTAAGAAATATCGACTATACACCATAAAAGTACGAAATTCCTTTATGTATCCCGGAAAAGTAACTACAGTCATTATAAACGCCAATAATAAGAATAAATCTAATTAATTATAACTCATTAATCTTTCAAACTAATTTGACATCATTTGGATGATTACAGTACACACTCGGAATTATTTTGTGTGGTCCCATAAATTATTTAGTCTATACATAACCTTTTTTTAGAGTAAACTTGATTTTAAGCATCTTTATAATGTATGTTAACTTTATTAAGTTCAATTCAGCATAAACGCATTAAAGTGCGCGCTTAAATTAAAAATTCGTCCATAGGCTCTAATGTTACGAAATTCTTTCGTGTGTCTTTGTAAACGAACCATAAACATTGTATACACCAGTAAAAACTTTTTAGCTTATTTTGCATTTAAAATTAATAATTGTTCCAAATTTAACATCGTTTGGATGACTAAGTGACATTGTCAGAACACTTTTGTAAGGTCCTGTACATTAATTAGAAAGCTTAAGAGCACATATTTTCTTCAAGCAACAAAAGTTTAAGCATCTTACTCACGTACTCTAGTTTCATTTTCTTCATTGCAAAGTAATGATATTAAAATGCGTTTAAACAAAATTCACCCCATACGCCGTAATGTTAAGAATTTTGGCGTGTCCCTGTACACAGTTTATAAAAAATATAGCAATGAAAATTATACAGCTACTTATATGGAAAGCTGGAATGTGTGCGCCAATTTGCAAGTCAATCGAAGGATTTTTGCGGCCGCTATTGCGGTACATACAAATTCTTCCCATAGGCCGTAAGGATAAGAAAAATTTTGGCGTGTCCCTGTACACGAACAACAAAGGGAATACACACCTAACACTATACAGCTAATTCCGTTGGGCTCGTGAATATGTGTACCAAATTGCAAGTCTATAGCGTTATTTTTGGGGCCGCTATCGCGGTGCATACAAATTCTTCCCATAGGCCGTAATGATAAAAAAAACTTTGGCGTGTCCCTGTACACGAACTACAAATGGAATGCACACCCAAAACTATACAGCTAATTTCGTGGGGATCATGAACATGTGTACAAAGTTTCAAGTCAATAGCGTGATTTTTACGGCCGCTATCGCACGACAGACAGACAGACAGACAGACGGACGGACCGACGGAACCCAAAATCCTTTTGAGTCTCAACAGAGGGCCTCCACTGACGTTTCGGCAAAAATTGAAGTCAATAGCTTGATTTTTGCGGCGGCTATCGCGGTACATACAGATTCTTCCCATAGGCCGTAATGATAGAAAATCTTTGGCGTGTCCCTGTACACGAACTACAAATAGAATACACACCTAAAACTATACAGCTGATTCCGTTGGGCTTATGAACATATGTACCAAATTGCAAGTCGAAAGCGTGATTTTGTGGCTGCTATCGCGGTACATACAAATTCCTCCCATAGGCCGTAATGATAAGAAAAACTTTGGCGTGTCCCTGTACACGAATTACAAATGGAATACACACCCAAAACTATACAGCTGATTTCGTGGGGCACATGAACACGTGTACCAAATTGCAAATCGAAAGCGTGATTTTTGTGGCCGCTATCGCGATACATACAAATTCCTCCCATAGGCCGTAATGATAAGAAAAACTTTGGCGTGTCCCTGTATACGAACTACAAATGGAGTACATACCAAAAACTATACAGCTGATTTCGTGGGGCTCATGAACACGTGTACCAAATTTCAAGTCAATAGCGCTATTTTTGCGGCCGCTATCGCGCGACAGACAGACACAGCCCAAAACCGTTTTGAGTCTCAACAGAGGGCCTCCACTGACGTTTCGGCAATAAGTTAAGTTTTATTACTTTAAAATAGATAATTCAACATTTTACTTTAAAATATCTTCTAAAATATGACAGTATTAAATAGATATCTCACTTATCCAAAATTATTAAATGAAAATAAATCTTTTGAAATTCGTGAGTAAATAAAGTTGCATTAAAATAAATAAATAGACTAAAAATTTTTTCACAAAATAAAATATGGATTTTTCAAACTGAAACAGAAGAACATTGCATAAAAATTCTCATTATATCACTAAATAATAATAATAATATAATAAAATTTCATTAGAAAGTAATAACAACAAGTTATTTTTATCTTTTTTCTCTAAAAGAAAATATAGAATTTATAAACTAAAAAAAAAAAAAAAATCATTAAATCTAAAAACAGTTACATAAATAAAAATAACAAAAAGAAAATATAAAATTGACAAACTGAAAAAAAGGGAAGAGAATTGTTTTTAAAAAAGTATTTCATTAAACCTAAAAAACAGTTGCATTAAAAATAATAACAAATAAAAAACTTCACAAAAAGGAAATATAGAATTAAGAAACTGAAATTAAAAAAAGAAAAGCAAAGAATTATTTTAAAAATGAAAAATGATTATCTGTTTAAAAAATTTTCGCATGTTTTAAAATTAATTATGATTACTTTATTACTATTGTAGATAAAATTTAAGAAAATGGAATTGTTTTAAAGTTCTTGAAGAACGAAAAATCTGGAGCAATAATTTTCTAATGTTTAAAAAAATATTCGCATAAATGAAACAAATTACCAACATCATATAAATATTTTGGGAAGATCACATCATTTATCAACCTTCGTACTGTCTGAACCCTCTTACACGAATTCAGTTTGAAGCAAGTGGGGGAAATGTCTTCCAACCCTCTTTCTTCTAGAAAATATAAAGATGGAAGTTCGGGGTAACGTCGTCGTAACTCAGTCGGTAGCGCGTGAGGCTTGCATGCCACAGAGAATGGGTTCGAATCCCTTGAAGGGTAATATATAGGTTTTAAAACTTCTTAACACACCATAAATTTTAAGCCAGCACAGCTGGTTTCGAAATGACTTAGCCTTTCTTCATCAGGTGCAAAAAAAAAAAAAAAAAAAAAAAAAACACGTGCTTTTGCCCTGCTTTCAGTCTTGCTTTTGCCTCCAAGCAGGGCAAAATCCAGAGGGGGAGGAGCAACACAAACAACCAATGGAAAGCATCATGCAGGACCAATCAGAGAGGTACACACACACACACACACACACACACACACACACACACAAAAAAAAAAAAAGGAGGGAGGGAAGGAATAATCAATTAAATTTTTCGTTTTATTTATTTTATTAATATTATACTAATAAGTAAATTTAATAAAATTTATTTTATTAAATTTACTTATTGCTTACTTATTTACTTACTTTATTTTATTATTATAACTATTATTATGTCATAAACATAATGAAGGAAATTACTTAATTGTATTAAACAAATTTTTCCAGGCTGTAGACAGCAAAGTGGAATCGGATTTTACATTGACAATTTTATCACGATTAAGGTAAATAGCTAAATTTTCCAAAAAATCCAGTTCGGAAACGCGTTTGGCATGAAAGATAATTTTAGCACTCTTAAAATTAAAACTATGATCAAATTCCCAACTGTGCTTCGCAATAGAAGATTTAGAAATTTCATGATTAACAACATAACGAGAATGTTCACGTAAACGACATTCAAGATTTCTTTTTGTTTGACCAATATAAGATAAGACCGAAAAATATCTATCTTATATTGGTCATTGGTCAAACAAAAAAAAGAAAAGAAAGAAATCTTGAATGACGTTTACGTGAACATTCTCGGTATGTTGTTAATCAAGAAATTTCTAAATCTTCTATTGCGAAGCACAGTTGGGAATTTGATCATAGTTTTAATTTTAAGAGTGCCAAAATTATCTTTCATGCCAAACGCGTTTCCGAACTGGATTTTTTGTAAAATTTAGCTATTTACCTTAATCGTGATAAAATTGTCAATGTAAAATCTGATTCCATTTTGCTGTCTACAGCATGGAAAAATTTGTTTAATTCAATTAAATAATTTCCTTCGTTATGTTTATAGCATAGTAATAGTTATAATAAAATATTTCTAATTAAAAAAAAATTAATAAATAAATAAATTTTATTAAATTTACTTATTAGTATAATATTAATTAAATAAATAAAACAAAAAAATTTAATTGATTATTCCTTCCCTCCCTCTTTTTTTTTTTTTTTTTTTTTTTTTTTGTGTGTGTGTGTGTACCTCTCTGATTGGTCCTGCATGATACTTCCTATTGGTTGTTTGTGTTACTCCTCCCCCTCTGGATTTTACCCTGCTTTCAGTCTTGCTTTTGCCCCCAAAGCAGCAGCACGTGTTTTTTTTTTGCACCTGATGAAGAAAGGCTACATCCTTTCGAAACCGGTTGTGCTGGATTGAAATTAATGGTGTGTTAAGAAGTTTTAAAATCTATATATTGATTGTACATCAGTTTTAAATTTAGTTTTGGCTTGTAGGGTAATATAGTAATATCGTTTTGTAAAACAATAAATCGAGCGAATTAAAGCAGTCAATAAAATAATTAAGATAGAATTTCGCTCATTAAGATTCATTGATGAACTATTCATTAAAATTCATTAGTAGTAGCTACGTCATCTAAAATCTCGTTCTCTTTTCGGTTGATGACGTCATTCTCTATCATGTTTTGACAAGAGTCTGTGTTGTCCCTTTGAAAAACTCTATCCCATCACCCCTCCCTTACATGTTCTAACCATAGATATAGTAATATATATAGATCTACCATCCCCATGTTATCGAACAAAAAATTTTGAGGCCGAAAAAAAGTTCTAAAATCAGCCATTAGAGAGTATTGAAAAAAAGAATAAAAGGAAAAATGAATTTGAAACTGTATCTGGAGTTTTTCATTCACCTTTAGTAAATAAATTATTCATAAATTTTATTTACTAAATTATCAGTGCGTATTCCTGTGTGTGATTTACTCGGGGAAAGGCAGCCATTAGAGTGACTTTTCCAAAAAAAACTAGTATGTTGTGGCCACCACAAGACTTTCTTCTATATTTACCTATACATATTCAATCAGTAACAATATTAAAAAAAAAAAAAAGTACGATTTTTTTTCTAAGTTTTTTTTTTTTTTTTTTTGTTAAAAGTAAAAAAAATCGGTAACTTTGTTTTAAATTATCACAGATTTATAGTTCAACCATTCGTTTTAAAGGTATTGACGAGACCTTTCGAAAGATACCCATCTTGAAAATTTATCCCCCCGGGGGGGGGGGGGGGGGTACTTCCCCCCAGGGGGGGAAGCGATGCCCCCCATGCAGAAAATTTTTTTCCTAGTTACATACTACTATTATCAATAATTCATATTAATTTTACAATCACAAGTTTAAAACAACTCTTATGCACATTTATACGAATTTTTGTCCTATGCTGCCATGTTAAAAATTTAGATAAAATGCTATCACAGCGCCACCTGTTGAGCTATTGATCCCCAAACATAATCAGCACTAGTTAATGTCGGGGACAAACTAAATACCAAGTTTGGTTAAATTTCGTTAAAAAAAAAAAATTGCGATTTTTTTTCAGTTTTGTTTTGTTAAAACTAAAAAAAATCGATAACTTTGGTTTAAATTATCACAGATTTATCGTTCAACCATTCGTTTTAAAGGTATTGACGAGATCTTTCGAAAGATACCCATCTTGAAACTTTGCCCCCCCCGGGTGGGAACTTCCCCCCCCGGGGGGGAAACCGATGCCCCCACATGCACAAAAATTTTTTCCTAGTTAACTACTACTATTATCAACCTGATCTTTCGAAAGATACCCTTTGTGAAAATTAACCCCCCTGGGGGGGTATTTCCCCCCTAGGGGGGGGGGGGGGAAGCGATGCCCCCCCTCATGCAGATAATTTTTTTCCTAGTTACATACTACTATTATAAATAATTCATATTAATTTTACAATCACAAGTTTAAAACAACTCTAATTATGCACATTTATACGAATTTTTGTCCTATGCTGCCATGTTAAAAATTTAGATAAAATGCTATCACAGCGCCACCTGTTGAGCTATTGATCCCCAAACATAATCAGCACCAGTTTATGTCGGGGACCAACTAAATACCAAGTTTGGTTAAATTTCGTTAAAAAAAAAAAGAAAAATTGCGATTTTTTTCTAAGTTTTTTTTTGTTAAAAGTAAAAAAAATCGATAACTTTGTTTTAAATTATCACAGATTTATGGTTCAACCATTCGTTTTAAAGGTATTGATGAGACCTTTCGAAAGATACCCATCTTGAAACTTTGCCCCCCAGGGTGGGTACTTCCCCCCCGGTGTGTGGGGGGGGAACCGATGCCCCCACATGCACAAAACTTTTTTCCCAGTTAACTGTTACTATTATCAACGAGACCTTTCGAAAGATACCCATCTTGAAAATTTACTTCCCCGGGGGGGTACTTCCCCCCCAGGGGGGGGGAACCGATGCCCCCACATGCACAAAATTTTTTTCCTAGCTAACTACTACTATTATCAATAATTCATATTAATTTTACAATCACAAGTGTAAAATAACTCTCTTTATGCCCATTTATACGGAATTTTGTCCTATGCTGCCATGTTAAAAATTTGCATAAAATGCGATCACAACGCCACCTATTGAGCGATTGATCCCAAAATCTAATCAGCACCAGTTTATGTCAGGGTGCAACTAAATACCAAGTTTGGTTAAATTTCATTCATTGGTTCGTGAGATACATGGTCCACAAAAAAATGATACAGACAGACAGACAGACAGACATACAGACAGACAGACATTTTCTAAAAACTATTAATTCGTGTTCTCCACATCCCAAAACATGTAAATCCATCAAAAAGTGGACTTCGAAAATTTTCGCGAATCCAATACTTTCTCTATATTACATATAGAAGAAAGTAAAAAGCATCACTTTTTCCCTCTCGCTGATCAATCTATGTCTTATTACTATATCTATGGTTCTAACAGGATACTGTGTTGCCAGTTTGAGAAAACGAAACTCTACCCCCGTCATCTTTCACAAAAAAGCCACGCCCCCTTTTGATGACGTCCCTCCTTTGACTGACAGTTTGGCCCAGCCTTTTGTCCCTCAAAGCGCGCGGCTTACTACTAATTTCCACTAAAGTTTCCTGAACTGGAAAAACTAATTTTAGCTTTAATTTTCCAATTCAGCTAGATTTAATATCCCTCCGCATATTCTAAAGTCAACATTACTCATTTAGAAGCCATTGCATTTTAATTTATTAGTTAAAGAATGATATGACACAAAATTCAATTTTCCAAGCTTTAACTTTATTTCTAAGAAGTATACGCATTCTGAAATACGACTTTTATAATTATTATTTCTTTCCTATCTCTTTACACAGATTATTCTTACATAGTACTTTCTTGAGTGGGGTAGGTATATGCTCTATTCAATTTTTTTTTTTTTTTTTTTCAATATCTTATAACAGACATATGATGGGTTTTACCAACTTTCTTAGTTTGGAGAAGAATTTTAAGCCTTTCGAAGTATTCTTTGGATATGAAAGGCAAGGTTAGGCTAATATAACCATTTTTAATGGAATTTTAATTAATAAGCTCAAAGGTAAATTTCGTTTTTGATGCATAGAGACATGGCATATATAATTAAAATATGTGGACATACGCGGCATCATAAAATTTACACCTTAGAATAAAAATATTGATTAACAAGGACAGTTTTTTAATGTTTGACAACTTGACATTTATAATCAATTTTCCTTTTATAACTCATACATTCACTAACTTTAAATCTTGTCTACACATTTTTGTTCATTTAAACCTGCTAATGAATCGTTTATTCAGAATTAACTCTATTTATTGAAGTCATTTGAAACATTAAAAAAATGTGTTACTAGCAGAAAAACAAAACAAAAAGAAAAACCTCTGAGCCTATGTTTGTTTTTTAAGTAATAGATGTAAAATTCTGCACGAAACAGAATTTAATTTAGTAGGACAGAACTTATTTTAATGTATTCTTCCATATAAAGACATGCAGTAACTGAGTTATCCCCCAGCATCGGTTATTATATTCATTTCTTAACGTTTTTTTGGTATAGCTTTAGCCTCTTAGCGTCTTTTATATTTTGGTTGTCATTTTGGTGCTGAATTAAAATGGCTATAGCAATTGCACAAGTAAAGATCTTGGCGAGGAAATTCCGAGCTACTTCGGTACCAAATTTCAAATTTCACCAAGGGGTTCTATGCTAAAATTGTGTTCTTTAGCATGATTTTCTCACTTTTATTTCAGTTATTAAAAAAAAAAAAAAAATGCGGGGCAGTCTTTGGGGACTGCCGATAGAAGTGAAAACTAAGTAACTTGTGAATTGTATCGTGGAGCTATTAGATTATTATTTTTGAATTATTTTTGGTTTGTAAAGAAGTGTTAATGACCAATTTAAACTTTAATCATTTAAACTTTAAATTTATATTGAAAGGAAAAAGAAGAATATAACAGTCTGTATAAAAACACGTGCTTGTACTTTGTGAACTATGTATATACTGTGGAAAAAGTACATACATACATAGAGTATAGAACTAGTAAGAGACAGATGCCAGTAGCCAGTATATTACTCGTATTAGTATACATTTTATACACACACACACACACACACACACACACACACACACACAAACACACACACACACACATATATATATATATCAGTACAAAAAACCCTTAACGGCTTAAAAGTTTGTGACGCCGCTACTTTGTGGCTATAAGAATTTGAAATATGAGTCTTAAAAATAATGATATTAAATTTTAAGTGACGCTTTGCAATTAGTTAAAATATACATAGATATAAAATATACATAGAAAATATACATTCACTTTTATCCTTTATTTATATTTATAATGCAAACGTAATATTTCTAACTTCAAGATCAGACAGATATTTAAAATACACTCACTGATGCTTTTTCATTCGCATTTCAAATTCAAAATAACAGTTTTAAAAGGAATGATATAAAAATTCCAGTGACGCCTCGGTGTTATCTTAAAAGATTTGTTTTTAGATTCCATTAAAATTACTTTTGTTTTGCTAATAAAATATATTTACACATTTAAACAGTGCTTTTAATTTTCAAATATACTGTCAAATAATTATACTTTCACTGAGTTAGTATTATAAAGTAAAATTATTTATTTCAATAAATTGATTTATCTTTTGCATCACGCTATCCAAAACATAGTATCATAGTGTCCAACTAAGTGAAAATTTGCTCAAAGAGGTAGTGTGACGTAAAGAAAACATTTACACAAATTTTACTTGCAGTTTTGGATAGCGTGACGCAAAGGATAAATCAATTTATTGAAATAAATAATTTTACTTTATAATGCTAACTCAGTGAAAGTATAATTATTTGACAGTATATTTGAAAATTAAAAGCACTGTTTAAATGTGTAAATATATTTTATTAGCAAAACAAAAGTAATTTTAATGGAATCTAAAAACAAATCTTTTAAGATAACACCGAGGCGTCACTGGAATTTTTATATCATTCCTTTTAAAACTGTTATTTTGAATTTGAAATGCGAATGAAAAAGCATCAGTGAGTGTATTTTAAATATCTGTCTGATCTTGAAGTTAAAAATATTACGTTTGCATTATAAATATAAATAAAGGATAAAAGTGAATGTATATTTTCTATGTATATTTTATATCTATGTATATTTTAACTAATTGCAAAGCGTCACTTAAAATTTAATATCATTATTTTTAAGACTCATATTTCAAATTCTTATAGCCACAAAGTAGCGGCGTCACAAACTTTTAAGCCGTTAAGGGTTTTTTGTACTGATATCATTACTTTTTAGTGGTTATTGATCAAAAAATTAAAACAAGTCCTTCTGGCTCCTAGGAAGGGTAAACTAATTTATCTTTTCGTATGAAGTTGTCACCATTTTTTTTCAAAATGGCAGCTACAATTTATTAATGGACTTAGTGGATTTATAAAAGAAGGCTATTTATATATGGAGTTTTAAGCAAATCGGTTCATAAAACCTTTCTAATGTAAATTTGAAATGTTCAGTGTGTTGGCACAGGGAAACAAGAGGGTGGATTAAGTTGGCAAATGAACATATCAAATACATTTCTGAGATAAATCCACACTACAAATTTAGTGTGAATTAATTCAGTATTTCAAACGTTATCATACTCACAAATTTTCAAGTAGCCTGCCACTTGGAAACAAAATGGAGAAGCTTCGCACTAGAAAAATTTATTGACTGGGATTCTCAAACTCTTAAAAAAAAAAAAAAAAAAAAAAAAAAGTAAGTGAAAATTTTCAAATTTAAGTTAGAATTACGTAATTTACATTTTGCAAGTTTCTTTTTAGAGAATTACAAATTAAACAATTTAAAAAATATATCAAGTAAATATTAAAAATGGAATTTTATATATTTTCTTTCCCCTTTTGAGGCTAAGTATACTGCTCCAATATTCACAATTTAAATTTTCATCAAAAGTGCAGGTAAAAATTACTTCCTATATATTTTCATATAAAACGTTTGGGGGGAAAAATAGACAAAATATAAATTAAGCTTTACATTTCTATAATTTTACAAATAAGATAAAATCACCTGGAGAAAAATTTTAGGGAAAATATAAGTTAAGTTTAAAAAAAATGAAATTTCTGCGTAAAAGTACTATTTCATAAATATATTTACAACTACAATAAACAAAAAACGCTCCTTTAATTTTAAATAATTATTTCTACATGTTTCGAAGCTATTAAAAGTTTTTTTTTTTCTTTCTTTCTTTCTTTTTTTTTTTTTTTTTTTTTTTTAAAGAAAAATAAATTAAATGTAGTGGCGCCATCTAGTAGTTTTTTTGAAAATCATATATACAGATTTAACTTTTTTTTTCATTAAAAAAAAAAAAAAAAAAAAAAAAAACTTGTTTAGAAACAGGTAGAAATAGTTATTTAAAATTAAAGGAGGATTTTTTGTTTACTGTAATTGTAAATTATGAAATAGAATTTTTCATGCACACACTGTTTCATCCTCTAGTCATTGCTTTGAATAATAATAATAAAAAAAATTGATTATGTTAATATTTAAAATATGTATCATTTTAAAGTCTGAAAAATAAATAAATGAATAAACACTAACTGTATTTTCAAAAGAGATTTTTAATTTTTAAAAAGAAATATATATATATATATATATATATATATGTATTTACGAAAGAGTATGTTTTAAATAAAAACGATAGATGGCGCCAAAACTGTATTTGCTGTTTTTTTCCATTCCCGGAGCGTAAGGATACATGAATAGGAATCGCAAATCATTGAGTTATTATAAAATCGATTTTCATGAATGATTAAAAAAATTTTCGCTTTAAAAAATTGTAAATTCATCATTATTATGATAAAATGGAATATCTAAAATTACAAAATACTTCCTTATTTAAAATATTATCTAAATATTTCTTTGACTAAATATGAAATTTTGAAGTCAAAACTATTTTTTTCATAACAGAAGAGCAAATATATTTAAGTGAATTTGACTTAGTATATATACAATAAATATTTTAAACACGTAATAAAGTACTTTTGCGTTAAAAAGAAATTCTAAATAATTCATTGGCTGCATTCAAGTCGGTCAACAAACCAACCCACATACTTTACAAGTAAGAACCGAATAACAGCGTTTTCACCCGAAGAAACATATGTAATTGGCGGAGTAATATAGTTCCATATTTAAAGCGATTTATATAAAAAACAAGAGTTTTCCTGAAAAAAACAAAAACGTTACTAGATTCAGAAAGATCCCATTAACAACATATATTAATTAAATTAAAATCGTTCGTGCGGTTTTAGAGATATTTTTATTACATCCTTACATGGTTACGCCACACATTTTCCCTTTTTCGCTTTAAATTGAGATTCAGATCTCAAAACATACTGCATGTAGAAATGTAAAATTTTCAGGATAGATTAAGACCGAAGATAAAAGACTATTTTGAAAAAATCAGAACAAAATATGGCTTATTTGTTGAGATATTAAGTGTCGGCTTTTACAAATCTCTTTGATGTCAGACTAGGCGTATATATGAGTTCGCAGCTTTCCGTCCGTTTGTCCTTCCGCTTGCGTCACTCGAAAAACTGCCGTTTTTCATGATATGTATATGAGGCATGCCGTGCCGTGCGCTACATATATAGATATATATGTAGAGAGATATATTCTTTGTACATATATAATGTATACTAATAACGCACAGAGGTATATCTATGTACATATATACACAGTATACATATAGCTCATGGAAAGCGTTCGGTGACGATGACGCGAATGCGAGTTCCATGATTTTTGTTCACCCAAAAGTGCTGAACGCGCCTAAAGAAGTTTTCACTTAAAAAAAAAAAAAAAAAAAGTTTCTACGTTCATTTCGCCCCTTAACATAAAAAGAAATATAATTACTTATATATATATTTATTTATTTATTTTTGGCATCATTTTTTTTTATAAAGTGTTTAAAGTGAAAATTGAGTTTTTATTTAGTATCTTCTGAACTAATTATCCGATTGCACGAAAAAATACAGCGTTAGCTAGATTTTGTCCTAATTTATAAGTGTACCATTTATTTTTTTTTTTATTTTTTTTTTATGTAAAATCTAATAATGCGGGGCTAAAAATCGGGACATATACAATGATAAACTTACAACTTTATATATTAAAAAAAGAAAAAAAAAAAAAAACTGTTTGCACATTTATTCAAGGTGATTGGTAAAAAGTGCTAACGACGGCGAAATTGCTCTCTGAAAGAAATAGTAAGACATGTTATACTAATAATCATGACAGATTTTTTTTTTTTTTTTTTTTGCACAGCTGCAGTATTAGTGATCGAAAATTAGAAAATGTTAATAAATAAATAAATAAATAAATAAACAAAATTAAATAAAAAATAAATAAAAATAAAAATAAAATAAAAATAAAATAATAAAATAGTTTTGATTAAAAAAAAAAGTTTTTTTTTTTTTTTCTTTCTTTTTAACAATAGTGATTAATTAGGTGATGGATTAGGTGAAACATACGTGTGATCGGCATAAGAAGATAACTGCATACTTTTACGCAATATTTATGACATATGATGCTTAGTTATAGCATACACACACACACACACACGCACACATATATATATATATCCTTCCCCTCAAAAAACTACACTCGTTTATTTTTCTTAAAAGAATAAATAAGTAATTAAAAATAAGGATAAGAAAATGTAGATAAAGCCTTGTTTGAATTCGAGAATATGTAGTTTTCAGCAACTAATCAAATGTCAATGCTATTTTGCTATTCAGCTAAATAAAGCACTAGATTGCCTAGAATCGACATAACATTCTTATATGGTTCAGTGCGTATCTTTTCCTTGCTTTACAGGATAATTCAGTCATTTTTAGTACTGCACATTCTTCAGGATAAAAGAAAATACGCAAGAAAAAATGCGCTATAAATAACAAACAAGAAAGTTTTCCTTCAAAGTTTTAGTTTTGTAAGGTGAAATTTCAGGCGCACTGGATAATTTTTTTTTTTTTTAAATTTAAATCGAAACTTCTCATACATACATATGTATTTTAATGTGTGATATTTGAAACAAAGTATACATAAGCTTAAACAATTTTGAGGAATTCAAGTGTTAACTAAAATAACATTTTATAACTTACTGGTTATAATATAATTTTCTGTACTAATTAGTAGAATATAAGTGTATTTTAATAATATTATAACTAATTGGTTTAAATACATAACTATAAAATTATGGAATACACTTTTTAATCATTAAAAATATGTGTCATTCATTGTAAAAGTGGTGTAACTCCATATTTTTAAAATGTGTATTTTTTTGCTTAATTGCATCACATTTAGTCATACTTTTCCTTATACGAGTGAATCGAAACACCAATAATTGCATTAAAATATGGGATATTATTTGCTTTTTCAGAGAAATGAAACTTCTAAATATTCATCATAAAAGTTTGCATTAAATACTAAAAAATCGATAACACTAACTGAATACTTGTATTTTTTTTTTTTCATACACAAAAGTTTACAAAGGGTTCATTATTTCAAAATCCATTTACAAGGAAATAATTCATTTTTACAGTGAAAGACCCATATATTATTGTTTTTGTATAATTTTTTCTCCTTCTTCTCTGTTTTTCTCCATAAAGTTGTTTTCTAATATTCTTGGTATTTTCATCTTATGTAATATTTTTAAGTTTACTATTCAATTTTTTCTCGTATAGTGCATCTTTTGTATCTGTTTGATAATATTTTTTGGTATTAAGAGTCCCCAGTAGTCAGATACCTTCTTTTCTCCTTCCCCATGTACTCCAATGGGATTTTTGTTGCTTTGTATTTTTCTGATACCTCTTTCGAAAATAAAGCTTTTCGAATTCTGTTTTTTGAATCGCACTCTTTAAACATGCCACTTTTTTGTTACTAAACAATTTTTTTAAAAATACAATTTAAATATTTCTTTTTGAGATTGAAAATTATGAAATAAAATGTTTATTTATTTATTTTTTAATTGCTTACTAAGAAAAAAAGTGGCATGCTCAAAGAATGGAATTCAAAAAGCAGAATTCGAAAAACTATTTTTGAGCGAGATATCTGGAAAATACAAAGCAACAAAAATTCCCTTGGAAGGTATCTGACTACTGGGGGACTTTTGCGAAAAGCCTTTACCATTATAGAAACTACCCTATCTACCAATAAATATTTGGACACTTTCGAATTTAGATGTTTTGAAAAACTGAAGAGAAACTGAGAGAAACTGAAATTTTGTTCATTCTATAACTCATAGCTGTTTTAATTTACATAATTGTTTGGAGTTTTCATATAAGTAGCTTAATGCCTTCGGCTATTAAATTATGCAAATACATTTTTTGTAAAGCTCTCGCATGTGTAGTTAAAAATTATTTAGTAAAAATGCTCATATTTCTTAAGATGTTTAACATATTTGCATTCTATTTGCAGTATCCTATGTCTAATGAGGTATGCCATATGCCAGGTTTCTTAAAAATGACTTTGTACTGGGTCTAATATCCTACGTGTTACAATTAAAACAATCTGGAGTGACTCCACTCGACTTTCCGAACATTGAGTAATTAACGGTTTTGTAGATAAAGTAAAGAAAGAGGAGTTGTTAAACAAACAAAAGAGAGAAAACCATAATACAGTGTTTGAGTATTTTTCTCTATATATTACGCAATGTTTTATTTAACGCTATACTGAACTTTGAGCCCATGATCATAATGATAAAGAATTTTTCGTTGTGTCCCTGTAAAAACTTATAAATGCTAGATTCACCAAAATGCTTATAGTTAGTGCAACAATGATTTATAATATTAATATAAATTTTCAGCTCAATTGAATAAGACGTTTAGATGCTATCGCACTTTTAAAAATTTGATCCCATAGGCCATAATGATAAAGAAATTTTCTTTGTGTCCCTGTAAAAAACTGTAAGTGCTAAATTCACCAAAATCTATACAGTTCGTGCAACTGTGACCTGTAACACGTGTACAATTTTTTTACTCAGATTAATAAAGCGTTTAGACGCTATCGCACTTTTTAAAATTTGGCCACATAGGCCATAATGATAAAGAATTTTTCCTGGTGTCCCTGTAAAAAAACTATAAGTGCTAGATTCACCAAAATCTATAGGGTTCGTACTATGGTGACTTACAATATACGTACCAACTTTCAGCTTATTCGAAGAAAGCGTTTAGACGCTAGCGTGTTCACTCACAGACATACACACAGACATACACACACACACATACATACACACATACACACACACATACATACATCATCGTAAAAATAGTGGAAACGGACTCAGGGGACCTCGAAACGTATAGAAACATCAAAATTTCAAATTCGGATTTTTGACATGATTACAATACTTTCCTCACTATAGTGTTCGGAAAGTAAAAAAAATGGCAATTTTATTTGCAATTTTTTAAAGAAACCGTTATATCTCGACGAATATGCGTGGCAGCCTCGTAAAAATTTATATAAATGATTAGAAGAATTCTTATAAACACATGCTACAGCCAAAACGTTTTTCAAGCATTACTTTTTATAGAGGGATGCAAAATATTTTGATTTTCCTTTAATTTTTTACTAGTGCCCTTTTTCCTTTTCAGGACACAACTTTTGCTGAAGTATATATGAGGTATAACATGTTCTTTATACTCCCAAACTCTGAAGATGATTCCTGAAGAATTTTTTCAGATATTTGGCAAAACATCTAAATTCGAAAGTGTCCAAATACTTATTGGTAGATAGTGTATGTTATTTTTATAACCGCACAGGTACGGTCATAATTACCCCTAATGACGTTATGGATGCTTTTTATATTATTTTCATACTTATATGAAAGAAAGAAAAGAAAGAAAGAAACAACAATATAGTAAAGATGACTAACAAGGAAACATCCAGAAGGTGTCATCTTCAAAAATATTGAAAAAAATATATGTGATTCTACTCTTTATACAACACCAGAAAGTGAAAAAATTATAGGCTGAAATGAATTACAGCGACCACAAAAAATTATCAAAATTAAGCATATTTGGCGATTTAGCGGTGTTAGGCGATAAATTCACTAGCACCGAGATTGCCGTATACGAACAGAACCGTGTTTTGCCTCTCCGCCAAGTACTCAAAATCAATCGCCAAAAATGCTTAATTTTGATAATTTTTTGTAGTCGCTGTAATTCATTTAAGCCGATAATTTTTTCACTTTCTGGTCTGATGTTTTATGAAGAGTAGAATCACATATATTTTTTTTTCCATATTTTTTGAAGACGACACCTTTTGAACGTTTCCTTGTAAGGTAGAGGAATATAAATACTGTTATTCTGCTTACACTTGATATCTTTATTTTGCGATGATGAACGATTTCCTTGCTGTGTTAATTGAATTTTTGTACATGTTAACCGGTTATTGTCGCTGTTATATATACAATTCTATAAAATAAAGTTTTGTGATAGCTACAACATATTAGTTACTTTCTCTAACCAATTTATGATAATAAAAGTATTGTTTTGGAGTCAATTTTTCAAAACTGATTTTTTTAAATATTTTACGTTTTGGGGGTCTCCCTGATTCAGGTTTATTGCGGTTGGTCGGTGTTTCTGCATGTGTGAGTCCATTATCAACGGAACTCAAGCACAAATGTCCACAGAAAATTCAAACTCGGTATTCTAAATCAGTATCATAAAGGGATGCTATGTGAAACACGTATGATTTTTGTACAAGGATATACAAAGACTAAAGACATACAAATACGTTACGTGTATGTGTATGGACGGGGTTACGTGCAGACGTGCGTGTTTAACATCTTAGACTGCAGTAAACAAGATGGAACTGACGTATTTTTTATATGCAGATAAGCATATTTCACCTAAGAATATGATATGACATTAAAATTATTTATCCTGCGTTTACATAGCCATGCAAAATACTTTGGATTTGTTAGTATTTAGGATCACTAGAAGTGGCTATATTTGAAAGTAGCTCGAAATGCACTTCAGGTTTTACGATGATTTATTTAATTTAATTTAATTTAATTATTTCATTCAGTTATTTATTTTGTTGTGCAAAGTGTAAATACATTTTTGATGCGTATATAATTAATAGAAAATATACAGGGCTACTCAAAACTAGTAGAATAAGTTTTAAACAGAGATGTGAACTCGAACTGCAATTCTCTGAATCACATTCGGAATACTTTTTACTTTCTCTTACCCTTACGGTAGAGAAAGTATTGTTTTAGGGTCAAATTTTCGAAAGTGAGTTTTTGTTATATTTACATGTTCTGAGGTCCCCTGAATACGAAAATCCTTTTTTTAGCGAATGGTCTGTGTGTGTGTGACTGTCTGTCTGTCTGTGTGTCTGTTATCAGCATACCTCAAGAGCAAATATAGTATAGCAGAATTCCAAACTCAGTATTCTAAATGTGTATCATATAGGGATGCTACACTAAGCTTTTCGTTGAGATGAAGCAAATGGTTCGTGTACAGGGATTTTCAAAAGTATTCAAATACATTACGTCTATGGGGGAAATTGCAGGTAAGTAGAGTTTAACATCTATAGATTGCATTAAACCAAATGAAACGAATATATATTTTTTGTAATAGAGATAGTCAACTGTGAAAAATTTTTTGTGTATGTAGAGGTCTCGCCTCCCCCTGGGGGGCGAGTAAATTTTCATGATGGGTATCTTTTAAAAGAGCTTGCGAATATCTTTAAAACGAATGGTTGAATCATCGATCTGCGATAATTTAAAATAAAGTTATCGATTTTTTTCATTTTTAACCAAATTTTTTTTTTTTTTTTTTTTTTTTTTTTTTTTTTTTTTAAATGTAATATTGAGAACAAATTCAACTGTTTTTGGATATTTAGTGTTATACTACTCTTAGAATAATTTAAAAACGAATAATTTTAGGAGATCCAAATGTTATATTTTGAAGTTAATATAAGTTTGTTGCTGGAAAAGCTTGATCAAGAATGATAAGTTTCAATGAATGTTGCGTGTGAAAATTGTCTGTATAATTTTAAGTAAACTTTTAATTTTAATAATAGAATTAGATTTTATATAAATGTAGGTGCATTAATGAAACGATGGGTTGAGGGGGGGGGGCGGTAGCCTCCTCACACAGAACTAATTATCATATAAAACTCTTCCGAAGCCTAATTTGAATTGTTTAAAATAGGTTTGCATGACAGTACTCGTTATCTTTCCTCTTGATCTCCAACCTGTATTTATAGTATTAAATTTCAGGGTAAGAGAAAGTCGTGTGAGTAACATACCAGATCATTTTCAATTAAATAACAGCCGCAAATATTTTATGAACAACAATACCCTACAATATTCAAACGGCGGTTTGAGGCGGACGGCAGCCCTCCTCATACAGAAATGTATTTCAGATGAAAGTGTTTCAAAACAAATTTCAACTGTTATTTAAAGTACGTTGTAAATGTTGAAATACAGATATCTTATCTTCTACCTTAAATTGTAATGATATGTCTGTGGTATCTAAAATAGAGTAACAGAAAGTTGCGTGAATGCCACATCAGATTACCTTTACTTGTTTCCAAAAAATATATTAAAATATAACTACGATGCTTTTGATATATATATATGTTTTGTCGGTCGAAAGATAAGAAAACAATGAATAATAAAGTAGAGATAAATATCCTGTAACAGATATCGATTACAAATTTAAAAGTGAATATCGCAGATTCACATTTTCGAATATTTTAATGTTTCATTTCAACATAATGTTGTTTATTATAAGCGTCCAATTTATCTAGCCATTTTAATGAATGATGAAGCATTTTACAAAATGTTGCTGTACATTTTATCAATAATTAGCGGGCAGATTGAATCCTGCACCATCATAATTTCATATTGATAAATTTTGTGAAAATAATATGTTATTAATGTTTCTTCTAATCTAGATTTTTTTAATTTATTTTTTATTTTTTTAATCAACGAAAATAGCTATTGCTAGCAGGCTTTGCCCGCTTTTATGTCCACTATATTTAAATGAGTCATAATAAAAAAGAATCACTATTTGCACTTTATAAATAAAAACTTTAAAAAACAAAAATCCATTGAAATCGCTCAAAAATGTCTTTAGGGCCCCTAAAGCCTTTGGCAGTGTCTTCTTCACCCGCACTATCGTTTCCCTGTTGCTTGAGACAGCCAACGCCCTACCCTACGCTTGGACTTTGACGGCCCTCTTCACTTACCGTCGCCGGAAGCCCGAGCCAATGTTATTCTATGGGAAAATTTTGTTTACAAATAACTTATTAACTAATACATATTTTTAAATTCTGTTTTCACATTCTGAATATTCCCAACTGTTAAATTGACGGACCTTTTTTAAAAATGTATTTTTTTTAATTTTTATTATTTTATTTTGAATTTGCAAAATGAAAAATTTCACATATTGAAAATTCGTATTTGGCAATTTCAAAATAACGTATAAAAAATTTAAAAAATATTTTTTTAAAAAAGGTCTGTCAATTTAACAGATGGGAATTTTCAGAATGTGAAAACAGAATTTAAAAATATGTATTAGTTAATAAGTTATTTGTAAAGAAAAATTTCCCATAGAGTAACAGTGCTTCGGCTTCCGGCGGCGTTGAGTGTAGAGGGCCCTTAATTTAAATGTTTATCAGACGACAGTTTCGTAAAAAAAAAGAGAAGTGTCGAAAAATTGAAGTGTCGCGATTCCATTTAATAACACTATACAGACTATACATAATATTTACTATCAAGTAATTTCTTATATTTTATTTGATTTACCCGGTTGACCATAGAATTATTACAGTTCCACTCCAAATATAGTACTACAATATGTTACGAAGTTCAATTTGATGTCAAAATGAATTAAAATATATATATATATATATATATATATAATAAAGATGATCTATTAAGCATAGTAGAAGCCAAGCAACAGATACAAGATCACTGAAACACCAATGACCAATAAGATAAAAAAAAAAAATCATCAGTGAATGAAATACACTAATGTAAAGAAACCAGATCTATTAATTAACAGTCTGCAAAACAAACGAATCAATAAAGTATAACAATAAATCTTAACTTAAAACTATAAACTTATCAAAATTAATGAAAAAACAACCCAAGAAACACAAGATAGGAAGAAGGAGGCAGGCGGCAAGACTTGTGACTTGCCTGTGGGGTTACACTAGTTTTACGCCGGCAACACTCCCCCAGCCTGCCACAACCAGAACCATATGGATTTAAAAATGCAAAATTTCAAAGCAGATGAACAACAATGAAACCACAAAGCCACAATGAAATTCACCGATTGATCACATTGTGTTTAACAGCATAATTAGAACATTAAATATAGTTGACAACTCAAAAAAGGAAAAATCTGAAATTTTATTGGAAAATGAAAGTTTGCATAGTAATACAAAGCAAATGCAACAAGCCTTCTACTTTTTTTTTTTTTTTTAATTTAATTTCACAAACCCACCCAACCATCCAGCCTTACAACACCACCCCACCTCCGTAATCAAACATCTGCCCACCCAACCGCCACCTTTTTTATTGTCTTTTATTATTTTATAATTTTTTTGTTGATATACACAAGAGTGTACACAGCTTTTTTTTTTTTTTTTTTGTACTGACAGAGACATGGTTAAGGCTATAAAATAGAAAATACAAAGTTTTTAGGAAAACCCATTTTAGCAGTGGCTGTGATCAGTTTATTAATATTCTTGTTTTTAAACTTTGCAGAGCATAAATTATTAATTCGAAATAAATGGTTAATGATGATGTTTCTAAATACCGAAAGATGCAGACATGAATTAAAATGTGTAAATAAGTTGACATTAAAACAAAAATCTTGCCGTTTGTCATAGATATCTGTGTAAAGTTTATTACCATCGAATATATATATATATTATAGTTTTAAAAAATTAAAGAACACGCTTTTATAGAAATGTGAACTAAAAAAGCACAAAATATCTATCTTAGTATTTATATGCAGGGTAAGAGAAAATCGTGTGAGTGACACACCGTAATATTTACATACATTTAAATCTTTAATTAAAATAACTTAGAATTAAACAAAAACCATTTTTAAAAAATCTTCCCTGACTGGGATCGAACGCTGGACCTTTAGGTTCGTAGCGCGGAGCCTTACCTCAACGCCATATCATTCACGTAGAAAAAGTATTTTTTTACAATATAAATTTTTTGTTTGCTCCCAGAGCAGTTACAAACATACATACATACAGGTGAAGCTAATAAAAGCGTGTTAAAAAAAAAAAAAAAAAAAAAAAAAAAACTGATCCATTAGCAGCCGTACTACTGGAATTTAAAAAAGGGTATTTTATAGCGCTTGCCCAATGCCTATGGCAGTACCTTATCCAAACGCGCTATGTGCTTTTTCTCACATTAGATTTACAACTTCGAAAGTATGCGCAATCGATTCATCACCCCTAAAAATCTAGTAATAAGTTCTTCCAAAGCTTCCATTTAAAAATAAAATAAAATAAATTATCTCCTATTTTGATACCAACCTTATTAATTTTGCAGCTTCAAAAGTATGTGAATCGATTATTCATCCCCAAAAACCTATTCACGTGTTTTTTTTTTTTTTTGTAGCCCTTAGCTGCCGGCCAGATGGTTCGGTCGGTAGGGCACTGCCTTCCGAATCTACTGGTCCCAGGTTCGAATCCTGGTGCGGGCATGGATGTTTGTGTTGCCTTATGTCTTCAAAATATTGTGTACTTGTATAATAAAAACTTGTAAACCCTTGTGGTGTGGATTTTTCGAGATATAAGCGGCCTTAGAGGCAAGCAATAAATCTCAGTACTCACCAAACCAAGCCCTTAGCTCAATTTGAAATAAATAAATAAATACTTGCCCTAATCCTTCTCTAATAATTTTAAAGATTCGAAAGTATGCGCAATCTAATCTTCATTTTCAAAAACCAAGTAACATGGATTTTCAAAATACTAGCTCTATTTAAAATATTTAATATCAGCACGCCTTCCTCATTTCTACCCCTATTAATTTTTCCTCAATCGTTAACTCACATTAAAAAACATGTATAAATGTTTTCTGGTTTTTGTAGCCCTTAGCTCTATTTTAAACTCCTCTGTGGAGGATCAAAATTATGATGACATGTCTCTAGACCGCCCTTAGGGATATGTCCCAGACCGTCGCGTCGCCAATTACTCATAGCGTAGTACTAAGGGGATTTAAAAACCTACACATTCGCTCACTCACTCAATGTTTAAAATTTTATTTTATTTTTTACTTTAATTAAATTCAAGATTTGATAAATTTAGTTTTTTTATTTATATTATTACCAATTATTTCCAATGCATACAATATATTATCAATATCGACGAATAGTGGCTCTGCTACGCTGCAATTTTCACCATTTATGGGAAGTCTTTCAGCTTCTATAGTGTAAAAATGCACAAAATTTGATATGAGAAAGGGCCATTATGAAAAACTGTAGTTCTAAGAGTCAAGAAAAACAAAATGGCGTAAGAAAATCGATTTTTTTTAAAAAGCCTGGTTGCAATTAAAATTCCAGAAATTTAAAATTCTTCTGTCTGTGTCAGTCTCTCTCACTCACACACAAAAATAAAATAAAATAAAATAAATAAACAAATAAAAAACTTTGAAAGTCATTGCAATTGGTTCCCCGTTTCCGCAAACCAAATAACATGTTTTTTCTACCTCCTAGCTCTTTAAGACTAAATATCTATAAATAAAATGAATTTAAAATTATATTATTATTAGATATATTATAAAGGTTGCAAAATTATAAATAAACTCAATTGTTATAAATATTAATTTAATTTTAATTTTAATAAGTTTAATCCTTTCTACTGTATTATCATTTTATTCCGATATATACAATAAATTAAATTATATGTACACATATACAATGTACAGAGTGGATAATATTTTAAAATATAATATATATGATTGATTTAGTTTCTATAAAATTTATTTATAAATATCAGTAATGTATAACAGCGTCTAATCGCTTTATTCGACTGAGCTAGAAACTGGTAGGATTGTTTCTGGTTACCGTCGCATGAATTGCATATATTTTTATTAGGGTAGTGTAGGCCTTATACTTGGTTCTGCAAAAACACAAAATATTCTTTATCATTACGGCTTATGGATTCAAATTATTTGATGCCCTGGTTTAATAAAGTAATTCCTTTGCATTTAATAACCGATCGAATAATTTGAATCCAAAACTTGTACAAGTTAAGCTTTTTTTTTTTTTTTTTTTCTGTACATTTTCTATAATCAGTCAAACAAATACAAAAATATTGAGAATTTAGAAATAGGTTGATTTGCAGTATAATGTAATTCTTGTGAATAAATAACATACGTAAACGTAATCCAAATAAATTGAACTAAATCTTGCAAATGCGAAACAACTTCAACTTCCTTTTACAATTTATGATATTTTCTTTCTTTACTTCTATTTTATTACTCTTTTAAACATTTATTTTTTAGAACTTTACTCGTTAAACTGGAAGCAAAAATTCATCTTAATTCAAGAAATTCATTTTAATAAATTTCTTTGTATATGTAATTGTCTTTTTGTAATACAACTATAATCTATAAAATTGTCCTGAACTTTGTGATTTTTTCTACGCTACACTTCTAATGCTATTTCATTCATTTTTTCTTTCCGTTATTTTTTTATTTTATTTATTTATTTATTTATTTATTTATTTATTTATTTATTTATTTTTTTTTGCGAAATTTGTTTATTACTTCGGTAGTAATAATAATTTTTGTAAACTATACTTATTCATTAAATCATTTAACCTTCAGTGATTTTTTTATCTCCATGATTAAAAAATGCTTATTTATTTATTTATTTTAAAGATATGTAACACAATTTATGTTTAATCTTTATTTTTAAGGAAATAGCCTGAAATACATTATTTTTGTGTTGTCTGTATATAGTGTAAAAGTTGTATTCGTGCCATAGAATGTACTAAAAATTATACTATATAAGATTTCTTTTATCGTTTACAAATCTAACGTTAGAAATTCGCTAAAAAATTTTAAGACATTAGGTGCTCGGTGTTGGCATTTGGGAATGAGGTCGATAGACTGCTCTAGAGTTCTAGGTCTGGGGAAGAGTGCCTATCGTGGAGGTCTTTCTAAGGGGTCCTAGCCCGTATTTACACAAGTTTCGGAATAAACCACGGAAAACCCCGAACGGCTAGGCCGACGAACGCGACCTGGGATCGAACCTGGCACCGCACGTCTACCAGCTTTGAGCGCAGAACCACTCGGCTGCTAAGACGTTAGAATATTTCTGGTATTGAATAAGGTATATAAAGAGAGATAAGGAATAAGTATTAATAATCCTTAATACTTTTTCCAGTATGTTTTTGTTGGGGGGGGGGGAAGAATAATTTAGAAGGAAATCTGATTAAATAAGAAAGAAAAAAAACCTTACGATTTGCATAGTTTAAAAACACTTACAACTTGTATTTATACGTTGCAATGTATTTTTTTTTTTCCGTCATGGTACATTAAAATACATTTTATTTTTCATTATGAAGGAATAAATCCTACAAAAGCCATTGATTTAGGTTTACTTTTAAAAAGAGCACATAAAAAAAAAAAGTTTTTCGTAGCCATAGTACATAAAAAAAAAAAAAATCTATAACTAAAAGTCTAGTGACACATATTTTTATATGACCCTGTATACCAATTATAAATGCTAATTTACATCTTATTCTATAAGAAAAATGATTCTATGTATTTGAATTCTGAATATAATATATATTAACTTTGTCAGGATAAGGGTATCAAAGTATGTTTTACAGAATTGCCTCTTATAGACCGTAGTCTATCCAAATCCCTATAGACTATTTATATATCATTTTCAACAGGAAATTTATGACATTTTCAATCTATCTTAGTGAACATTTTTTAGATTAGATTAACATGCATAATTAAAATAAAACATATTTTTTTCCCCTTCTCTCTTTTAATATCTTCTGTTCGAAAAACGCGGAAAGTTTAATGTTGCAATCACAATTAAATCTTGCATTCACCAAGGAATTGATATGTATAATATGTTTAAAAATCAATTAACATCATATTTATAGCATTTTAACAGCATATTATAGGATATTTCACCTAATTTGACTGGCATTCTAATTTCATGTTATTGTGTGGAGAAATTCGTTTTATAAATTATACTTTTTAATTCTGTTTTCAGATTTAGAAAATTCACAACCGTTAAAATGTTTCTTGTTTTTTAAAAATTAATTATTTTTATATTTTAATATTTCATTATAAAGCTGTAAGGTGTGAAAAAATAACTAAGTGCATTTTCTGCTCTTTATAGCTTCAAAATAAAATATTAAAAATTTCCCATAGAATAACACGGAGTTCAGCTGCCGGCGGCGATAAGCAATAATGTGTTTCCTCAGACAAAAAAAACAGGCTTTAAAAAAAAATGTTAAAAACGTTTTCTAGTTAAAATTATAAAAATGTTAAGCTAAGTACGTATTTATTCAATTCGAAAAATATTTTATATTCATAATAGTTTAGCTTTGAAATTTTGAAGTTATTTGTTCAATATCTTTTGGCTGTACACTGTAAAAAAATAACTATTACCAGCTGCAAGAAACTCTCTGTGATTGGAGTAAATAATTATTTTCTCCAATCACAGACAGTTTCTTGCAGCTGGTAATAGTTATTTTTTTTACAGTGTAACATTCGAAAAACTTTTCAAGATATAAAAGTTTCTTTTTGGCAAGTTGCCAATTTAACAAAGAATTTTGAAACCTTATTAACTGAATTTATTTTGCTTATAATGTATAAGGTTTCTTATGCATTGCATTTCTAATATAGTAATACTGGAATGTTCAATTATGAAAGTAGTTAATTTAAAATGTACTGGAAGTTCGTAGTATAAGTTTGTCGTACGTAAGTTTTAAAATGAACGTAAACAAGTAGAATTTTTTACAAACTGTAAAACATCATAAATTTATTGTAAAAACAAACCACAAAATTGTAATATAGTTTAAAGAGGAAAAGAGGGGGAGGGATAAGCATCTAATAACATTCAATATGTTATTTCTAATATTATTTAATATTATTTCTAATTACATTTTTCTCTTCAATGTAAAAAAAAAAAAGAAAAAGCTACCTTGTTTTTTTAAAGGTTTTATTCAAAGCATCAAAAGTTAAAACAATATTTTTCAAAACTGTAAATTTGAAAGTTATAATTTTTTGAAGTACTTTGCTTGTAGAGTTTTACATTTATTTTAAACAAATAGTCGTTATTGTAATAAAATAATGGTACCATAATCATTGTGTTGAATGATGGTGAACAAGCTGAAGTACTCAAATATGGGCCGGCCAATTCTATAAAATGCCAAACTCGTTACAAATTTTCAAAACATACTTCTACTATATAATTTTCTAAAATTTGTTTTCAAAATTTTGTGTTTTCATGGAATAATACATGCATTAAAATTTTACTCAGCATTATCAAAGTTTTGTTCGCGTAGCTTTTTTTCTTCTTTTCACTCTTGGTAAAGAAATAGCTCTTCTAAGAGGCTTTATGAATTATCAATATGTTTTTATTTTTTTTCTCTCAATTTCTTTTGTAAAAAACCTGTTTTTGTTTTGTTTGTATTTATAAACTATCAATATATCTTTGCATATTTTTTTCACGGTTTCCTTTGTACCAATATTAGAATTGTTTGAAACAAAATTTTGGTGACTTTTACGATTTAAAAAATAAAACAGAATTATTCATAAGTGCGTTTGAGCTTACACTTTTCCTTACGGCAAAGACATAATAATAATAATAATAATGATAATAAAAAGGTCTATTACTGTTGACAAGAGAAAAAAAAGGAAAGGGGAAAAAACTAGACAAAAAGAAAATTATAGTTGTTTGTCTAAAAATATTTTTTTTTAGCTTTCTCACAAAGTTTAAACTTTTTTTTTTTTTTTTTTTTGATAATTAATGCATGTGTAGTAATTATAATTAATTTTTCCTGGGCAATAATTTTAAATGCATTAATGGAGACTGAGTACATAAAACCGAAATTTCCTAATAGTCAATTTGAGCATTTTTCTAATTAATTATACGGCCCCTGTAACTGTAGCCTAGGCTTCAACCAAAGAGAGAGGATCGAAGTGCAGAAAAATATGGTTACCACAAAGAGTACAACTTCGCCAAGTACACTCACACTGGCGCACTGAACATCGTTCTCTCCAACATGGCCGTACTTCTTCACATGATGTGCGCGTGTATTTTTTATTTTTTACTTTTTCCGGCTGTGTGTTCCTGTACTTGGCCGCCATGTTGGAAAAATTTTCTAATCTGGGCTGCGTCGTGTTGTTCCTATTTTGAAGGAAGACCACTTTTCCCCCCTTCCCAGAAGTGTGCAATTTTTTGACGCGAAACTTTCATTTTATTACAGATAATTCTAAATGTTTTCTTTTAAAACATTTTCTAAACAACATTTTCATAGGAAAAATGATTTTACTTCTCAAGAAATTGTAATATTTTTATTAAAAGTATTTCTTTATTTTATTTCCGCTAAGTTATTGAGAGCAAAAAATTAACGTGTAATGAATAATTTAATTTGAATTTTTTTACATGTATTCAGAGAAAAATAATATAAAGCTAATTTTTTTTTTTTTTTTTAAAGATTTATTTATTATTTTAACTAAAATAATTTTTCGTATTATCATTTTTTATTTATATAGCGATGCAGAAAATACAAAAAAAAAAAAAAAATTATTTGTGAAAAGATTATTTTAAAATTTTTTGCTTTTTCGGTCATCAAAAGCAAACTTTTTCAAAGGCAGCTTTGTTTTTCAATACTTTTTGTCGCGATATTGAAATGCTTCTTTTACCTTTGAATGAATAATATGATCAAATATTTTCATTTATGGTCCAAGCAAATACTTTTTTGCCTTACCAATGAATAAGACAAAGTTGATTATCTTTCTTAACACTTTCCAACAAAGATGAAAAATGTTATAGGTTATGAGCACTCACAGAAAAATACGGATGCATTACAGTTTAAGTCATGTATTTATTTTAAGCTTATTTTCATATATTTATAATGAGATAACGAAATAAAATTTATTTGAAAATGGTGGTAGTGTATAAGTTAAGGCCGTACAAGGATCCTAGACTTGGATGAGATATGTCCTCTGTGGAGGTCTTTCCAAGGGGTCCTAGTCCGTATTCACGCGAATTTCGGAGAAAACTATGGAAAACACTCGAATGGCTAGGCTGACGATTGCGTCATGGGTATATAATTACAGATGTCATCAATCGGGTAAAGTATATTGAGGGCCAAAATGTGTAACGGATAAGTACAACTAAAACATGGTCTATGCGAATCGCATAATTTATATTATTATTGTTATGTTGGGAACTGACTATCTCCCTTTTGTAGCATTTTTTCCGAAAAATAATTTGCATCATCAATTTTTCAGACATGCTACTAGCATTTCTCTGGAATCCAATTTAATCCGTCTGCATGTGTATTGTTTCATATTTGTGGAGGAAAATTTCAGAAAGCGATAAATTAACTGACAGGGTTGGGGGGGATTAAGGCCGAGTGACTGCACTAAGGTCCTAGGACAAAGGGGGACCCTCGGGGTCTTTCTAAGGGGGTCCTAGCCCGCATTTACGCAAATTTCGGAGAAACGACGGAAAACTCCGAACGACTAGGCCGACGAGCGCGACCTGGGATCGAACTCGGCACCCAGATTAACTGTCAGAAATTTCAGAATTATACAATATTTAGTACAGTACCGAGTTGCACTTACGCTGGCCAAGTGCCGAGTATGGAATATGGATACCGACTAGCGAATAGTTGAAAGAAAAAATAATTGATGTGCATATGAAGAATTAATTGTGCGCGTCTTGCGTTGAAGGAAAAGAATTTTGAATTTTTTTTTTTTCAAATGGCAAACAGCATATTTCAGTGGCGCACCCAGAATTTCTGTCTGGAGGGGGCTGAAGAATATTTGGGTCCTGTAGTACTGTAAATAGGTTTAAGGGTATATACGCACACATACATATAGTAAAGAATCTGCTTTAAGTATTTCTTTTGAAATAAGTAAACGAATGAATGAAATTGAATAAATAGTGATAGTAGAATAGTAGTGATAATAGAAGTTGAATAGTGCAATCAAGGAATTTATATCAGTATATATAACCTGGTAAGTTACAGTAGTTCGGTCAGTTGCGGTTGGCACTGAGCTTGTAAACATAAAGTTGTCTGTTCATCTATGATTAAAAAAAAAATATCGTGTACAATATGACAAGCTAGTGAACACAAAATGCGTCCGAAATAAAATGCCCCCCCCCCCCCCATATTTCTATTGCAAATAAAATTTGATCAAATTTAATACTCTTTTGCGTTGCTTCACATGCATAGGCAGTAATACTTAAATATTTAAGAAATTATTATAATTATAGCGAAATAAAAGTTACAGTTGTGATATGTAGGAATTATAACAGAATTTCAGTGTAAATTTTTACGTGGCTATTTTTATTTAATTATCTGGAGTATTGGGGTGATGCTTCTAGGTTTGGTTAACAGAAACAAGTCGGGCGCGTAGTCTTCATGGGTGTTAGTCAACACAGCAAGCAGGGGGCAGAAAGAACCTCTTAATATTCTAAAACATTAATTCTATTCTAATATATAATATATTACTTAGAATTTTAATTTGTTCAGTTAGCAAATATTTCAAGCGTTACCTTTCTGAGTTCATTACAGGATATTGTATTCCAGTATAATATTTATATATATTATGAAATTTGAATTTTTATAACAGGAAAAAATTGCATTATCCAAAAATGGAGCTTAGATCTCAGTGACATCAGAGGCAAATATGAAAACTGTGCATGGACACTACTGTATGTTCTACTTACCATGATTAAAAAAAAAAATAATAATAATAAGTGACCCCATCCTCAGAAGCATCTGTAAAATATCTTAACATATTATTATCGGGGTATTTTCTTATTTTGAACAGTAAATTACGCCTTTTGGCATTCCTCTAAATCGTTATATTTTTAGAGAAATAATTTTGCGTATGTGAGATTAAAGTTTTATCTTCAGCAACTGATGTGAAATTTCACTAGCATGTATATGTGCTAGTGGCATATAGAGTTTAATGAATATACAAATTTCATTTTTAATTTAAAATATTGTTTTAGAGGAACGACTCAAGAGCAGGGCTAATTTTTATTTTATATCAAACGAGAATTTTCATTTGCCGATGCCCGATGCGAATGTGTTAATTTTGCCCAAGGACAAAACAAACTTTCACAAAGATGCTATAAATATTCATGTATTAAAATATAAAATTGTATGAGCATGGTATCCCATTTTTCTGACAAATACATCCCTGCTTACTTCCACATCAGATTGCTTCTTCTGCCTGACTTTTTAGATACTCCCTCGATTTCATGATAACAGTATATGCTTTAGGGCCTTAGAAGCCGATTCCTAAAAATTGCAATGGAATGTCTAGGGTATCTTTCAGATAAAAAACAAACTAGTTCATTGTTTTTGTGTTTGAATGTAAAAATGTAAAAATTTCTTAATATTTAATGTATAACTAGCAGGCTACGCCCGCTTCGCTGGCCACTATATTTAAATGAATCTCCAAAAGAATTGGATCATTATTTATTTTTCACATCACATTATAAATAAAAACTAAAATAATTACATTGGAATCGCTCTAGACCTCGCATCGGGTACTCGCTGACTACGGCAGCTCTTTCTCTGCCCGCACTGTATCGGGAGCAGGTTCCCACTGCCTGCAGAAATCTCTTTCCTATGTATTTCACTATTATGGGTATTTATTAACGATAGGTGGGTCTGCCATTATTTAAGAACTACGGTTTTAAAGATAACTGTATCTCAGCGTCTATTAAATATTTTAGTTTTTGAACCAAGTATTTTATTGCTCATGCTATTTACGTATTAAAATTTGATTCCGACCAATGTAATGAAATAAAATAAAAAGTAGATTTTCTTTCAGAAGGAATTAAATACATAAAAAACAAATAAATTCCAATCAGTTTAATCCTTTCTACTATATACTACCATTATTTCCTGACAAATACTATAAATTAGAAAAAAAAAAAAAAAAAAAAAAAAAAAAACTTTTAAAGAAATTAAATTAACAAATGAAAAATAATTTTTGTTATACTACAAAAATTATACATAAACATAACTGTTATAAATACGTTTTTAAATTTTAAATTTAATATATTTAAGTTTTTCTACTGCATTACCATTTTATTTCCAATAAATATAATAAATTAAAAAGAGAAAAAAGATTCGCCCTCAAATAAATGTATTAAATAAAAAATAAATTGCATAATATAGCCGTTGCTAAGATACGCAGACGATTACAATCGAAGAATAAATTCATGAAAAATAAAACATAAAAGCCAATGTTTAAAATCGAAAAAACATTAATTTAAAAAATTCAAATTCGAAAAAAATCTCGATGAGGTGCACACCTGCAGGGTCCCAGGTACCTATATGTCAAATTTGGAAGCTCTGCGATCAGTAGTGTGTAGTATTGTCCATGTTTAGATAAATGTATTTATTTTCCTGTTGGAAAAAAAAATAAACTCGTATTTTTTTTTTTTTTTTGGCAACAATTAAATTATGGATTAAATTTAAATGGCTAATTTTTCGCTATTATTAGCTTATTATTTTCATATTTTTATTAATTAAAAGAAAACTAAACAGAAATTCGAAATTCTGACTTCGATGTGCACAATGATCCTTCGGGGGGCACCTTTGTGTTAAATCTCGTGACTGTCCGAGCTACCGTTTTCGAGAACAGTGAAATATATATACAAATATTGCTCACTTAATAGTATAAGATTTATAAACTTTATTTTTGCTTACAATATCAGTGTTTGAATAATATTTTTTTCATGCGTATCTAAAGTTTTTTACCGTGTCAGCTGGTTCTGGAGGGGGCTTGAGCCCCCTAAGCCCCCTCCGTGGGTGCGCCACTGGCATATTTTCATAAAATATTTGAGAACTTTTGAAGTAAGTTGTATGTATATAATTAGGTTTGTTGCTATGTTTGACACTTTCAGCTAGTCGATTATTTAAAATTTAACGTACACTACATGTTTTCTTTTGAAGTTGCTAAAATAATTTCAAAAATTGCTTTTAGACACAAGAATATAAAACCGAAAAATTGGAATTTTTAATTTTAAAGAATTGGTTTGAAACATAATAATTAATTAGGTAACTAATAAATGACTTTGTAAGTAAAAACTGTAAATTGCAAAAACTCGCAACAGTTGTTTCAATTCAAAATAACAGCATGTCTCTTCATTAGGTGAAAAATTAGGCACGACTGCGCATGCGCAAAGCAGTAAAGTACACCTAGTGCACCCGCGACTACTAAAGAATTTAAAGTGACTTTTAGATTTGGCTAGAATTCAATAAAATTGATATTCAGTTTTTCATATTTGCTGTGGAATGCTTCCTATTTAAAATCTTACATGTAGCACAACTGGTTTGTGTACCAGGACTCACAAAATAAGTCGGGTACAGTACGGTCTAAAGAGACTTAATTCTTATCATACAATTCAACATCTTTATACTGCGCTAATATACGAAATCAATATATATTTTTTTTAGATGCAATAAATGTTGTTTTCTATAGGAAATTGTGTAATTGACGTCAGTGATGCATTTACATGGCCGCATAAAAATATTCGGAATCATTACGGGAAATTTCTGGAAATACTTTCTTCGCACTTTCCGCTCTATTATAACTTTTCTGCACTTTTTAGTTATGTTGAAAAGTATGTATGACTTAATATTTATTATGTGATAAGTTAATATAGTTAAAAAGTGTTCTATAAAATTCTAAACATACTTGTCGAAATGAAAACGCGAACATACAGACAAGCGCACGGCGAACAGAAGACATAAATATTTTTTATACATACGTTTTTTAATTTTGGTTCCAAAACATTCCATTGTATTCTAATGTTAAAATATTTCATTTATGCGACATGGGTAAATTCTTTATTCCACTTTTTTTTTTTTTTTTTTTTTTTTTTTTTCCCCCTTTAAGAATTTCAAATTTGAAATCCATTCTGGAGTTTTAAAAAATGAGTAAAATATATTTTTTCTTATCTTTTCTGATTACATTTTCTTAGAATTTTCGTACTGAGTGCAATCTGAAAAGTTCACTGGCAGATGTACATGTAAAACTGCTCAGGATTTCTTTGAGAGAAAGGAAAGTGACCGCTTGATTTGACTTCCCATTCTCTCCTGCTTTTCAAGAACGCACGGGGCCGCAGAGCTACAAGTATTTTGTAAACTTGAGATTTATTACTACTCATTTCCGCACAGTATACCTGAACGGGCACGGGGGTACTCGAAGACACGGGGGTAGAGAAGGGGGTACTTTTGGAGAGACATATTGTTTGCAAAAATGTTGTCTTTGCTTAGGAAACTAACGACTTTATTACATATAGTAAATACACTACTATATAATTTTACTATAGATATATGTATAGTGCATACACATTTGAATGTTATTGTTATTACACGCACAAGCACCACACACGTTTTTTAATACTCGCACATATTTGTTATACTCTACCTACCACTAAGTATTTGGACACTTTCGAATTTAGACGTTTTGCTGAATATCTAGAAGAGTTCTTTAGGAATCATCTTCAAACTTTGGTCGTGTAAAGAACATGCTATACCTCATATATTACAGCAAAAGTTGTATCCTGAAGAGGAAAGGAGGACTAGTAAAAAATTAAACAAAAGTCAAAATGTTTTGGATCGCCCTGTAAAAAGTAATACTTTAAATACGTTTTGGCTGTAGTATGCGATTATGAAAATATTTCTCATTACCTTTATATATTTTTATAAAACTATCACATATATTCATGGAGATATAATGGTAAAAAAAAAAAAAAAAAAAAAAAAAAAAAAAATCCACTCTTTTAATTATAACACGAAATTTAACGTACTGCATTAGACCCAGCATACTGCAATCAGAATGCAAAAATGCTAAATATCTTACAAAATATGCGAATTTTTACTAAATAATTTTTAACTTCGCATGCGTTAACTTTAAAAAAAATTATTTGCATAATTTAATAGCCAAAAGTATTGAGCAACTTATATGAAAGCCCCAAACAAATATCGTGTAAATTCAAGAATTTATGAGAGATAGAATGAACAGAATTTCAGTTCCCTCAAAATAAAAGCTAAACTATAAGAGATTTTACTCACCCAATGGTAATACAGTGTTCGCTGATTGTAAATAAATATTGATAAAACCCTTAATCATCTCACCCCCCCCCCTCTTTTTTTTTTTAAAGAAGAACTGAAATTCTGTTCATTCTATCTCTCATAACTTTTTGAATTTACACACACACACACACATATATATATATATATATATATTTTTTTTTTTTTTTTTTTTGGGGGGGGGGGAGGGGGCGGGAGGCATATAAGTTGCTCAATACTTTTGGCTATTAAATTATCGAAATGAATTTTTTTTAAAGCTAGCACATGCGTATTTAAAAATTATTTAGTAAAAATGCTCATATTTCGCAAGATATTTAACATTCTTGCATTCTAATTGCAGTATGCTGTATCAAATATAGTATGCCAAATTTCCTAAATATGGCTTTGCACTGGGTCTAATTACCCTACGTATTATAATTTAAAAAGTGGAAATATTTTTTGCAATATTAAAAAAAAAAAAAAAAAATATCTCTATGAATATATGTGGTAGCTTTATAAAAAAATATAAAGGTAATGAGAAAAATCCTCATAATCACATGGTACAGCCAAAACGCATTTAAAGCATTACTTTTTACAGGGTGATCCAAAACATTTAGACTTTTGTTTAATTTTTTACTAGTCCCCTTTCCTCTTCAGGACTTAACTTTTTCTGAAAGATATCAGGTATTATAACATGTTCTTTACACTACCAGTCAGTTTTTCAAGATGAACCCTAAAGAACTTTTCTGGATATTTGACGAAATTCGAAAGTGTCCAAATATTTATTGGTAGATAGTGTATAATTTATAATTGAAATCTTTGACTTGTTGCGCAATGATAATGATTTTATATGATCCCCTAAAACGCTGTCTCAGAAACAACTCATTTTTTAATAACCCTACTCCTATAATTACCCTTGATAAAGGTATTGCAGTATTTGAGAAAATTAATTATTTTTCTACATTTATTAACTTCTTCAACTTCAATATTTATGTTTTGTATAAAGCTTCACTTCCATATATAATTGTTTATTAATTAATTCAAATCTTATTCCCTGATGTTTTATAATTATAATGATGAATTATTATTATTATTATTTTATTATCTATATATTCCTGCAACTTAGGTTATATTGGTCAAACTAGGAGGCGTTTGAAATACAGAATAAATGAGCACCGTCGGAATGTTCGTAATGAAGAGATTACCAAATCTTCTATTGCTTCCCACTGCTGGTCTCAAGGTCATCGTTTTGATTTTTCCAAAACTAACATAAATTCATCTCCTGTCTGTTCCTCCCATTTGGATATTCATGAAGCATTTTACATATTTAAAAATTCGAAAAATCTTGTTAATGATATTTCTTCCACTCCATTCTTCTCTGATACTTGGAAATTACTCACGTAACTTAGATTTTCGTTTAATTTTTGATAATCTTAGATTGTTATATGGTTAATCTGAGTCATTTATTTATTTTCTTATTTTCTTGTACAATTCTATTCACACCAGTTGTTATAATTACTTTCTAATTTAATTTTTTTTTTTTCCATTTTAAACGATTTTGTGCGTTGCTGCTTTGACTGCAGCACTCGTGCTTACTTTATTTGCCTGATGAAGGGTCGCGTGTTTTTTCGACCCGAAACAATTGTTGCGAGTTTATTGCATTTTATGGTGTTTATTCAAAGTTTGTAAGTAATATTTTTTACAACGCCAGTTTTGTGGTGCTTTTTTATTAAATTATATATCTTATTATTCAAAATACTTTCAAACAGAACTAAAATCAAAGATTGAATTATAGTATTGTCCTTGTTAGCTCACTTTACCAGTGACCTAGAAATGTGAAGTGGAAGAGAAATTTTTTCAGAAAGCATAATACTTCCGTTTGATGTATGTTTTTTTTTTTTCCTTTCACCCCCTTTTCCTCTTAAGATTTTTATATTTCAAGGTCACTTGCTGTTGTAGAAAGAGTAGACTGCAGAGAGAGAATCCCTTTTTACCCTTACCAAAACTCTCCAAAAGAGAACAAAAAATACCAGGCAGCTGGTTCCTGGTTTATAACAATGCTTACTACAAGAATGTTCGTTATGTCAAAGACACACTGTTTACACTGTGAAAAAAAAAATAAAAATCCTGTTATATTACAGAAAATTTCTGGCAGCAAAAGTTGTCAGAAACAAAATATCCATATGCGACGAGAAAAAATTGTAGACAAAAATTTTCTGTAACCAAACATTACAGAAAATATTCGTAGAAAAAAAGATTTTTTTTTCGTAGAGCACATTGAACAAAATAAATAAATAAATAAATAAATGAATAAAATAAAATAACAAAAAAAAAAAAAAAAATAAATAAATAAATAAAACTTCACATTTAATAAACTTACCTCATTTGAGACAGGTTCGAACCAGAGGTCTCCGCGTAATAGGTAAAGGCTTTACCTCAACGCCACGGATTCCCGCATCTAGCTTTTTCTTAGCGATTCCCAATCCTGCTTTGATATCAAGTTTTCCAAATATACAAAAAAAAAAAAAAAAATTACCTACGAAATAAAATCCGTTACAGTGGTTATGGTTTAAATGTAAGACAAATTTTTTACAGTGTACATAGTGATTCAAAATCGAAACTTTTACTTTAGTGTTTGAACTTTTAATAACATAATTTGAAATGTAAAACACAATTATAACATTTATATCGTTAACTCAAGCATACTAAACATAAATTTTAAAAAATAGACAGAATTTACTAAATTTTAAATAAAGGAAGTTAACACTTTTTTTTTTAATTTTGTAAATTTTATCTTAACTATTCCTTCATATTTTCTTCATAATCAAATGATTTCATTAAAACAGAATTTATCTGGTGGGTACGTTTTTTTTTTTTTTTTTTTCTGTTTGGTATTCGGAAAGCTTGATATCAAAGCAGGGTTGGAAAGTACAAAGAAAAAGCGTAACAATGTAAGTCCGTGGCTTCTAGGTCCATGTAAAGTCTGTGCCTACTATTCGGAGGTTTCTGGTTCGATACTATATGGTCACAGGGTAAAACATTAGTTTAACGTCAGTTTTTTTTTTTTTTTTTTTTTTTTACCTCTAAAATGTGCTCTACGAAAAAAATCTGTTTCTATGAATATTTTCTGTATTGTTTGGTTACAGAAAATTTCTGTCTAACATTTTTTCTCCTAGCTTACAGATATTTTCTGACAACTTACGCTGCCAGGAATTTTCTGTAATATAACAGGCTTATTTTTTACAGTGTAGAAGTTTTTTGATTATGTAGTGGTGTAGTAAGATTACATCAGTTTTACTCGGTTTAGGAGCGTACAAAACCTTAATCTTGCAGACAGCCATAGCCCATGTTATTCTATGGAAAAATTTGTCTCCACAATTACTCATTACCTAATGTATATATATTATTTATATATATATACTAGCTGGCTTCACCAGCTAGCTGGCCAGACACCCATGAACATTTTTACCAAAAAACATGCTTTCGGGGGGCCTGCGGCGCCAATCGTAATTTGTTCTCTGTAAAAGTCGCATAATATTAAAATATTAAAAATTCAAATATTTTTAAATAAAATCTAAATGTAACTCTAGTTCAACGTAAAATACACTCAAATCAATGAAAAACAAATAAACCAATCCAATCTCTCGTAATTCCTCATAACGTAGCTCTAGTTCAACGTAAAATACACTCAAACCATGCAATGAAAATCAAATAAACCAATCAAATCTCTCGTAATTCCTCACAAAGTAGCTCTAGTTCAACGTAAAATACATTCAAATCAATGAAAATCAAATAAACCAATGAAATCTCTCGTAATTCCTCATAACGTAGCTCTAGTTCAACGTAAAATACACTCAAATCAATGAAAATCAAATAAACCAATGAAATCTCTCTTAACTTCTCATAACGTAGCTCTATTTCAACGTAAAATCAGGGGCGCGCCGACCCGGTGTGCAAAGTGTGCGGCGCACACAGGCGCCAGTTAAAAAAAAGGCGCCAGCCGAGAATAGATGATTTTGAAATATATATACAGTCGGTAACAAAAGTGTCCGAACACTAGCAAAAATTCCTATGTAAAAAAAGTACACTTCATACGGTTTTGTTAAATAAATCCTTGTCGAATCCTGTTCTTAGTCATTGTAAGACCATGATTCGATAAGGATTTATTTAACAAAACCGTATGAAGTGTACTTTTTTTACATAAGAATTTTTGCTAGTGATCGGACACTTTTGTTACCGACTGTATATATTATATATTAAAAATCGGATTTCATAATCCTAGTCTGAAGCCATATGAGTAGTGTGGCAAAATAAGGCGTCTTGGAAACTGCATTGACAAAACTTGAGCTCAGAAACAGTTTTGGAGATTTATTGCGAAAGGGCGTGTTAAAAGTGGATTTACTTGGTGAGGATCCGTCTACCCTCAGCAAAATTTTCTTTGCATTTTTTAACGTATCAAAATATCCCTTTGAAACTTATAAGTGCACCTGAATCTCTTCCATCTCCCACTTCTGCCGAAAAAAGGCCATTGAGGAGAGTAAAAAGACAACGTAATTCGAATTCATAAAAGAAAATTTAATAGATCCAAGAATTTTATTTAGTTAGTTTGTGGGATGAGTTTAACGTCGCACTAGTTCTGCGCAATGGGCAATTGGCAACAGTCTGGGACGCACCCCTAAAGATGGTCGAGAGACATGCCATCACAATTTCGATCCTCCACGGAAGGAATGGCTCATCCCGCTTCGGTGACCCCCAGAGGTATAATTCAGATGGGGACATGGAGTACATTGCGGCCACGACGGATTTTACGTGCACCAACCACCATTAGTGTACACGATGGTGTTTGGCCGGCTCGAGTTCGAACCCGCAATCTTCCAATTACGAGCTTGGTACTTTACCGATCGGGCGACCGAAACCCGGGAGGATTTTATTTAGAGTAGTTTCTTCCTCTTTGCAGCATCGATGTAACATTAGGTTCTATTCAGGAAAGGTTTTCTTTAGAAAAATAGTATTTTATTATAGTTTCTGCTTTCTTCTACACATTCAATAGAATAAAGTATTGGATTCCTAAAAATTTCCGACTTCCGGTTATTGATGAATTTACACGTTTTCAGAGATCTAGAACATGATTTCCTCAGTTTTAGAAAATGTCTAAGTGTGTGCACGTGAACAAAAATTCTGTGGTAGCTCTAGCTCAAGAACTAATGCACAGAACTTCATACAAATTTATATATAGTTGCATCTTGACATAAGTGAGTGTCTGTCAACTCTTGATGAAAATCGTCCAAAAGCATTGTCCTCCTCCTTTGTCATAATTTTTAATATGGCAGTTAGGACAAAATTTCTTATAAATGTGAACAATAAGAAAAACTTTTGACAAATCGTTTTAAAATTTAAGAGATTTATTGATAATTGTAATAGTTTTTTTTTTTTTTTAATTTAATGTAGAACATTACTCTCCCTGGAATGGAAGTATACAAACCCCTTCCCAGGAAGTGTAAAGTTTCAGTTTGAGTATTTAAAAAAATAATAAATAAATAAATAAAATAAAAAGGTTATAGGTACCTTTAAAATGAATGTTCGAACAATAAATCTGTGATAATTTAAAACAAAGTTAGCATTCCTTTCATTTTTATGAAACAAACAAACAAAAATTTCTGAAAAATTGGATTTTCTAAGATATCTTTAGGGCAGAAAATTTACTTATTTTTTTTATTTATTTTTTTTTTTTTTTTTACTTCACCGAGATGAAAATTGTCTACATTCATCATGGAAAATTATTTTAATAAGCTACTTGTACTGCGTGAATTTCTATAGAAAAATACAGAAAATAATTTTGTAATAGCCACAACATACTAGTTAACACATTATAAAATAAAATAAAATAACTAAATAAATAATATTTTTTAAAAATGTTTATTCTTTTATTATAAAACTAGCAGGCAACGCCCGCTTCGCTGGTCCCTATTTTTAAATGAATCGCTATAATTACTGAATTCTCAAATTTGCATTAATTTTTATCACGTGAAAAAAAAAAAAAAACAGAAAAAAAATCTTATTAGGAAAAATGTCGCACCGGGTTCTCACTGCCTTCGGAAAAAATTCCCAAAATGCTCTAACTCTTATTTCTATTATTTTCCCCCTTCGCCCCCCCCTCCCGTCTATCCTAATAATTTTAAAAATTCGAAAATATCTGCAATCGATTTGTAGGTATCGAAAACCTCTATATACAAATTTTGAATGCTCTAACTCTATTCTATTTTTTTTTTGCCCCTCCGCCCCCCCCCCCTCCCTGCCCTCCTAATAACTTTACACTTTCGAAAATATCTCCATTCAACTTGCTGGTTTCTAAAACCTATCTGTACCAATTTTGAACGGCCTAACTGTATTTCTATTTGTTTTTGCCCACCCACCCTTCCCGCCCCTCCTAATAATTTTACAAATTCGAAAATATCCGCAATCGATTTGTAAGTATCGAAAACCTCTATATACCAATTTTGAACGATCTAACTCTATTTTTTTTTGCCCCCCCTCTCCCCTTCCCTCCTCCCAACTCCCCCTTCTCGCCCCTCCTAATAACTTTACACTTTCGAAAATATCTCCATTCGACTTGCAGGCCTTTAAAACCTATCTATACCAATTTTGAACGGCCTAACTGTATTTCTATTTGTTTTTGCCCGTAGCCCCCCCTTACTGCCCCCCCTTCCCACCCCTTCTAATAATTTTACAAATTCGAAAATATCCGCAATCGATTTGTAAGTATCGAAAACCTCTATGTACCAATTTTGAACGATCCGACACTATTTTTTTTTGTCCCCCCCTCCCCTCCCCCCAAAAAATCGGAAAAAATCAAAAAATGAGTTTTTGGAAATATTTTCAAGAAGACGCTTGGCGTTTTTTTTTTTTTTTTTTTTTTTTTTCACATCTTTGAGCTATTACTTTTACTCGAAAATCTGTATTTTTCTAAATTTGCCTCCGAAAATCATTTATAATCCCTTCTCCCGTTAAAATCCAAAATTCCAAAATCGCTGGAAATGATTTTTTCTTATTCAAGTCTAGTCTCTCCATCTGCAATTTCTTCACTGTGAAGTAATTTGGAGCCGAGTTATACTTATAAATGTGTTTTTGCCTTATGCGCCTCCGAAAATCATTTATACCCCCTTCCCCCCTTAAAAATCCAAAATTCCAAAATCGCAGAAAAAGATTTTTTTGTTTTCAAGTCTAGTCTCTCGCTCTGCAATTTCTTCACCGTGAAGCAATTTGGAGCCGAGTTGTGCTTATAAAGGTGGTTTTTGCCTTCTGCACCTTCGAAAATCATTTGCAGCTCCTCTCCCCCTTAAAAATCTAAAAATCCAAAATCGCAGAAAATGATTTTTTTGTACTTAAGTCTAGTCTACCCATCTGCAATTTTTTCATCGTGAAGTAATTTGGAGCCGAGTTATGCTTATAAAGGTGTTTTTGCCTCCTGCGCCTCCGAAAATCATTTTCACCCCTTTTCCCTCTTAAAAATCTAAAAATCAAAAATCGCAGAAAATGATGTTTTGTATTCAAGTCTAGTCTCCCCATCTGCAATATCTTCCTCGTGAAGCAATTTGGAGCCGAGTTATGCTTATAAAGGTGTTTTTGTCTTCAGCAACTCCGAAAATCCTTTTCACCCCCTTCCCCCCTTAAAAATGAAAAATTCCAAAATCGCAGAAAATGATTTTTTCGTATTCAAGCCTAGTCTCCCATCTGCAATTTCTTCCCTGCGAAGTAATTTGGTGCCGAGTTGTACTTATAAATGTGTTTTTGCCTTATGCGCTCCCGAAAATCTCATTTTTACCCCCTACCTCCCTTAAAAATCCAAAATTCCAAAATCGCAGAAAATGATTTTTTTGTATTCAAGTCTAGTCTCTCGCTCTGCAATTTCTTCACCGTGAAGCAATTTGGAGCCGAGTTGTGCTTATAAAGGTGCTTTTTGCCTTCTGCACCTTCGAAAATCATTTTCAGCTACTCTCCTCCTTAAAAATCCAAAAATCCAAAATCGCAGAAAATGATTTTTTTGTACTTAAGTCTAGTCTACCCATCTGCAATTTTTTCATCGTGAAGTAATTTGGAGCCGAGTTATGCTTATAAAGGTGTTTTTGCCTCCTGCGCCTCCGAAAATCATTTTCACCCCTTTTCCCTCTTAAAAATCCAAAAATCAAAAATCGCAGAAAATGATGTATTTGTATTCAAGTCTAGTCTCCCCATCTGCAATATCTTCCTCGTGAAGATATTTGAAGCCGAGTTATGCTTATAAAGGTGTTTTTGTCTTCAGCAACTCCGAAAATCATTTTCACCCCCTTCCCCCCTTAAAAATAAAAAATTCCAAAATCGCAGAAAATGATTTTTTCGTATTCAAGCCTAGTCTCCCCATCTGCAATTTCTTCCCTGCGAAGTAATTTGGTGTCGAGTTGTACTTATAAATGTGTTTTTGCCTTATGCGCTCCCGAAAATCTCATTTTTACCCCCTACCCCCCTTAAAAATCCAAAATTCCAAAATTGCAGAAAATGATTTTTTTGTATTCAAGTCTAGTCTCCCCATCTGCAATTTCTTCACCGTGGAGCAATTTGGAGCCGAGATATGCTTATAAAGGTGGTTTTTGCCATCAGCAACTCCGAAAATCATTTTCACCCCCTTCCCCCCTTAAAAATCAAAAATTCCAAAATCGCAGAAAATTATTTTTTCGTATTCAAGCCTAGTCTCCCATCTGCAATTTCTTCCCTGCGAAGTAATTTGGTGCCGAGTTGTACTTATAAATGTGTTTTTGCCTTATGCGCTCCCGAAAATCTCATTTTTACCCCCTACCCCCCTTAAAAATCCAAAATCGCAGAAAATGATTTTTTTGTATTCAAGTCTAGTCTCCCCATCTGCAATTTCTTCACCGTGGAGCAATTTGGAGCCGAGATATGCTTATAAAGGTGGTTTTTGCCTTCTGCCCCCCCCGGGGGGGAACGGGGGGGGGGGTATTTCTCAAAATCCCGTCTTAGTGGGCGTCAGGGTCCTAAAATCAACCTGCTCACCAAAAATTGCGACTCTATCTCCCATAGGATCGCCACAACCGTGTTGAATCAGTGAATCAGTGAATCAGTGAGTTTACTCTTTTATATATATAGATTTACAACAAAAATTACCCCACAAGAATCAAATAGACATTGACAGAGACCATTTATGTATAAGGAAAATTTAAATTGTCAACCATTAATCTTTAAAGATAAATTTACATCTAATCAGACAATTCAGAATTTTTATTTTATCAACTTGCAGTATGTGTCCAAACTTTGTAATTGTTTTAGAGATTATTTTGTCATAACCAACAGTAGCATCAGTGAAACAATCTTTTTCTAAACTTAAAATAATCAAAAAATACTTATGTTCCACAATGACACCAGACATATTTTTAAATCTTGCAATTATATCGATAGTATAAGATACAATTTTGGATCAAATAGATGTGTATTATTCCAGAATTTACAAAAACTCAAGCAAATAAAATACATTTCATTAAATAATACTATATATATTATTTACTGTACGGAAAAACACGTATAATTTTAGTCAATTTTACATACAAATTATATAAAATCTTTAGCTAATGAAAATGGGCAAAATTCCTTACACTATTTTTTTTTCTTTTTTTTTTCCCTGATAAGTATTTCTTTTTATCCATATTTACCAACTAATATTTATTATATGTTCCTACTTGTTTTTGTACTTATAAGTTGTTTCCTTATATAAATGTATTATAAAGGGAAAAAAAACTTTCCATAATGAACTAAGACAAATCTTGTCATTATATCGATAGTTATATACTATAAACTTGATTTTTAAGATTATTCGAGAGTTTCCAACAATGAAAGTGAGAAAAATAGAGCTCACTACGGGATTTTTTTCTTATTATTATGCATTCTAACTTTATATACTTATAAATTTTATTTATCTATACAAGTGCAAAATGTTAAATTCATTTATATGTGCAAATATGCTGCAATAGTACGACTAACTTTAAAAATTTGTCAGTATTGCAAAGAGTTAAACCACTTTCCTAAATCATAGGTGGTGTTGTAGTAAAAGCAGATTTACAGTTAAAATAAGAGACAGTTCATTCAATTTTAACGGGAGTGGGGTGGGAGAGGGGTCGCAGCGTTCCTACACATTTTTACAAACGTTTTATTATATTGTCACCATAATTTTCAAAAAGAAATTTTCTTAATGGTTTTTATGCTATAATAGCACTGAGATTTTCAAGGAAATTTTCTTTCTAAAAATTGTTGTGAAAGTATAATAAAACGATCTTAAAAATATAGGAACGCAGCAATCCTGGGTGGGAGGTGATAGTCAGCCTTGGAGACAGCCTTGATGACATAGCAACTAAACTTGACTAGAAGTAACAATTCAGTGTCTCCAAAGTTTAGAAGCTCTATCATCAATAGATGCCGTTTTAGAATTTTCTCGATACATCAATTGGTTTCTGGAGCACAATAACCTCGAAAGTTCGCCAAATCCCGACAGAGATTATCAAAAGAGAAGAGAGACAGAGACTCCCAAAGGGTTCAGTTGTGTTCAGACATCTGTTCTAAACAGATCTCTGAGATATTTCAGTTTAAACGGTTTATTCTTATTCCTAAATCAGTGAAATTCTTGCTCTGGTGTACAGTCGGTAACAAAAGTGTCCGATCACTAGCAAAAATTCTTATGTAAAAAAAGTACACTTCATACGGTTTTGTTAAATAAATCCTTATCGAATCATGTTCTTACAATGACTAAGAACAGGATTCGACAAGGATTTATTTAACAAAACCGTATGAAGTGTACTTTTTTTACATAGGAATTTTTGCTAGTGTTCGGACACTTTTGTTACCGACTGTATTTAACGCTGCTTAATGAGATTTTGTGGTGTGAATATCTGTACGATGTTTTACTGGATTGTTTCGAGAATAATCCTTGAATAAAGTGCATTAGTAGGTAAGAAACTGTCTGTTTCTTTACGAATTACTTTTTCCCACAAGAAAATTGACGTTTTGGTAAGAATATGAATAGAGACAGACGGATATTTTGGATCAATATGATATGTGTAATACTCGCAAAATTTGTAATGAAGCGAGAGAAAGTTTAGTTTAATAAAAATATTTTGTATGTTTTAAATATTTATTTAACATTACTTAAAAATTAAACCCAAACAAATAGAAACGTTTACACTTACAGCTCTCATCTATGCCATCTAATGCCTCAACGCGGCATTTCTATCCACAAATTAACACTAAATCTGCCTATTTAACTTCCTCTATTTGTCGGGCTGCGGCAGCCCAGTCGGTAGACCGCCGTACTCGTAATTTGAAGATGGTGGGTTCGGTACTCGAGCGGGCCAAAGACCGTCGGTATACTAATGGTGGCTGGTGCCCGTAAAATGTGTCGTAGCCGCAGTGTCTGTTGTGGCCATATTCCCATGAAAATTATACCTCTGGGGGGTCACCGAAGCGGGAGATCCATACCTTCCGTGGAGGATCAAAATTGTGATGGCATGTCTCCGGACCATTTGTAGGAGTGAGTCCCAGACCGTCACCAATTGCCCATTGTGCAGAAATAGTGCGACATAAAATCCAACCAACCAACTAATCAACCTCTATTTGCCTTCATAATTGTACCGCTTGTTTTTGAGACTCTCTGTAGAAGATTTTTCCCTTTCTGCAAGATGCACTTTTTATTTGTTTCTTTTAAAATTTCATTTTATTTTATACATTTCTTTTTTTCTTAGCTATTCAGTAAACTTATTATTATTAAGGTTCGAGATTCAGTTGAATTTCTGAATGATAATTAGTCGTAAAACTTAAAAAAAATAAAAATAAATAATAATAATAATAATATAGGGCGCCAAACAAAACTCTGCACACAGGCGACTGACAATGCTGGCGCGCCCCTGCGTAAAATTAACTCAAATCAATGAAAATCAAATAAACCAATCAAATCTCTCGTAATTCCTCATAACGTAGTTCTAGGTCAACGTAAAATACGCTCAAATCAATGAAAATCAAATAAACCAATCAAATTTCTTGTAATTCCCCCACTTTTTTTTTTTTTTTTTTTTTAGCTAGAAAATACAATGGAAAAAATCAGTTTTTTGAAAAACAGTACTAAAAAAAAAATCCGTTTTCACATTCAGAAAATTCACAGTCGTTAAGACTGTGAATTTTCTGAATGTGAAAACGGATTTTTTTTTTTTTTTTTTTTTTTTTAACGTAATAATTAATTGTGGAAATAAGTTTCCCCATAGACCCATTGTTGAAACAATTTTCTCCATAACACGAGCTCTGGCTGTCAGCGAAGTTAGGTATTATATGCTCTTAGGGAAACTTGCAGCTTTAATATTGACATAAAACTTAATTAAATTTAAAACTAGCTTTGTATATACACATACAAAAACCTTCACTTTAACTTAAAAAAAAAAAAAAAAAAAAAAAAAAATGTGAAATCTGTAATACTAATCAGTTGGGAAAACACAAGCCTGTAAAATGTCAGCGTAGGGCTGGCCTTAACTGTAACTAAATATTAATTTTCTTTAAATTCTCTAATTTTCAACCGAATTTAACCCCCCCTTTTTTTTTTTAGCTAACCTTTAATTTTTTGTCAAAATCGGTTAAAAGTTTACAATTTTAAGAAAGCTTGAAGTTGAAAAATTGGTACCTTGCACATTTTAAAATATCAATGCTTGAAATAAAGTGGTTTGAAAATAAATCACATTTTAAGTAATTAAAAATAATAATAATAATATTTTTTCTGCTGATTGTAATGGCGGTGTTCCCAAATTTCGAGGACAAAATAAATCACGTTAAATTGTAAAATTTGAGTAATTTTTAAGTATGGAGTAACTGAAAGAGCTTATTTCAGCTTATACATATAATACGTACCGCTTTTACATCAGCATTATACATATAATAAAGTATTATAATAAAAAATTAATGACTGTTTAACCGTTGTGCCCAGATGTGGTCTTTCGAGGACGGCTGGTCACTGTAATATTTGATACTATGGATGAAATTCTGTCTATGACAGAATTTAATTTAGTACGACAGGACTACTCATATTTGTATTTTAACACCCTTTTAAAAATAAATAAATAAATAAAAATAAAATGAAATATCTGAAAACACTTGTCAAAATAATCAGGAAATATACACAACTACTACAAAGTACACAACTACGAACACGAAGGTTGTGAGTTCGATCCTCACCAATGGGAAGTGAAAAATATAGAACTGATTTTAACATAGAGGAAAGACTGACACAAAATTACTGCGATTTAGATTAAGAACCATTAAGAGACAAAAATAACTTAAATTACTTACGCCGACATGGATGATAATAAAAAAAGGACCATTAAACTTAATGACAGAGAAAACAAATAAATAACCACAGAAATAATTGGATAAAAATGCTTAAAATTAGAAGTAAAATAATCTCAGGGGGCATGTACTTCATAAAGCTGTGAACGCTGCATCGATTTTGTAAAACAATATAGCTAATCATAGCAATTATATCATTTCAGCCCCGATCGAAGCAGCAAAACCATATAGAATGAGAAATTAAATGAAATATTAAATTAAAACAAATATTAAATAAAATCTTCATGGATACCAGAGAGAAAACTAGAAAAAATCATAGTAGCCACATGTAACACAATTAACCAAACTGGAGAATAGGATGATGCCAATAAGAAATGAAATTAAAAATAAAAACTTTGCAAACATCGATTAATCAACAAAAAATGAACGACAGAACATTTTCATTAACGATAAAATACACAGAGTAATTATTTATTGAGATAGTCAAAATATATTTTAAAGTTAATTAAAGTTTAAACTAGATAAATGTTAATTTAAATTGTACGTAAAACAAGAATCATTAAACCGTTCATAGAAAGGATTACAGAAAGAAGACATAAGACAGCAGTGAGCACGCGCCATCTAGCTATATATATAAATTTTTTTACGGATTTCACAAAATATTTTAAGATAGAGTAAAAAAATGGTAAAATTGGATATTGACAAGCATTTTCGAAGTGGAACACTATAAATTGGTGACGACGCAAAATGCCAGATTGAAAGAAATAGTTCTGTCGTATTTAAATATATATATATATATATATATATATATATATATATATATATAGTAATACATTAATAAAATAATATCAGTGCAATATAAAATATTTAATTTTCAATCGAATTTAGAAATTTTTGAAGTATGAACTAACAATCACTATTTAATGCAATTTTTTAACTTCCGTTAAAATCAGTTTAAAATTCACGATTTTTAAAAACAGCGTTTTTATGCATACACACACACACAAAGGTAATTTATAATTTAACATGATTTAAAACTTAGAAGATTACCAGCTCGCAGATTTAATATGAAAATGAAATGGTTTGGAAATTAGAAGATTGCCAGCTCGCGAATTTTAAAATATCAACGCAAAGCGACCCGAATTTTAATTTATTTAAAAAAAAAAAAAAAATTCTGCCAGAGCAATTTTCATAGAACATATCTAAGAACCATCCTTATTAAATCGAGGAAGCTACAATGACGCAGACAGACAGACACACAGACAAAGGATTCAAATTTATAACACCTTTCTTTTTTGTCGGGGTTAATAAATGATGTTTAAGATAGTATCGATGAACTTAGGAGTGAAAAGTTTTCGTAAGTGTAAATGAGACTATTTTTGAAAGAAGAAAAACTATTTGGCATAGAAAAACTATTTGGAATCTGTATTACTTACAAACTTTGAATAAACACCATAAAATGCAATAAACTCGCAACAATTGTTTCGGGTCGAAAAAACACACGACCCTTCATCAGGCTTACTTTATTCGCCTGATGAAGGGTCGTGTGTTTTTTCGACCCGAAACAGTGCTTACTTTATTCGCCTGATGAAGGGTCGTGTGTTTTTTCGACCCGAAACAATTGTTGCGAGTTTATTGCATTTTATGGTGTTTATTCAAAGTTTGTAAGTAATATTTTTTACAACGACAGTTTTGTGGTGCTTTTTTATTATATTTGGAATCTGTTCTGTTCCCCATCATAAATTTGTTGTCATACATTTATATAGCTTGTAATACTGTATTCATAATAATAAATTCTACCGATCACTCAACACAGTCGTAGAAAATGAAATGTCCCACCCGATAAGCTACCCGCCCTCCTCTCCGATACATTTACTTTAACCTAACTTTTTGTTTAATTTTATTAGGGTAAGTTTCACATTTCAGTTTTCATACAACTCCATATAGTGTTTATAGTGTTTCCAGTTCAATAACATCCATAAGGCAAATTTCATGAAATGTTGCCCTCTGCCATCTTGTCAATATTGCAAATTTCGAATAACTTACCAAGTTTTCAAAGTAAAATATTCATAGTCAATAATGTTCATCACAGTATCATAAATAATTATTTTAAAACTGGTCCAATATCACTACAATAAAAATAATCCTCACAATACACACTTATGAGAAAATTTTCAATATTCTCCTATGTCAAGAAATCGTAAACTTTCAATAATTTGCGAGATTTTTTAAATTAGATTGTTGAACACAAACAGGATTTTTGCTAGGGTTATAAGTGATATTTTAAAACTGGTCCGACTTCTTTACGACCATTTGTTTTTGAGATATCGTATACAAAAACTAACGAACTAATACACTAACAAATTTACACCTTACAGAAGGATACCACATCATACTTGCCAACCATCTCATTATGAACCGTACAATTTTTAGTACCCGCCTTTTTTCTCACACCAATAATTTTTTAGAGTAATTTTAGTCTTATTTAATCGTAACATCATTTGGAGAGAAAAACTCTAAAAATATAGTGGTGTGAGAAAAGGGGCGTTTTTTCATGGGGCGTTAACGATTGTACGGTTATTAATGAGATGGTTGGCAAGTATGCCACATTGATTTTGCGATTTTCGGGTACCTCACAGTTCAAAACGTGTAAAAACATAAAAGAAAATCGAGGTTGAAAATTTTGTCGATTACCTAAGTTCCTCCTACAGGGTATGATGGGGAATTAAAAGAATAAAAACGCGGTTTCCATAGAGTGTCAAACACTTTTTAATTGTTATTTACACGCTACATCACTTAAGATGACGTTTTAAGATGAAGTATATATCAAAAACTTAGTATAAATTGCATAAATAATAAAAATAACACACTTGGCTCTGAATCAACAGTAGACCGGTTTCGGTAGCATTACGTACTGGTAATGGCATGCTTCCTAATACTACCGAAACCAGTCTTTACTTATAACAAAATATTTTCGTACTCATAATTAAAGCATTTTTTTTTTTTTTAATTATTTCATAGCTGTTGTTTTTATTTCTTAGTTTTGTAAACAGCAATCAAAAAAGCAATTATTCTTCAAATTATTTTAAATAAATAAAAAACAGACGCAAAGTGAAACTGTAAATTGCGTCTAAAAGTATAAAATAAATTCCCTCATCAGACAACATTTCTAATTATAACCTTATTTGAAGTCTTTGAAGTCGGCAGCCTTACCTCATGTTATTCTATGCAGAAATTTTTTTTAAAAATTACTCATTATATAATGTTTTTTTTTTTTTTTTTTTTTTTTTTTTTAACTTCCATTACCCTACTACCGTAGGTAATGAAAGTATTTGGTCCAAAAATTCGATATCGAAATTTCACCTGATTTACACGTTTTAAGGTTCCCTGAATCCAAAAAAGTGGTTTTTGGCAACTGGTCAGTGTGTATGTATGTGTGGAATCTTCTGGCTATCATATCTCCGAAACTAATAAAGATAGAACTACAAAACTTCAGATTTAAGACAAGTCTGGTATACAGATGAATTTTCCAAATTTTGGTGAAAATTAAAAAACCGGAAGTGGGACATCGGAGACCGTAAGTCTGTATCTCAAAACGGCTCTAACGATTTTCTTCAAATTTGCAATATAAACGCTCTATTAGATGTCCTTTCGAATGATATAGTTGGTTAGTTCAGGGAAATTGATAGGCGTCCTGTATAAATAGCTCAATTTCAGGTCTCGCAAGCGCGTTCCTTTAAAAACGGCTGTACGAATTTTTTTTTTTTTTTTTTTCTTTTTCAAACTCGCCCTATTAACTCACTTTTAAATATCCTTTTGTATGTAATTATTGTTTTCTGGTCAATAATTGATTTTTTGTAAAAGTTGGTATCTCAAAAACAGCTCTAACGATTTTCTTGAAAATTGTTATGTAAATCCATTTCTTTCTCGTGTATTACGCGGTTATTAGAGGAAAATTAACAGTCTTCCTGCTTAGATAGATCATCTTCAAATCTCGTAAATTTGTGTTTCAAAAAATAACGCTACCATTTTTTTTTCTTTTTTCTTTTTTTTTTTTTACCTCGCTATATGTAAGCTTCGTTTTATATGTCTTTATAAGTTTCTTTCAACGGAAAAATTTTAAGTTTCTACTTCTCTAGGTAACTTTTATGTTTTCTGATCACGGTATCTCTCAAAAATGCATATAATACGTGTAATAGTGGATAATGGAAGTCGTGTGGTTGTTTCACACCAGATTTTTTAATTATGTTTCCACATTTACGAAATTCACTGCCGTTGAAATATTTCCCATTTTCCAAAAAATTGATTTTCAAATTTTTTTATTATTTCATTTTGAAGCTATAAAGTGAATATATATGTGTGTGTGTGTGATAATTAGATAATTATCTAATTATCACACTCTTAGATAATTTTTTACACTTTAGAACTTAATGATTGTGAACCTTTTAAATGTAAAAACGGAATTTAATATATATATATATAATGAGTAAATTTATTTTATTTTCTCAAGATCATCATTAATGAGTAAATCTGCAGTTTACAAAACAAATTTCTCCATAGAATTTCATGGGGTTCAATTTAGATGAAGTGAAATTCTCGCGTTCGAGGGAGAACGGTATTTTTCTCCTGGAAGCTCTAGCGCGAATGCGAAATATTTTTTTATTACCGTGCAGGAAAATTAGATCTCCAAAGAGTTGATGGAAAATTGAACTAGGACGGTTACCTATAGAAGTCTGATACCCTTCGCCTTCAGACCATTTTTAGAAGGTGCAAAATGGAAGTTTTTACAAGATAATGCGCCAAGTCATACATATAAATCTACAATATACCAAAGCCCTGAGGCCCTGACCTAAACAAAAAAAAAAAAAAAAAAAAAAAAGCGTGGTGTTATTTGCCACGCCAAGTATGCTTATGAAAATAAAAGACATCATTCAAAATATGAATTAGAAATCAGCATTATGGGAAAATGGAACAATACTCTTGAATTTTTTCTTAAAAAATTAATTAACGTGTGTCAAATCGTGTGTTTCAAGTCATTCAGAGAAATGATGGAGCAACATTTTGCTAAATTCTCAAAAACTGTCATTTTCTCATGTGGTCTTATTGTTTTGTAACAGTTATTTTTGACAATTTCCTTTTTATTTTTTCTAAATTAATTTCATTTATTGTAAGTTGCTACGTTTTTCTAAAAACCTTACAAATGACATAGAATGTTTTTGATTTTTATAGAAATGTTTCTTTAATTACCTACATAACAAAACATCTTGTGGTTTTATATTTTTGTAACAAACTATAGTATATAATAATTCTTATTATCGCAGAAAATAAAAAAACTTGATACCAGAATTTATTCATCCATAAAGTAAAGCTTAAATAACAAAAACAATTTCTACTTAAAAAAAATTATTTTCGTTAATGTGCGGAATTTTAATACGTCAGGGAAAATAAAATAATAATAATAAATTAATTAAATATATAAAATTCAGCTACGTCACGAGAAATTAATAATATAAATAAATAATTAGACACGAAGACACTTGATTGTAAAATTTGAATTAAAGGGTTGCAATGTCATTTTTAATTTCTTTAAGGTGTTTAGACTTCAAAACATATAGATGTGATGTAAAAGATGAAACCATTTGTTTTAAATATCATGTATACCAATGTTAGTAATTTGCACTGACAAGGAGAAATACATTTGGAAAAACATTTTTCCAAATCTATTTCTCCTTGGCATTAGGAGGGCGCAGATCGACTACTACTACTACTAATCTATATATTAATAGGCAAGCATAAAATTTGTTGTCCCTTTTTAACATATTAATTATGGGAGTAGAGATTTCAAAATGGTATCATTCGAAAGGTATGGTTAGCCGGAAGGTGCGAATACAAATATTATTTTCCTACGATGTCAAGAAGGTATTTAAAAATACATTTATTTTTTATGCTTTTTCCCCCATTTTTCCCTTTTATACACGTAATCCTTTACATTAAAAAATACCTAAAAGAAGAAAGTTGTTGAATCTGGCAATTTCATAAAGCTCAAATAAAACCATAGACACAGTAATTTGTATAATGTAGCATCACTATACGCAAGCGAAGTGATGACGTCACTGTCTGTCCATGGAGCCCTGAAAAATATTTTCTATGTTAATTGTCCATTGGATTTTTTGTAAAAAATTATTAAAAAATAACGGAAATTATCTGCCGATTTTAATTCCGATATTTGGGTATAGTTCTATATAAGTTACTGTCTACATGTGTTTGATTGAGTTATTTTTTCTGTAAAATTGATAAAATTTTAATTTAAAATCATAAAACTCCAGAAAAAAAAATGGCAAACTTCCAGTTTCGAATGTAAACATAAACATTTCATTTCAAAGGGTGTTATTTAAACAATAAATATTCAACTAATATACTAAATAAAAGGAAAATGGATTTGTTACTAACTGCTGCATGTATGAGTAGACGATACGGAAAAAATTCCGATTTCCGTTTTTTGCTGAATTTACATGTTTTGAGCTTTCTTTACGTTTCAATTGACTGAAATTGGCTACTTATTTTTTAAAAAAGTGTCTCTATTGCTAGCTTTTGTGGGTAGAAGAAGCAAGTAGAAGAAGCAAGTAGAAGATACACAAAAGCTTCTGATTTCCGGTTTTCGATGAATTTACACGTTTTGAGATTTCTTTGCATTTTAATTAAGTGAAATTGACTACTTATTTTTATTTTTTAAAAAGTGGATTTATTATTCTTTCCTCCGCATATATAAGTAGTAGTCTGCATATATAAGATTCAGAAAAGTTTTAGATTTTTGATTTTCGATAAAGTTACACGTTTTGAAATCTCCCGAACTCAATTCGACCATTTTTGAAAAATATCTTTTTTTTTTATTTTTTATTTTTTATTTTTTTGTTCAAACACTGTACTTTATGAACCAATCGAATTAATTTAACAGAATTTTATACTTGGTTGGGCCTTGGTTTGACATGGTATCTGTTAGCTTCTGGGCTGTATCACACAACAAGGGGCGTTTTCGCGTTGCGATTTTCTCTCATTTCAGGAAAGGCTAACATCTACAAAGAGAAATAGTTATATTAAGTAAAACTCTGCTGATTCAGTTAGAGTAAATATCGGCAAACAATTACCGCAGCTGTGTTGCAATTGCATTCCGTTTAGGACAAGGCAATAACTTTGCTTTGCCTCGCTTTGCAAAAAATATGGTCGAGTTTCGACCACTGGGCGATACTAGTAATAATAAATATCTGAAAATGTTCCTGAAAAACAACACTTCATGAAAATTTTACTTCTACGAGTGGAAAAAAAATTACTAAGGAAATAGTTTACTCAGATATATATATTTTCGGTAAAATAGTAAAAAAATTAAAATACGTTTTATTATTATTATTATTATTATTTTCAAAAAATTGTAAAAAGGTTCTTGTAAGTACTAAAAATGTACTACCAATAGTAACTTATATGCTCTTATGATGTACAGTCGGTAACAAAAGTGTCCGAACACAAGCACAAATTCCTACGTAAAAAAAGTACACATCATACGATTTTGTTAAATAAATCCTTATCTAATCATGTTCTTACACTGACTAAGAACAGGATTCGACAAGGATTTATTTAATAAAACTGTATGAAGTGTACTTTTTTCTCATAAGAATTTTTGCTAGTGTTCGGAGACTTTTGTTACTGACTGCATTTTAATGTATCAAAAATATTTATTTATTTTTTATTTTTATTTTTTTATTTTATTGTCGTATAGTATAAGTAAAACATGAGTCGGAGGTCTGAATGAACATTGGGCCCGTGCCACATTTGGAACGATCAGGGTCTGCATTGGTCGACCTGTATTTCGAGACCAGTTTTGTTTTTAAAAAAAATTTATTCCTAAAAGTGCGTTAGATAATTCTCTGAAATAATTACAGATTATAGACAAACATATTCTATTTCGTTGAAACCTCATTTTATCAATATATTCTAGTGATTTTATACAATTTTTACTTTCTCTTACCCATAAGGTAGAGAAAGTATTGTTTTTGTGTCAAATTTTCGAACGCGAGTTTTTGTTATATTTACATGTTCTGGGGTCCCCTGAATACGAAAATCATGTTTTTAGCGAATGGTCTGTGTGTGTGTGTGTGTCTGTTATCAGCATATCTCAAAAACAAATTATGGCAGAAAGTTCAAACTTGGTATTCTAAATGTGCATCATATAAGGATGCTACACTAAACTTTTCGTTAAGATCAAGCAAATGGTTCGTGTACAGAGACACTCAAAAGTATTCAAATACATTACGTCTATGGGGGAAATTGCAGATAAGTAGAGTTTAACATCTATAGACTGCACTAAACCAAATGAAACGAATATATATTTTTTGTAATAGAGATAGTCAACAGGGAAAAAAAAATTGTGCATGTAGGAGCATCGCCTCCCCCCCTGGGGGGGGGAGTAAATTTTCATGACGGGTATCTTTCAAAAGAGCTCGCCCATACCCAATACCTTTAAAACGGTTGAACCATCGATCTGCGATAATTTCAAACAAAGTTATCGATTTTTTTTTTATTTTTAACAAAAAAAAAGATCGTTTTTTTTTTTTTTTTTTTTTTTTTTTTTTTAAATTATTGAGAATTATTATTATTATTTTTTTTTTTTGGATATTTAGTATTATACTACTTCTCTAAAATGGAAATCGTCTGCATTATCATAAAAAATAATTTTTTTAAATAATAATTTTAAATAATAATTTTAACAAATTATTTAAAAAAAACAGAATTATTTTTTAATAACCGAATTAAATTGTATATAAATGTAGGTGTATTAATGAAACGGGGGGTTGAGGGGGGCGGTAGCCCCCCTCATACAGAACTAATTATCCTATAAAACTCTTCCGAGGCCTAATTTGAATTGTTTAACTTAGGTTTACACAGTACTCGTTATCTTACCTCTTAATCTCCAACCTGTATTGTAAGTATTAAATTTCAGGGTAAGAGAAAGTCGTGTGAGTGACACACCAGATTATTTTTATTAACTTCCAAGCGAAGATAATGTTTTTTTTTTTTTTTTTTTTTTTTTTTTTCATTTCATTCGCCATGGAAGGAAAAGCGGTTGAACTAATATAGAAAGAGCGGTTTCTGTTCTATCAGACCGTAACTGTAACAGTTATAAAAATAAAAAATATCTTCGTCAGACATTCGTCTCTTTATGTTTCTATTTCATTTGAGGATCGCCCGTTTCGGAGAAAATTGGATTTCTTTCGATGTCTGTAAACAAGCAAGAATTGAAGAGAGCTCACAATTCGAAAACTCTTCAATATATTAAAGAATAGTTCATTTGATATTTGATTTTAATTGGGTATATATTACTAAGCAATAGGATCTAAAAAACAAAGAGCAATCCACGATTTATTAAAAAAAAAAAAACTAGTATGTTGTGGCCACCACAAAACTTTCTTCTATATTTTCCTATACAAATTCACTCAGTAACAATATTAAAAAAAAAAAAAAAAAAAAAAAAAAAAGATCCCCCCCCGCCCTTTTTTTTTTGTTGTTGTTAAAAGTAAAAAAATCGATAACTTTGTTTTAAATTATCACAGATTTATAGTTCAACCATTCGTTTTAAAGGTATTGACGAGACCTTTCGAAAGATACCCATCTTGAAAATTTACTCCCCTCGAGGGGGGACTTCCCTCCCAGGGGGGGGGGGGGGTGGCGAGGCTCCTACATATACAAAATTTTTTTCCCAGTTGACTATCTCTATTATAAATAATTCTTGTAAATTTCATAATGATTACTAAAAAATAATTTTCTTTATGCTCTTTTATACAAAATTTTGTCCTATATCACCATGTTAAAAATTTAGAAAAAGCGGGATGGCAGCGCAACCTGTAAGACGATTTTTACCAAAAATTGATAGGCACTAATTTATGTCAAGGTGCAACTACATACCAATTTGTATGAAATTCTGTGCTGTAGTTCCTAAGGTACAGTTGCCACAAAATTTTGTCACACACACACACACACAGACAGACAGACATTTTCTAAAAATGGTCAGGTCAAATCGTGTTCTACAGCTCTCAAAACGTGTAAATCCATCAAAAACCTGAGGTCGAAAATTTTTACGAATCCAATACTTTCTTCCATTAAATATAGAAGAAAGTAAAAAAAAAAAAAGAAAAGAAAAGAAACATTAAACAGTTTAATTTCAATTAAGGTGATTTAAGTGTAATTTTTTAGAATTGGTTAAGCAATTTCTCATGTTCTTAATTCGAAATATATTTATTTTCTTTAAATTATTTAATTGAAATCTTGTGAACATAAAACACATTACTATCATGCGATTTAAATTTGATACACACTTGGCTGTAATGCATAAGCACCTATTGGATGACGATAAATAAATCAATAATATGTGTGCGCATTAAAATTGCTGTGTTGCACGCAGAAACATTGAATAATAGAAGTCGTTTATGACGGATTTTGCGAGGTGACTGACCAGTATACATTCTTAATTTAAAGTGAATTTGAAATAGTCGGTATACCAACCCGAAACGTAGCCATGTTAAAATATATAAATATTATTAATTTAAAAATATGAATTTTTAAATGCAATATATTTAAAACTAGTATATTGGATAGCTTAATCACACTTGTTTCGAACAACAACATTTATGGCAATTGGTCCACTCTTGCTTTTTTTTTAAACCAAATAACAAAGGTCCCTTAAATCATATAACAAAGGTTATAGATTAAAACAGACAGGCACATAAATATGCACCTATTCAAATAAAATTTGTACGAGACGAGTATCAGAACACATCTAAAATTGGAACAAGCTCCGATTTAAAAGTAATGCGTATTTGGGTATTTATTTCAAAGCTTTAAGACCTATAGTTACAATGATTTTTGTCTCGAATGATCATATTACGTAGTTTCACAATAACAATTGACATATATTTTTCACACATAAAGAACACAACAAACATCTATGCCGGAACCAGGATTCGAACCCAGGACGTGAGGAAAGTTATGCGTAACTTTTATAAATAAGTAAATAATAAAGCAGAAAAGTGCATAGATGCTCTTCATTAAAACAGACATAAAAAGGAACAGCGTAACTGTTGCATGTATGTACGACAAGGACAAGTCTAAATATGACAATTTGCTTCAAAACTTTTCTCATCACATGCCAGAAAGTTTTAAATGATTTGCATAAAATTATGACCGTCAAGTGAAAATATTTACATTGTATCATATCCCAATGTAATCGTTGTACAATATCTAATTTTCTCTATTTCAGTTATTGACCTATCCCGAACAAATTGGAACGAGCATCGATTTAAAAGTTGTGCGTAACTTATATAAATAAATTAATAATAATAATATTATAGTTTTAAAAAGTTAAAGAACACGCTTTTGTAGAAATGTGAACTAAAAAACACAAAATATCTATCTTAGTATTAAAATGCAGGGTAAGAGAAAATCGTGTGAGTGACACGCCATAATATTTACATACATTTAAATCTTTAATTAAAATAATTTAGAATTAAACAAAAACCATTTTTAAAAAATCGCCACTGACTGGGATCGAACGCTAGACCTTTAGGTTCTTAGCGCGGAGCTATACCTCAACGCCACGATGTTCACGTACGGAAAGTCTTTTTTTACAATATAGATTTTTTGTTTGTTCCCAGAGCAGTTACAAACATGCAAACATACACAGAAACATACATACATACAGGTGAAGCTAATAAAAGCGTGTTAATAAAGCAGAGAGTATATAGATGCTGTTCATTAAAGTAGAGATTAAAAGACACTGCGTAGTTGTCGCATGTATTTACACATCCAAATATGATAACTGTCCCTCATCACACACAAGAAAGTTTTAAATGATTTGCATAAAACTATGCCCGTCAAGTGAAAATGTTTATATTAAATCATATCCCAATGTAATCGTTGTGCAATCTAATTTCCTCTATTTCAGTTAATGACTTATCACATCTATCAGATTTGTAACACAAACGTTACATCTACCAGAATATAAGCATTTAATATGGTCGTCACGTTCTTGCAAAATCTCGTGATGACAGTTAATTTGCGAACGTTATCGTGGATGGAAAGTAAAAAAAAAAAAAAAAAAAACGTTTCTTAGATTCTCTTCTCTGGAAAAATTGTTTTACTTTTATCATAATGTGTTCAAAATTTCTATATTAGTCATTGTGTAGGAAAAGAAAATATGTTTGATGACAAATGAAAATAAATGAAATATTCAGTGAGAGAATTTTTTGAAAATTCGAAACGTAAACTAATATATGGGTGATTTTTAAATGAATTGCCATTTTCAGCTTTACGTAATTTAAAAAATCGACTTACACGAAACACAAAAACATACGTATGAATCCCTTATAATTTATAGTTTTATAAGCAAGGTGATCATTTGTGTGTTTTTTATTTATATTTTAGGAAATTCAGAAAGAATCTTGACAAGTCATTGTTTTTCTCATGAGTGTTACCTCTAAAAAAACGTTCTGTAAACTCCTTTATATTAATAATCAAATTTAGAATCCTAGTTTGAATAAAATGAAATAAAATAAATAAAATTAAATAAAATTAATTATTTAATTAAAAATAAAAATAAATAAATTAATTTAAATAAATTAAGTTAAATTAATAAAATTAAATTTAAGGTATCTAAATAAAAACAAAATAAAAATATATAAATAAATTATTTAAAAGCTCCTTCCCTCCATTTTTTTTTTCTCTTGTTTCCTGTGTTTTGGTTGTGTTCCTCTGTGATTGGTTTTGCATGCTACTTCTTATTGGTCGGTTGTGCTGCTCCTCCCCCTTTGAGCTTTGCCTTGCTTTTTCCTCAAAGATATTAGCACGTGTTTTGCACTTGAAGAAGAAAGACCACGTCCTTTCGAAACCGGTAGTGCTGATATTAATTGTATAGTGTGTAAAGAAGTTTTTTTAATTTAAATATTGATTGTACACCCCAGTGCTTTTATTTAATGTTAATCTTAGTTCAGTTTATTTTAAGTACTTGGTTTAAGTCAAAATGGTATCAATATTTATTTATTTTCGTAATTGTGATATATGAACATATTTTTCTCATGAGTGTTACTTTGTTTCTTAAACAAAGGCTTTACTTCTCATAAAAAATTGTTTAATGAAAAAATATGGATTTCCACTGTGGTTATAACGAATAACTAAAAAGTTTTAAATAGCAAAACAATTCATTTGTATAAATTAAAAATGTATTAATGCAATGTTGATATTTAGCTATAATTACGGCTCATGAGCAGCAGTAACACTCATAAGAAATAGTAATACACTTGAGACAGACTAACAATCCTGTTGTAATAATGTTTTAAAAAAAAAAAAAAAACTTGTATAACTAGTATGTTGTGACCACCACCACATGACTTTCTTCTATATTTTCCAAAACAAATTCACTCAGTAAAAATAATTTATTAAAATTATTATTTAAAAAAAATTATCTTCCATGATAATGCAAACGATTTCCACATTAGAGAACTAGTATAACACTAAATATATATTTTTAAAAAGTTAATTTTATTCTCAATATTACATTAAAAAAAAAAAAAAAAAAAAAAAAATCCTTTTTTTTTTTTTTTTTTTTTGGTTAAAAATGAAAAAAAAGAAAATCGAAAACTTTATTTAAAATTATCGCAGATCGATGGTTCAACCATTCGTTTTAATGGCATTGGCCAGCTCTTTTGAAAGATATCCAACATGAAAATATACTCCCCTCGACGGGGAACTTCCCCCCAGGGGGGAGGTAAGGCTTCTACATACACATTTTTTTTTTTCTCCAGTTGACTATCTGTATTACAAATAATTCTTTTAAATTTCATAATGATTATTAAAAAATAATTCTTTTTATGCACATTTATACAAGATTTTGTTCTATACCACCATGTTAAAAATTTAGAAAAATAGGATGGCAACGCAACCTGTTGGACAATTTTTACCAAAAGTTGATAGGCACTAATTTATGTCAATGTGTAACTACATACCAATTGGTATGAAATTCTGTGCAGTAGTACCTGAGATACAGTTGCCACAAAATTTTGTCACACACACACACACACACAGAGAGAGAGAGAGAGAGACAGGCAGATAGACATTTTCTAAAAAGAGTCAAATCGTGTTTTACAGCTCTCAAAACGTGTAAATCCATCAAAAAACCAAGGTCCAAAAATTTTACGAATCCAATACTTTCTTTTATTGAATATAGAAGAAAGTAAAAAAGAGAAAAATAAAGTTAAAAATTTATAACAACATTAGTGATTGGGCTATATTGAAAAATATAATTAGAACATCATCATTCACTTTCTGAAATCCAAATAAGCAATATAATTTCCATTCAACTGGAATAACGTTATCTTCTCCAGAAATATTTAAAAACATTACTTTTATTTCTTAGTCTTCATAAAGTGACGACTGGTACACTAGAATATATCTGAATTTAGTTTTCTGTCAGACCACGCTTGCAAACTGAAATAATACAAATGTGTCAGTTTTCATTTCAGTTTTAGAAAGGATTATTTCTTTACTGCTGTCCTACAGGATTATATTTTCAACCTTATTGTCCGTTTCCACAAAAGTAATTTTTCATCTATTTCACTTTGTAAACTACCGTATATATTTTCTTTTATTGATCTGCTATTATAATTTTGCGCACGAAATTTTTTCTCTTTACATTTAAAATGATACTAATACAAATTTCTTTCTCCCCAATAAATTTGTATCGTAGAAGAAGGTAATTGGTTTTCAAGATTCTGCTATTTTATTATTTATGATTAGTGAATACTTTATACTGCAATACTACATAGACAATATATTTTCTTTGCATTGTAGACACTGGTTGTCAATACATTGGGTAGAGTATTTGTGGCACAGTCAAAACTGATTTGAGCCAACTTCAAGTTTTTGTTTTAATTGTTCGTTTTATACATATACAGTAAAGTCTCGTACAACGCCGGTGCAAGTTTGCCTCACGAATACTGCAATTTTATTTTTTAACACCACTAATTTTATACCAAAGCAACTGCTTTATATAAAAACTAAATCGAGTGTATGAACCAATAAATTGTCACTCTAAAAAATTAGTGGTGTTAAAAAATAAAACTGTTTTATTTACTTGTCATCTCTGCCACCACGTTGTACGAGACTTTACTGTAATGTTTGTAATTAAAATGATCTGGTGTGTCACTCACACTACTTTTTCTTCTCCGTTACTCAGCTATATTAATAGAGTTTAATGTGCGAATTAAGCGCTTTTTTATTTGAATATTTCGTCTGTACTTAAAAAATAACAAAAAATTATATATATATAAAGAAAAAAATGTATAAAATCAGTTTTGTTTGACGTAATATATTTTAACTAAAAACTAAATCGAGTGTATGAATCAACAGATTGTCACTCTAAAAAATTAGTGGTGTTAAAAAATAAAACTGTTTTATTTACTTGTCATCTCTGTCACCGCGTTGTACTTGACTTTACTGTTGTATATGTAAAGAAAACATATCCCTGAATCGAAAATAAATGCAATCAAGAGTAAAATCTAACATAATATCTATAACTGTAGATTTATGTGTTCATTGGTTGCTTTAAATAACGAGTATTACTTTTTTCTCAAGAGTGTTGCCTTTTTTGAGTAACACTCATGAGATTTATTAAAGAATTCTTCACTAGAATAAATTCTAACAAAATTCGGAATGGCTCTTAATTAATAAATAAAAGAAAAACTATTGTCTAATTTCATTATTTTTATATTATAAAAATAGTGTAAAACTAGTATGTTGTGGCCACCACATGGCTTTCTTCTATATTTTCCTATACAAATTTACTCAGTAAAAATAATTTATTAAAATTATTATTTTAAAAAATTATCTTCCATGATAATCAGACGATTTCCATATTAGAGAAGTAGTATAACACTAACTATCCAAAAAAGTCAATTTTAGTGTCAATATTACATAAAAAAAAAAAAAAAAAAAAATGTTAAAAATGAAAAAAATTGATAACTTTATTTTAAATTATCGCAGATCGATGGTTCAACCATTCGTTTTGAAGGTATTGGCGAGCTCTTTCGAAAGATACCCATCATGAAAATTTACTCCCCTCGAGGGGGAGGGGTGAGGCTCCTACACATACAAAAAATTTTCCCAGTTAACTATCTCTATTATAAATAATTCTTGTAAATTTCATAATGATTACTAAAAAATAATACTCTTTATGCACATTTATACAAAATTTTGTCCTATATCACCATGTTAAAAATTTAGAAAAAGCGGGATGGCAACGCAACCTGTAAGACAATTTTTACCAAAAGTTGATAGGCACAAATTTATGTCAAGGTGCAACTACATACCAAATTTTATGAAATTCTGTGCAGTAGTTCCTGAGATACAGTTGCCACAAAATTTTGTCACAGACAGACAGACATTTTCTAAAAATGGTCAAATAGTGTTCTACAGCTCTCAAAACGTGTAAATCCATCAAAAACCCGCGGTCGAAAATTTTTACGTATCCAATACTTTCTTCTATTGAATATAGAAGAATGTAATAAAGGGGCAACACTCTTGAGAGGTAATGGAATTACGCACTCTAATTAAATACACATTCCGATGTACAACAATTAAACAATAAAATTATCCAGTTCTAAACCTGCATATTGTAAAAAGGAACAACATGACTTATTACTGTTACTTACTGCAATATACAAATATTTTGTAAGTAATTAATAATATCCTTTTTGAGCTAACATTCATGAACTGCATATGAAGACACAAAATGCATTTAAGTTTTAAAATATCAGATTTAATATTTTAGTTAAATCGCTTGCATTTCTGTTTAATTGACACACATTACTTTCTTATCTATACATATAAAAGAGTACTTTCACTCACTCACTCACTGACTCATCAACGCACAGCAAAATCTACTGGAGCCATTGACTCGAAACTGGGTCAAATTATAGAACATATAGTGTAAGCACCCCCTAAGAAACGATTTTGCGAAATTCGCCTCCCAAGGGGGTGTAGGGGGCAAAATGTGATTTCACAAAAACCTTCATATCTCAAAGAAAGAGACAGATATTCGTAAAATTTTTGCTTTAAAATATAGCTAACACAAATATCTAAAAAACAATTTCTGGAATTTTAGATATTCGGTCCCCAAGGGGGGAAAGGGGGCAGAACGTGATTTCATATGCGCAAAAAGTGGTTTCACATACTCCTACATATCTCAAACAAAGTAATAGATATACGTGAAATTTTTGCTCTAATATATAGCTAATACAAATACCTAAAAAATAATTTCTGGAATTTTAGAAATTCGACCCCCAAGAGGAGGGAGAGGGCGCATAATGATTTGAAATATTCCTTTTTATCGCAAACAGAAAAAAAGATATACGTGAGATTTTTGCTCTAAAATATAGCTCCCACAAATACATAAAAACTAATTTCTTTAATTTTAGAAATTCGTCCTAGGTGGGGCGGGAAAGGGGGGCTATGGGGCAAAAAATAGAAATACAGTAGACCGTTCAAAATTGGTACATAGAGGTTTTTGATACCGACAAATCGATTGCGGGTATTTTCGAAATTGTAAAATTATTAGGAGGGGCGGGAACGGGGGGGGGGAGAAGCAAAATATAAAAATAGAGTTGGGTCGTTCAAAATTGGTACATAGAGGTTTCTGATATTTACAAATCGATTGCGGATATTTTCGAATTTGTAAAATTATTAAAAGGGGGCTATGGGGCAAAAAAAATAGAAATACAGTTAGACCGTTCAAAATTGGTACATAGAAGTTTTTGATATCGACAAATCGAATGCGGATATTTTCGAATTTGTATAATTATTAGGAGGGGTGGGAAGGGGGGGGACGGAGGGGCAAAAAATAAAAATAGAGTTAGGTCGCTCAAAATTGGTTCATGGAGGTTTTTTATACCTACAAATCGATTGCGAATATTTTCGAATTTTTAAAATTATTAGGACAGACGGGAGGGAGGGCGTAAAGGGGCAAAAATATATAAATAAGAGTTAGAGCGCTGAAAATTAGTGTTGTTAGGTTTTGAGGCCCAATAAATCGATTGCGGATATTTTCGAAAGTATACAGAATTATTACGAGGGGTGGGAAGGGGGTCGGGTGCAGGGGTAAAAATAAAGAAATTCAGATAGAATGTTGGAAATTAGTATTATTAGGTTTAAAAGCCCGAGAGAACGATTGCGAGCATTTTTTAAAGTCTAAATTAATTAGGAGGGGCGGGAACGGTAGTTGAAGAAACATGCGTGCCTGTATACTCTGCCGCAGACAGTGGGGGCCCGGACCGCTTATTCCACCGATGGGAGATTTTTTTTTTTTTTTTGTATTTTATATTTATGTTTTTCTTTTATGATAATATAGTGATTCAATAAGAGTGTGTAACATAAATGCGCATGCGCAGTAATATCAGTAATATGAGATGAAGTAATATCAGTTTAAAAACTATTTCTTATGTTAAAGTTCTGTAAAACTCGATTAATGGTTGATAAAGAGCATGTCACCCAAATTTTATGTTTATACTTTCATTTGTTTAAAAATTATGCGCAGAAGCAGGGAACAAGAAAACAAACTGTGACTTTAAGTTTGGACATGAGACAAATTATTATTTCACATTCCATATTTCTTGCTTGTTTTGATCACTTTTCTGGTTTGTTTATTACTGATAATTTTTATGCAATTATTTATAAAAGTGGTAAAATGGTAATTTAAGATCGATTTTTATACAAACTTTTAAAATTATTATCGTTATGCGGGCTATACAGGTTTGAAATTCACAAAGCAATTTTCACGTACTGTACCCCATTCTCTGAGCTCTTTGGAAACATCATGAATAATGAAAGATATTCGTACGACGCTTCACATCTTTTTATGATTAATGCTTTAGTTCTGTGGCTTATATATTGGCAGGATCTTTTACAAAAAAAAAAAAAAAAAAAAAAGTTTTGTAACGCGCTAAGTTCAAACTCTTACGAATATATTAAATAGCCTATCGATGTTGAGCCATCATTCCTATCTTTTAAAATAATATAGACGGCGCTGTCACCATTCTTGGCAAAATATCTAATTATATTTTGCCAATCCATAAAGTGAAGTGAAAACATTTTGATTTCAGAAGTCAGTCAGAAGTTCGTCAGTTCTTGCTGAAAGATGTAGACTTTTTCGTGTAAGACGCCTGTGTGGCCATGGGCCACAGGCAGTGGCCTGTAAGAAGTTATATTCGTCTTATGTATCCTACATTCAACTATATTCTGTTTACTGCGCGCGATGTATGTATCTATTGGGATTGTGCTTAATTTTAATTAAAGTATTAAGTAATGGGATTTTGGATGTCATTCTTGAATGTTCTATCGTGGAATACTATTTTAGTTTTTGGTCAGATCTTGTGTTATTGAAATATCTTTGAGATAATTTTCTCCTAATTGTCCTAAAAAATATTTTTTTAATTTTAATTTTAATTTATTTTTATTATTATTATTATTATTTTTTTTTTTGGGGGGGGGGGGGAGGGGGTCTCTAAATTATTCTTCCGATGATAGAAAATAATTGCTACGCCGTTATCAATATATAATCGTACACTAATGTGAAAAAAACACACAATGATTAACTAAAATGTAAATTCAAAATAGGCGAAAATTGCAGCCCAATTAGGGACAAGCACCAGAAGATTCATTTGATGTCTTAAAACTTGAAACATTCAGACGCCAGACAACATTTCAAAAATACTTAAATTTCGTGATTCTCGTTAATCTCCTTGCTTCGCTTCACAGTTCAACAACTGACGTGCCTGGATGGTCATGCGTCACTATATTGGGAAAAAAAAAAAAAAATGCGTTGACAGAGCCATTTGGAAGTGATGTCACGTTTTCCTTATTGCATTAGATAAGCAAGACACTTGATTTTTAAGTCATCACACGGAAATCAAAATATAGAAAAATTCATCAAACTTAGCATACCAAATAATTCTTCTTCAAAGCTAATTTTCATTTCGTAAAACATAATGACACACAATTCACATATAAAGCTCGTGCGTTGTAAAAATCAACATTAATAAGAATATTTTTTAATATATATACGTTTCTAGGCTGAGTACTATACTTGGAGGAATGATATAAGAGGAGATGAGATGCCCGGGAAAACCCGAAGCCAAAATCCTAACCGCAGAAGCTATTGAATAACACATTAACACAGTTATATAAGACATTGTGCGTTGTTGCTGTGAAATTATGGAATGTGAATCATTCGAGACGAAAGTCATTGCAGCTATAGGTCTCAAAGCTATCAAATAAGTAAAATAACACAGTACTAGCCAATGTTTTGGTAGACTCAATATGGCTCCTGCTGTAGCCTCGGATGCTATTGCGGCAACCATCTTGTTGAGTAGACAACAGTTAACTTCATCTGCCCTGCATGCTGGTACGCCCACGCCCCGCCGTATGCCAAATCTTCTTATACCATTTCTCCAAGGTACTTAAAATACAAATTACTTAAAATTAAAAAATGTAACTCTTGCTATTGGTCAGTCAACTGTTGGTTTTAGTTGATAGAACAGAAATTTAGTATCGGTTCACACACATAGACATTTTTATACAGTGTGCACACATTTTAATGTTATTACATAAACGCCTATTATAAATAAACATTGCATACTCACATACACTCGCCATATTTTGATATACGCACTTTTGTTCGAAATACATGTCTATAATTCAATATTTATGTGTGCAACATAAAACTAAATAAAATCTTCACTCTTTTAATGGATCTATCAAATCTTACTGATTAATAGTCTCTGTTTTTCTCTTTCCTCTTTGCCCATATGTTCAGGGCCCGATTAAGCTTTCAAGCAAAGGAAAGCTCAGTAGCATTTTGGGGCCCCCTTTCATTTCGAGAAATTTCGTTCTTGCTATATATTGTCATATAAAAATACTATAGACCAAAACTCGGTGTGTGCTTATAGTTTTTTTGCATTTATTTGCCTGGGAGATTTCTACCCACAACATTAAAATCATATAGCTTATCGATTAAGAACATTCAGATTTTTGTGATTAAATAACAGAATTTTTCCAAAATAGTGTGTATTTTATCTAACTTTAGGCGAACTTTCCCAGAAGAAAATTCAATCTCAGTGTGAAAATCCAAAACTGAAAATTCAAGATTCTAAATTTAGTCATTTTGGGGCCTCTTTTAAATTCTAGAAGGGAAGCTTGTGCTTCCTGAGCCTTTTCGGTAATCAGGCCCTGCATATGCTCAGTTTGCAAGTGCCATTGGTAAACAGTAAGATTCACCAACTCATTCATCGCCCACTGTCGGCTCTAGGCTAAAGCCTGGTGAATAATGTAGTTTTTTTTTTTTTTTTTTTTTAATGAGTTTTTAAATAAACTGCGAGTAGTCGCCCTAGAAGCGCTCAAAATCGCTCCAAGAGTGATGAGCGGGGGCTGCTCCCTGTTCAATATTTATGTGTGGAAGGTAGACATTTCTATTATTATTATTATTATTATTATTAAATATTTATAAGTTTTATTATGATAACCTGTCAAAAAAAAAAAAAAAAAATCTGGTGTGAAACAACCACACGACTTCCATTAGCCACTAATACACGTATTATATGCATTTTTTGGAGATGTGATCAGATGACATAAAATTGACCTAACGAAGTAGAAACATAAAAATTTTTTCGGTATGAGAAACTTAATATACGTGTAAAGACATATAAAACAAAGTTTGCATAGCAAGTTAAAAAAATAGAAAAAAAAAAAAAAAAAGAGGAAGAGTTATTTTTTGAAACACCAATTTCCGAGATCTAAAATTAACCTACTTAAGCAGGATGACTGTTAATTTTCCTGTAACAACCACGTAATATATCACGTAATACATAAGAAAGCAGAAAGGATATCTAAAATGCATTTATGTAACAATTTTCAAGAAAATCGTTAGAGCCGTTTTTGAGATACCAACTTTTACCAAAAACTTGGCATATTCAATTATTGACCGGAAAACAATAATTACATACAAAAGGATATTTAAAAGGGAGTTAATATGTCGAGTTTGAAAAAAATCCGTGCAGCCGTTTTTAAAGGAACGCACTTGGGAGACATGAAATCGAGCTATTTATACAGGATGCCTATCAATTTTCCTGAACTAACCAACTATATCATTCGAAAGGACATCTAATAGAGTGTTTATATAGCAACATTGAAGAAAATCGTTAGAGCCGTTTTCGAGATACGGACTTACAGTCCCACTTCCGGTTTTCCAATTTTCACCAAAATTTGGAAAATTCATCTGTACACCAGATCTGTATCAGTTCTGAAGTTTCGTAGTTCTATTTTTATTAGTTACGGAGATATGATAGACAGAAGATTCCGCACATACACACATACACATACACTGACCAATTGCCAAAAACTACCTTTTTGGACTCAGGAGGCTTTAAAACTCGTAAATCAGGTGAAAACTCGATATCGAATTTTTGAACCAAATACAATACTTTCATTACCTACGGTAGTAGGGTAATGGAAGTAAAAAAGACACGATTTAAAAGACAGTGGATCAGATTACAAAATTTTTAAAATAAAGAAATTTTTTTTTTTCTTTTAAAGAGAAATAGAGGAATATTTACAAGAAATGAGAATGCATATAGGAGAAATAGACGAACCAAAGCCACATTTTTTAACTTTTTCGGAAAATGCTAAAAACGCATAATACAACAGAAATACCCTTGGAGCGATTTGCCCTTTCCATAAAGTATCCGAATTTTATTGTATAGCCTTGCAAACCAATCATTAATGCTAATCAATCATACTACTACATTCTATACGAAACATGCTTTTGTATATTTAGGTAATATCTGTTAATTTCACTATGTTTTATGAAGTACCTATATAAAGATATTAAAATATGTTTTAAAGAAATACCTCTCGCAAAACGTAGTGTCCGAATTTTTTTTGTAAATCCCTACACATAAACTAGTAACGTTCTAGAGTGAATTTGAATGACCGATATCAGTTCCAAGGTACTATTCTAGCATGAACAGGCAGGAAGACGTATACCAAATTCATAAATACTTTTCAACATTGTTGGAAAGTGTTGAAAAAAAAAAAAAAAAAAAAAAAACGGTATTGAATAAATTTAAAGCTAGCACTATCTCTTACTTTCTTTCTTCTTCTTTTTTTTAAGGCCTTGAATTTAAATATATATATTGTATTTTTTTTTTTAATAAACTCTGTAATTTTTTGTTGGAAGAACGCTAGTTCACAATTTCTAAAATATCAACGCAGGGGCTAGGCTTGAATTTGATAAAATATTTTTTTTTCTTTAAAATCGCTGATTTTTAACCAAATTTAGTTACTTTTGGATTTATAATCATTATGTTGACCGATTTTTATTTTTTGTCAAAATCAACTGAAAATTCATGATTTTAAGTTTTTGAATACTTTAATCCAAAATAACTTACCATCTAACGTGTATTCGAAGTTGGAAGACTAACAGCTTGCAAGTCATAAATTTAAAAAGGTCAATGTAAAATGGCCTAATAAAACCCACATTTTAATTAATTAAATAGAATCTTTATAAGTTCTCTAATTTTCAATCGAATTTAGAGATTTTTGGATGGTGAACTTATACTTACTTTTTATAGCCAATTTTTAACTTTTGTCAAATTCGGTTGAAAATTCGTGATATATATATATATATATATATATATATATATATATATATATATATACAATAAGTGTTTTTAGTTTTTATACTGCAATAAATAAATGAATAAATAAAACATGCGACTTATCATCTAACATGTTTTGTAAGTTGGAAGACTGCCAGCTCTCAAATTTTAAAATAACAGTGCGAAGTGATCTGAAATAACACATTTTAATTAACTTTAAAAAGTCTATCAAACATAGCTAATAACCATCCCGATTGAATCAAATTTCTAATATAATAATAATAATAATAATAATAATAATAATAATAAACCGCATTAAAATCAATTTTATTTTGTTCGGAAGCTACAATACTACAATCAAACAAACACACATAGACAGAAAGACAGTTTTTCGACTTTCGAAAAATTCGTTATTTCGTAGTGCACTTAAAGGTAGTTTTTGTGCATCAATAATAATTGTTATGACGACTAAAAGGGATATGAAGTTAATGAATATTTATTTATTCACTCAAAGAGTTCTTTAAACCCCCTTTTTATCAACCTTTAACCAAAAGTCGCTCTCTTACGATTCAGCTATTTTCTATTAAATATATATATAATCTCCAAACATAATTTATTAGGGTCATATATTGCATCACTAATTTGTTTTACATATCTACAATATTTGAATTAGAAATTAAATTTCTTAACTGTTTTTAAACATGCATTAACCCACCCACCCCCAACCGCAAGAATTTATATCGAACTGTTATCATTATTATTATCAAAGTAATAATAATAATAATAATTATTATTATTTTTTTAATTATAAATTTTGTTTAATCTAAAGTAGAATTATAATCAAATAATTGTTTTACCAATTTTTATTTATATATCCCTAATTTTTGGAATAATCATGAAATTCGAGTCTGTTTGTAATCATACCCCTTCCCCCTCTGAAAATAATTATGATAATACTAATAATACTAATAATTATTATTATTATTATTTTCATTTCACCCTATAAATTGTCTTTTTGTTGAGAAGAAAAGTTGGGGTCATACATCCTGGTTTTTCCCTAGCTTTGAAGACTCCAATTTTCTGCATTTATTTCTAGATTTTTCTTCTTAATAATTTAATTTTTGATGGGGTGGGATAAATGACGTTGTCTTTTAGAATATAAACAGATCCCCCCCCCCCCAAGAAAATTCTTCCATGCCTGGCCCCTACTCTTTTTTCTTTCTTTTTCTTTTTTTTGTTTGTTTCTGGCTATTATAGAGATGATTTTCTCAAAAATCCGGCTCCTTCAACCTGTTCCTCTTTGCAGGTGGAATTCCGCCCGAAATCCGTCGTTGTTGCAGTACAAAAACAGGATTCGCGGGGTTACCCTAGGTTGTTGCCCCCTTCTCTCTACCTGCAGTTTTTATAAATCAGCACAGACGAGACAAATGACCCGCGTTCTAGTTCCAAGGCACGTGGAGTTATTACGACCGCATCCGACTGGCACGGCACGACTGTGTACTTGTTCATTTGACGGTAGCAAAGAAAATATATTTTTAAAAAATTAAGAATTTCAATAATGTACGTTTCGTAAAAATTACCCCCTTTCTTCCTTCAGAAAAAAAAAAAAAAACTTAAAGCTATATTTTTAAGTGCATTTTTACTTTCTTCTATATTCAATAGAAGGAAGTGTTGGATTCGTAAAAATTTTCGACCTCGGGTTTTTGATGGATTTACACGTTTTGAGAGATGTAGAACACGATTTGACCATTTTTAGAAAATGTCTGTCTGTGTGTGTGTGACAAAATTTTGTGGCAACTGTATCCCAGGAATTACTGCACAGAATTTTCATGATGGGTATCTTTCATAAGAGCTCGCAAATACCTTTAAAACGAATGGTTGAACCATCGATATGCGATTTTCGTGCAAATGTACGTAATAAGAGATAGTCTTAATGAATCATTGTGAATTTTAAAAAGAATTATTTATAATGTCAATAGTCAACTAGGGATAAAAGAAAAAAAGATTTGTGTATGTAGGAGCATCGCTTTTCCCTCTCGAGGAATGCAAATTTTCATTATGAGTATTTTTAAAAATAACTGATATTATGATCAGTTCGTTTTAAAGAAATGTATGATCGATACTTTTAAAGCGAATGGTTGAACCATAGATCTGTGATAATTTAAAACAAAGTTATCGATTTTTTTTTCCATTTCAACAAAAAAAAAAAAAAAAAAAAAAGGAGGGGGGGGGGGATTTTTGGACGTCGTCTATAGGGCAAAAACTGACTTTCTTTAGATATTTTTCTGAAAATTGCCTTTTTTGTGATAGTGAGCGCCAGATGCTTTTATTTGCTCCTTGGAACTTTGGATCCCCTAAATTTTTAACACCTTCCAGAATCGCCTCGTCAAGAGCTGCAGTTTTCACACAAATTCTGTTGCAACAAGTGCTATTGCTTTCAAGCTGCAATAAAAGCGTCGTTACCATATACAATGCGCACCAGAAATGAAGTAGGAGAAAATATTTATGGGACATAGTAAAAGAAAGTGAATAACGAATAACACGAGTAATGAATAATAACGAATTCTGAACCGCTCAAAACATCTAAATTCGTTGAAAACCGGAAGTCGAAAACCTTTACGAATCTGATATTATTATTTTTTAAATATAGGGAAAAAAAAAAAAAAAAAAATCGACATTCTTAATATTTTTAAACAATTCAGATTTTTTAAATTAATTCATTATTTTTTTACTTATTAAAAGTTTGGTAGAAACTAGGTTAATGAATTTATTTTTATTTTTATTTATTTTTATTTTTTGTTATGGAATGAAAAGAAACCTTGTAATTACCTGATCTTTTTTAAATGCAACGTAATTTGCAAACTAATGTGCATAGTACTTAAATAATAAAACAAGTACATTTATCCTGTTACTATCAGTGTTAAATAAACATTTAATGATTTGATTTCTTTTTCTTTACATGCAGTGGCAAATAAAAACTAGTATATTATGGCCATCACAAAACTTTCTTGTTAAAGTTATTTTCCATGATGAATGCAGACGACTTTCATCGGAGAGAATTACAACGATAAATGTGGAAAGGAAGTCAATTTTGTGCCCTATATATAACATTTGAAAAAATACACCCCTGAAGATTTTATTTATTTATTTTAAAAAATCGACAACGTTGTCTTAAGTTATCACAGATCAATGGTTCAACCTTTCGCATTAAAGCTATTGATACTTTTTTTATTTATTTATTTTTTCCAAATATTGATATTGTAAATTCACACTCCCGGGGTATACCATTTCTCCAGTGCGCACAATTATATGAAATTTTGCCCTATACCGCCATATAAAAAAGTATGAAAAAACGGAATGGAAGAGCCCTCTGTTGTACGATTTTCCAGTGGCGGCTCGTGAACCGAAAATAGGTGAAGAGCTCAAAAATAATATTTAAGTATTTTTAATCATAATTTTTATTAGGCATGGTCTTAACTAAAATTAACTAAAAATACTTATTTAAATGTAAATTTTTATTCTATAAATGCATATACAGCGTAAAATACAGTGTGCCTCTTAACCAATTTTCGGTGCACGAGCCGCCCCTGCGATTTTCATCGAAAGTTGAAAAGTACTATTTTTTATTAAGGTACATTTAAATTTGTATGAAATTCTTTGTGTTAGTTCTTGAGCTAGAACTACCACAAATTTTTATCATATAAACACACAAGTATTTTCTAAAAATAGTCAAATAGTGCTCTGGCCTTCTCAAAAATATATCCATCGAAAACCGGAAGTCGAATTTTTTTAGAAACCATTAATTTTCTTCTATTGAATATAAAAGAAAGTAATAACTAGTATGCTCTGGCCATGACATAATTTTCTTCTCTGTCATTTTGTTTTTGTATAGCAACACCTCGTTTTCTGTAAACTGCTTTTTTTTTTTTTTTTTTAATATTTTATTTTGAAACTTTAAAATACGAATATTCACTAAGTAAAATTTTGTATTTTACAGATTTTTTTTTTCTTTAAAAAACTTTGTAATAATCTATAACCATTTTAAAAGTTGTGAATTTTCTGAATGTGAAGAAGGAACTAAAAAATATGTATTTATAAATGAGTTATAAAGGAGCAAAATTCCCCATAGAATAACATTCGTTTTGACTTATGGCGATGATAAATATAGAGTCCCCTTAACATGCAGAAAAATTTAATCAATAGAGCTTCTCACAATTAACATTTTACCTATGCAGTTTGGTTCAATTTTAACGAATAGATGCTGCGATATACTCGCAGAAACTCGCAGAAACTGACTAATAGCAACACCACCTGTCTTATATGTCGTCTATGGATTATATATACACAGCATTATGCACTTAAGTATAATTCTATATTAATAATAATAACACACAGCACAACTTGAATTGCACTTCAAGCGATTTCCAAATATAGTCCCACTATATTCTAGTTCTTTTGGGTAGCCCTGGAAACAAATGGTGAATGATTTTTATATCGTATTCAAGACGAAATATACGTTTATGCATATACATATATATATATAATATATTTTTATTTTATTTTGTTGTTTAGTGAAGTCTGGAGATGTTAAACTCTACTTATCTGCAATTTTGCTCACAGACCTAATGTATTTGGACCTCTTGGATGTCCCTGTACACGAACCATTTATTTGATCTCAACGAAAAGTTTTAGAATACCGAATTCGGACTTACTTCTACTAATTATTCTTGAGATATGCAATGTACTGATAACATATACACACAGAGACCAAACCTGTTTTTCGGATTCAGGGAACCTCAAAACTTGTAAATATAACAAATACTCAATTTCGAAAATTTGGCCCGGACATATACTTTCTCTACCATATATATATATATATATATATATATATATATATATATATTATATATATATAAAAGAAAGTGAAAAAGGATTATGAGTAGAAGTTGCTATAAGTACTTCCGCGTTTGTGTTATCACCTTTTACAATGCAACTGTACAGTATTTTATCAATTAAACGAAGCGTGTATTTTTAATTCTTGTTTGTTCATATTCTAACGAGGATAAATTTAGTGTATTTCATCTCAAATCTTGAACTGCGAAACACATATTATATTCACAATGAAAAATTTTAAATTGTCCTCACAAAGTCTTTTTTTTTTTTTTTTTTTTTTTTTTTTGTTTATTCGACACTAAAATGTTTATGTACTTCAAATTTTGGATATGTTGAAATATTGGTTGTGGGGCGCCCGAATATTTAGTTTCTATCTAACTATACTTTCTACTTACATCATGCTATATCCAAGGGCGCATACTGCTCCTGATTTGGTTAGTGGTTCTGCTTTCAGTAGGAAAGTGGGGGGGGGGGGGGGGGGTGTAGTAAAATCACATATTTTAATCATTTTTCCCTTGAAAATTACTATTTCAATAAAATTAATCTGGTGTGTCACTCCCACGACATTCTCTTACTCTGAAATTTAATACTATAAATACAGATTGGAGATTAAGGGGTAAGATAACGAGTACTGTTATGTAAACCTATGTTAAAACGATTCAAATTAGACTTCGGAACAGCTGAACACCATTATTTGAAGACTAATTCTATGTGAGGGGGGCTACCACCTCCTCAACCCCCCATTTCTTTATTGCACCTACATTTATATAAGAGTCATTCCATGTCAAATCAACACAGCTAAATACCTGACCCCCTCAGATTTTTATGAAATTGGGTTCATTTGCTTGTTCTGTAGAGAAATGAATTTATACCAATTAATCAGACCCTATCCGTTTTAGTTTTTGATATACAAGACAGCAAAAATGGGTGAAAAATGCAAATTTCCGAAATTCTTTTACTACAAATGTACCCATATTTTCTTTCCTAATTAACTCTAAAAAATTGGTATCATAAAAATTGGTATCATTAGAAAGCTTATAATACAGGCTTTCAAATGATAATATCACAAGTATACATTTTAATTTTTTCACTTTAAGGTCAAACATTTTGACCTTTGATCTCCAATATCTCAAAAAGTACACATTTAATTTTCTTTTAAAAATTATATTTTATTTTCACATTTATTGTCTGTAACTATTGCAAATTTCAACATAGGACGGCCATCGGATGCTGAGTTATAAATTAATATGCACCCCTAAATCAGTATTTTCATACTAACATATAACGTAAGTTTTTCTCATATTTTATTCCCTTATTAACTTAGAGATATAAGGTTAGTATCATTAGAAAGCTTATAATACAGGCTTTTAAATGATATATCACATATATATACTTTTAAATTTTTTCATTTTAAGTTCAATCATTTTGATCTTTGACCTTCAATATCTCAAAAAGTACATATTTAATTTTCTTTTAAAAATTGTATGTTATTCTTAAGTTTATTATCTATCATATAATTACTGTAAGTTTCAACATGGTATGGCCATGGGATACTGAGTGAGAAATTAAAATTCAACTCTACCAGTATTTCCATATCAACATGACGTACGTTTTACAAAAAAATCGCCGCCCCATGTTGAAACTTACAATAATTATAGATAATATAAACGTAACAGTAATAAAATACAATTTTTAAATGAAAATTAAATCGATACTTTTTGAAATATTGAAGTTCAAAGGTCAAAATGTTTGACCTTAAAATGAAAAGTTTTAAAAATATGTACATGTGCTATATCATTTAAAAGCCTGTATTATAAGCTTTCTAATGATACCAATCTTATATCTCTAAGTTAATTAGGGAACAAAATATGGGAAAAACTTACGTTATATTAGTATGAAAATACTGATTTTTAGGGTTGCATATAAATTTATAGTTCAGCATCCCATGGCCGTCCCATGTTCAAATTTGCAATAGTTATAGATAATAAATGTAAAAATAACATATAATTTTTAAAAGAAAATTAAATGTGCACTTTTTGAGATATTGAAGGTCATAGGTAAAAATGTTTGACCTTAAAGAGAAAAAAATTAAAAATATATACTTGTGATATATCATTTGAAAGCCTGTATAATAAGCTTTCTAATGATACCATTTTTTTATGATACCAAACTTTTATCTCTAAGTTAATTAGGAAATAAAATATGGGTACATTTGTAGTAAAAGAATTTCGGAAAATTACATTTTTTACCCATTTTTGCAGTCCTGTATATTAAAAACTAAAAGAGATAGGGACTAATTAATTGGTATACATTCATTTCTCAATAGGACAAATAAATGAGCCCAATTTCATAAAAATCTGAGGGGTTCAGGTTAAAAATACTGTTTTTTGTGTTGATTTAACATGGAATGACTCATAAAATTCAAATCTGTTACTAAATTCAAAAATTCATTTAAATTTATTTAGATTACTTTCACACGCAACATTCCTTGAGATTTATCAATCTTGAACAAACTTTTCTAGTAACAAATGTATCAACTTCAAAATACAACATTTGGTTCGCCTGAAATTATTTTTAATTTACTCTAACAGACACAGACACAGACCAAACGTTAAAAACTTGACTTCAGTATTCAGGAAGCCTCTAAACGTGTAAATATATATATATAAAAAAAAAAAAACAAGCAATGAATATTTATTTAAAAAAAATACATTATTTACCATATGGCTATGAGGAATTAATTCACATTTCCTGAAAAGCTTTCCTGGACATGGTAAAATTTTATAGTAAAGCACTTCCATCTTCTATAATAATAAAAGGAAAGGTTTGTCTGTCTGTCTGTCTGTCTGTCTGTCCGTCTGTTCTTTTATACGTTCAGCCCGTACTGAACGCAGAAGTACAAGAATTGACATACTGATGCACTGGAAACTTTCCGAGTTCCTCCTCGAAACAGAATTTAAAAATTTTAATTAGTTGTGGAGATATTAATTAAAATGTAGAATCATGCCTAATCTGAAAGCGATCTCAAAGCAGAAAAAGTGGAAAATAAATTAGAAATATTTGTCCGATCGTTACAATTTCGATACCAAATGAAAGGTGCATATTTTCTGAATCTAAGTGTTCAAGTGGTTTATCGGTACAGCTAATCGATTGGATAATTAGATTTTTTAAAATTAACTAAAGTATGAATTTTCTGTGGCAACACCATTTCAAATGCCAGAAATGAAGACCCATCGTCTGCCATGAAAGAGGAAATGATTGCAACCGATCAAGATGTCACCTGTTTTGTAGTGGAGAAAAATATTGCAATTTTCAATTTTTTTCAAATTTTTATTCACGTTACATTTGAATTCATATTCGGCCTAGACAGCATATTATAAAGCTACTGTTCAATTTTCATGAAAATATGTGGATAAACAAAAAAATGAGATTAAATTTTGTATTATATTTTGAACTATTTTAAATTGAGATATGCCGTTGAAATTCCGTAATATTTGTTTTTAACGCCAAATATTTCGATTCTGAATATTTTTGAAAGTGTAGAATTATTAGGAAGGGCTCGAGGGGGAGGGGGGGGGGAAGCAAACGGCCAGAAAAAATAAAATAAAAAATAAAAAGAGTTACAGCGTTTGAAATTGTTATTATTAGGTTTCAAGGAAAGATAAATCGATTGCGGATATTTTCAAGTGTAAAATTATTAGAAGGGACGGAAAGGGGGGGAGGGGCAAAAACGTAGAAAAGGAACGGTTGTTTCGGAGAAAACAACGGAAAACCCAGAACGCCTTTATTCTTTTAAATTTTGCAGAATTTCGAATTCTGATACTCCTTTCACATTTCATACTATGGATTTTGAACAGTATTTAGCCCGGAATTACGAAAGTTTCGGAGAAAACCACGAAAAAGTCAGACATAAATCGTTTTATAATAGTGTTTATATCATTTTTGTATCTCAGCTTCTAATTAGCATAATTTCAAAAGTAATATGTCATTTTAAAAATTTTTTGAATTGAATTTTAAGAGCAGACGCCAAAAATTTCTGTCACCTTCCATTAACCGACCATCATAAGTAATGGAATTCGAGATTTCACATGATTTACACGTTTTAAGGTTTCCTGATTAGGTTTTCTTTTGTATCTCAGCTACTAATTAAAATAATTTTATAAGTAATACATTATTTGAAAGCTTTGTTGATTTAGAATTAAACAGTAGATTCGAGATTTCACCCGATTTACACGTTTTGAGGTGTCCTGATTAGGTTTCTTTTTGTATCTCGGCTACTAATTAAAATAATTTCATAAGTAATGCATCATTAGAAAGCTTTTTTGATTTGGAATCAAACAGTAGATTACAGAAATTTCTACCTCCAGATGGCGCTGTAATATTTTAAAATTTCAATATTTCAATTTCTAATTATGATTAAATTATTTTTAATACATCATTCGAAAGATATTTTAAAGTTCTTTTAAATTATCGAAAGTTTTCACCAGATTTACACGTTTTGAGGTGTCCTGAATCAGTTTTCTTTTATATCTCAGTTATTAATTAAAAAAATTTCATAAGTTATACATCATTTGAAAGCTTTGTTGATACACATTTTAAAGTACTTTTACATTATCGAAAATGGAATTCGAGATTTCACCCAATTTACACGTTTTGAGGTGTCTTGATTAGGTTTTCTTTTTGTATCTCGGCTACTAATTAAAATAATTTCATAAGTAATACATCATTAGAAAGCTTTTTGATTTGGAATCAAACAGTGGATTACAGAAATTTCTACCGCGAGATGGCGCTGTAATATTTCAATATTTCAATATTTCAATTTCTAATTATGATTAAATTATTTTTAATACATCATTCGAAAGATATTTCAAAGTTCGTTTAAATTATCGAAAGTTTTCACTAGATTTACACGTTTTGAGGTGTCCTGATTAGGTTTTCTTTTGTATCTCGGCTACTAATTAAAATAATTTCATAAGTAATACATCATTAGAAAGCTTTTTTGATTTGGAATCGAAATTTGTACCGCCAGATGGCGCTGTAATATTTTTAAATTTCAATATTTGAAATTCTAATTATGATTAAATTATTTCTAATACATCATTCGAAAGATATTTTAAAGTTCTTTTATATTATCGAAAGTGGAATTCGAGATTTCACCTGATTTACAATTTTAAGGTGTCCTGATCAGGTTTTCTTTTGCATCTCAGCTAATTGAGTTAGACCGTTCAAAATTGGTATATGTAAGTTAATTAGGAGGGGCCTGGAATGGTGGGGAAGGAATAGGCGCACGCAGCGCGCACGAGACTGCGTTGACGAAGGCAGTGGGGACCCTGTCCGACATTTTACCTGATGAGAAATGATTTTTTTTTTAAATTTTCTTTTCTTAAGAATAAAAGTTTGATTTCAGAAGGAATATGTGCGCGCACCGCCCGTATATCTTAACAGGTGGCGCGCAGCGCGCATGGGTTTGGGACCCGATGCGAGTTTTTACCCGATGCTAAAAGATTTTTTTTTAATTTTTTTTTTCTTAATAATAAAAGTTTGAGTTGAGAAGGAATATGCGTGTACAGCGCACATATATCCTCACACTTGCGCGCGCAGCGCATATGGGTCTGCGCTGCCGAAGGCAGTGGGGTCCCGGTGTGAGTTTTTACCCGATGCTAAATGATATATTTTTTAATTCCTTTTCTTAAGAATGAAATTTATGAATAATAACATGGAATTTTTAGAAGTCAACAGGATGGTGAAGGAATACGTGCGCGCAGCGCACGGGTCTACGCTGCCGAAGGCAGTGGGGACCCGGTGCGACATTTTTCCCGATCAGAAAGTTTTTTCTCTTTTTTTATCACATGATAAAAATTTATGCAATTTTGAGAATTCATTAATTATTGTGATTCATTTAAAAATAGTGACCAGCGAAGCGGGCGTAGCCTGCTAGTTAACAATAAAAAAGAATGTTATGACTTAAATATTGGCAGCCCTGTATATCTTCTGAAAGTTATGTACACGTCGCATGATGCATATAAACATAATCTAATATTAATATCACACGGCACAACTTGAAGTACACTTCCATCAATTTTCAAGTATTGTCACACTATAATCTAGTTCTTTTGTGTAGCCCTGTAAACGAACAGTGAATGATTTCTGTACCATATTCTGCATGAAACATATTTTTACGCATATGAAAAATATATATTCGTTTCATTTGGTTTAGTGCAGCCTATAGATACTAAACTTTACTTACTTGCAATTTCCCCTAATGTATTTGAATTCTCTTGGGTGTCCCTGTACTCGAACCGTTTGCTTAATCTCAATGAAAAGTTTAGTGTAACATTCCTATATGATACACATTTAGAATGCCAAGTTTGAACTCTCTGCTATGATTTGCTTTTGAGTTATGCTGATAACATACAGACACAGTCAGACACACAGAGACCAACTGCTAAAAACACTATTTTTGGATTCAGGGGACCTCAAAGCGTGTAAATATAACAAAAAAAAAAAAAAAAAAAAAAAAAATTCAAATTGGGGTCAAATTTTCGAAAATTTGACCCCAAAATAATACTTTAATAAACTTTAATAAACAATACTTTTCTCTTGTGGGTAAGAGAAAGTAAAAAATCTAAAGAAAAATAATTGCTTCTGGGCCTGTTATTATTCTCATGCCCCTAATCGCAATGCGCTTCGTATTCGCCCTTCATTTACCTTCAAAATAATAATAATAATAATAATAAAATAAATAAAAATAAATAAATAAATAATATAACATTGCTTACACTCATTTCAAAATATTCCTTTTATTTTTAGTGGTCCGCCCCGAATTCTACCCAGTTCATATTTAGAGGAAAATTGTCTGGGATGCAGGCTTAGGGGGGGATGGGGGAGGTTTTGGAATAGAGAGTTGGTGACTGGAGGGGGAAAACGCGAAGCTGTAAAAAAAAAAAAAGGCCAATATTTTGGTGGGGCCCATGAATGCCTTTCCTTGGAGTTCGTTACTATGGTATTTCTCTCAACGGTTCTCTCTTATTCCCCGCCCCTTCCCCCTCCCGACTTCTTTTCTATTTTATTATTTATTTATTTTTAGTAGACTGGGACCGGTACCTAGGATTCTGAAGCAATAACGAATTTTTGAAAAGGTTTCTGGGATTTAACCAAAAAGTTGAAGGGGAGGTGTAAAAAATAAATCTGCATGAGTTTTAAGCAAAATTATATTCTTTCATAAATACGAAAATATTTGATTGTAGATAGCAGCAATTTTTTTTTTTTCTTTCTTAAGAATCTGTTAAACAAACACATATTGAAAATGCTTTTATTTTTCTTTCTTTCTTTTTAATTTAAACCTTAAACCTTTTTACTTTTGTAATGCAGTCTTGTGTTTAAAAGGGGAAAAAAAAAAAAAAAAAAAAAACAATGAAAGACAATGACAAAACCGCTTTAAGAATACAAAACTAGATTTTGGTGCTGGTGCATATGATATACAATATAAATTGGCGATTTTCTGTAATACATTCCTATGGATTAATTACAGAATATTAAATAGAAATTATCATGATGATCAGGGGTGGCGCCAGTTAGGGGGCCGGAGGACACAGACTTCCTTGTCGAGTCGGGGAGTCTATGTACCCCTTCCCCCTCCAATCGGGGCATATTCCTAAAATCTGTCGAGGAAAAATAACGTTTCCAATTTTTCTGCTTTTAGCAGCAATGTATTTTTTTTTTTTTTTTTACGAATTCCAATTTACGAGCATTTCAAATGTTTTCAAAGAATCTATATATTTAAACGCAAACGTGAAATTTGTCGTAGGTTTTTAGCCTATTTTTAATAAAAGTAGGGGCTTAAAAGTAGTCTCGTTCGAAAGATATGATTAATGTGGTTTGCAGGGGAAAAATCAAAATCCTATATGAGGCGAAGAAGACAGACAGAAATACTTTTATAAGAACAACAGAACTATTGCTTTCAGACAAATCGAACACTTGAAATTTTATTTTATTTTGACAAGGACTATAAATGAGGCAATAGGTAGAAAAGTTCATAGAGATATGCTTCGTCATGTACATAATGCTGCAGATAGCATTTTTTTTCTTTTCTTTTTTCCTTTTTTAAGTTTAATAAGTTTAGAATATGATATTTATTGTTTAAGTATACATAGCAAAATACAGTTTGTTCTGCTAGCATTGTAAAAAATATTTTATTTTAAATATTCAGACATTTTTATTTTTAACGCTTTCCAACAAAATTGAAAAGTGTTTATGACTTCGGTTTGTCTGTCTGTCCGACTGTCCACGCTGTAACTGCCGTAAGTATTTCCATAGAATTTCTTGAAACTGGTATATGTTATTCAAGCTTACTATGGGATGTTCCCTACTGAAAATGAAGTCAATACTACCGCTGTTTCGTATACAACAGGAGCACTCAAAAGAATTCCAAAGCATTGTGTTCTATGAGAGCTATTTTTATAAACCATATTTTAATACTTTATTCTGCACAAATCATATATTTATTATTCATATGCACACACACACTAAAAGAGAGATTTCTATGGAATGTAGTATGGTTAGCATTGAGATTTACAGAATCACACAAAAATGTTCAAATACATTAAGGGTTATAATTGGAAATTGCTTCAATAGCATTTTCGTTTTTATCAAGCGTTTTTAATATTTTCTAACAATGTTTAAGAGTGATCTATGTTTAATGTTTAGTCTGTCTTCCTGTCTATCTGTCCGTCTCTAGCATCCATAAATATTTTAAGAATGCCTTCAAAATGATTATGTTATACACATTTACTAGGGCATGTTCCTTATTTAAAATGGTATAAATAACACCCATGGTTTGTGCAAGGGGCACCGAAAAGAATCCCAATGTATTGCATACTATGAGAGGCATTTTCATAAATATTTAAATAACTTTGTACTGCACAAACCATCGTGAAACTGACATCATTAATATGTACAGTCGGCGAAAATAAAAACGCAACAATCGCTGTAATTTCGCTATTAATTGACGCAGAAAAATCTAACAGACACCATTCAACAGGAAATTAAGTGCACTTTTTGAAAATGATGTCAAATTTTGAATTAAGGTGATCTACATAGTATTGAAATGAGCGTCAACTTTGATGTTTTCAAAAACAATACCCAATTCTGACTTTATAATTGAATTCCTGAGAATCTGGCAGTTCAGAAAAGTGTACAGTTTGTCTACTTTATTTAACATTAATAGAGTTATAGCCAAAAATGTGTTGGGGACTTATCTATAAATCTAGAAAAATAAAATTAAGAAAGTAAAATATACAACCAATGTATTTTTTCACATCGCCGAGACCCCAGGAATTCAAATATAAAATAAAAATAGGGTATTACCATTGAAAAAAAATCAAAGTTGGTGCGCGTTTTAATATGTAGACGACCCCCAATTCAAAATTTTACTTCGTTTTCTAAAAGTAATCTCAATTCCCAGATGAATGATACCTATTACATTTTTGTGCATCGATTAGCAACGAAATTACATCGTATGTTGCGTTTTTTTTTTTTTTTTTTTTCCCCTCCGACTGTACATGCAAATGTTTTCTATAGAATTTGGTATGTTTAGTGTTAAAATTTACAGGGCTACACTAAAATATTCTGATACATTAAAGGCTACAATTTGAAATTGCTGAAATTGCGTTTCTGTTTGTTTTAAGTATTTTTTTTTTACACTTTCCAAAAATGTTTAAGAGTTTCACTTAAAATATTTGTCTGCCTTTCTATCATCCTGTCTATCCGTTGTGTAATCCCGCACACTGAAGGGAAAAAAAAAAAAAAGCTGTGACTGACTGACATCTAGAAACTCAGTTATGTAACTCTATTAAAAATAGTTCCGTGTCATCCTTATAAGTTCTAGTCCCCTTTCCTAGCGAGTTTTAAAACCTCTACTAGAATTCTAGAGCGTTTTTCTATACTATTATCGCGGTCATTCTCATTTAAAAGTCTCTACAAATAAATGCGAACACAAGAGGCGAGATTTAGTAACTATAATTTTGTTTTATGACCCAATTCTAGGAAATCAAATGAGAATTTCTCGCAATACAAAGAATCCATAATATTGTTTCACTATCTAGAAAAGTTTAGACTAGGAATTCTTAATTACGTATTTCGTCTATCCGTTTTTTTTTTTTTTTTTTTTTTACCTTATACGCATAAAGGAATCAGAAAATGACTATTTATTCGTTCTAAATGAAGGCGGTATGTTTTTTCCCTCAGTGTAGGCAAAGTACATTGAAGGTTAATGATGAAATGCCTACTCACAATTGGAAAGTGTTAATAATTTACGCGGACTGCGAGATTTTTTCTTCTCTTTTCTTTTATTATTATTATTATTATTATTATTATTATTATTGATTTTAATATTCCTTCCGGAAGAAATTATGCTTTTTTTTTTTTTTTTTAATTTATTTACTACTAGCAGGCTTTGCCCGCTTCGCTGGACCCTATTTTTAAATGAATCACTGTAATTACTGAATTCTCAAAACTGCATTAATTTTTATCATGTGAAAAAAAAAAGCGAAACAAAATCTGATTAGGAAACATGTCACACCGGGTTCTCACTGCCTTCGGAAAAAATTCTCAAAATGCTCTAACTCTTATTTCTGTTATTTTCCCCTTTCGCCCCCCTCCCGTCCCTCCTAATAACGTTACACTTTCGAAAATATCCCCATTCGACTTGCACGCCTCTAAAACCAATCTGTAACAATTTCGAACGGCCTAACTGCATTTCTATTTGTTTTTGCCCATAGCCAACCCTTACCGCCCCTCCTAATAATTTTACAAATTCAAAAATATCCGCTATCGATTTGTAAGTATCAAATACCTCTATGTACCAATTTTGAACGATCTAACACTATTTTTATTTTTTTGCCCCCCCCCCCTCTCGCAACTCCTAATAACTTTACACAATCGAAAATATCCCTATTCGACTTGCAGGCCTCTAAAACCTATCTGTACCAATTTTGAATGCCCTAACTGTATTTCTATTTGTTTTTGCCCATAGCCCCCCCCCCTTACCGCTCCACCCCCTTCCCGCACCTCCTAATAATTTTACAAATTCGAAAATATCCGCAATCGATTTGTAAGTATCGAAAACCTCTATATACCAAATTTGAACGATCTAACTCTATTTTTATTTTATTTTTGCCCCCCCCCCCTTCTCCCCTCCTAATAACTTTACACTTTCGAAAATATCCCAATTTGACTTGCAGGCTATTGAAACCTATCTGTACCAATTTTGAAAGGCCTAACTGTATTTCTAATTGTTTTTGCCTCTGCTGCTCCACCTGGGGGCTGAATTTTTAAAATTCCAGAAATTGGTTTTTAGATATTTGTATTAGCTATATTTTATAGCAAAAATTTCACGTATATCTGTTTTTTTTTTTTTGTTTGTTTGTTTGTTTGAGATATATAGGATTATGCGAAATCGCGTTTTACGAATGTAAAATCCCGTTTTGCCCCCCCCCCCGCCCCCTCGGGGACCGAATTAAAAAAAATTCCAGAAATTGGTTTTTAGACATTTATATTAGCTATATTTTAAAGCAAAAATTTTTACGGATATCTGTTTTTTTGTTTGAGATATGAAGGATTTTTTTGAATTCACGTTTTGCCCCCCCCCCTTGGGGGACAAATTTTTTCAATTTTTTTCCCCCTAAACCATCCCTGATCTATAAGGAAAAAAACAAAAAAAGAATGATCGAAATCGGTCAAGCCGTTTGCGATTTTATAAAGGACATACAGACAAACATTCATTTATATATATATATACTAGGAGGACTATTAGTTTGAATCTGGGTAAAAACGTCGTCGCCAGTTTTTGTAAACCAGTTTTGTGTAATACCAAAATAAATTAAAAATATCAGTCCTATCGTTACAAATTTGGTGCCAAATGAAAGGGGCGATTTTTCTAAATCCACGGGTGCAAACAGTTTTTCGACATGACAAGTAGATTTTTTCAAATTAACTAAAGTATGAAAGTCAGGTGGCAACACCCCATTTTAATTCATTTCAGTCATTTTAAAAAGTACATGGCCCAGTTTTACGGTAAAAAAAATGAGATAAAAAATAAAAATTTTACAGATAGAAATTAATAGTTCTCCGTACTAACTTAAATTCTGCCTTTGACAGAATTTTTACTTTTATTTATTTATTTTGCCGCAGTATTTATTTTAACATTCGACATTCATATTTTATTATTGTGTACTTTTCTTTTCAATTCTTTCTCAACCTCTCCGTCTTCTCAAATTTTTGCGTCGCATTTCCTTTTTACGAGAAGATATTTCGAAATATAATATATTTTTCCTGTTCAAATTCCCGAAACGTTTCTAAAAATTTCGATACACGAATAGAAAATCGCTGGATATGAAAGATAAATACTCTGCAGCAGGGCTTGATAACGACTGTTCAACTTCCTGAGACCATATTTCCATGTCTTGTTGTTGTTTCAGTAACTTTATTTCCGTACGTTTTATATACTACCGTTTTTCTAAACTGCGAAACATTTTTGTATCATTAATTATAATGAATTAAGTATCGGAATGAGAGAAATAAAACAGCTGGTTGTTCCATTTAAAAAAGAATGAAAAATATAATTTAAAAATTCATCAATTTACTTTATTGTGTTTTATTATTATTATTTCTGATTTATTTATTCGTCTTTTTTTTCCCATTTATTTTTGCTATAATATTAAACACTACAGAATACCTAACTTATATAAATGAGATTTTATAAATCAGTGATTTATTAATTTATTTAAATTCCTTAAAATTGATCCGGGGAGGGGAGTTAAAAAGGTTAAATAAATTTTTATCTGATGTATTTTCTTTTAAGGTTTTTAATTGTGAACAAAATTTTTTACCTAAACGCTGCAAATTACAAAAGCGTGTAATAATTCATTCGGATTGAAATAATTAAGCAGGGCCATTCTTCACACGAGAAAAAAAAAGTAGGCACGTGTGCAGCATGAAAGCAGAATGTCTGGAAATATATGCAAGTAAAAAAAAAAAAAAAAAAAAAAAAAAAAAAATGAAAGAAAAATATTTTTTTTTTTTTTTAATTCTGATACGACCTGAATAAAGCAAAAGTTTAATATACATATTCACACATATAAATATTATATATAATTTGAATAATTTAATTCCTTTGCAACACTCAGCAAATGAAAGATAGATGAAAACACCAACATATGAAATTTTAAATGAGATGTATTTCAAATAAAATTACTGTCACGACGATAATTTAATTTGATTACACTGACTAGCAAAAACATGTTAAAGTACTTACGCAGAAGAGAAATGACACAAACATAACACATAAGCCTAACGATGAGACAATTTGCAAAAACCATTGAACCAATAGAAACATTCATGAAATAATAGAAATGGAAAGAGATAAATTAACCAAAAGGATCCGATAAAAGAAAAGACAATTCACGAAATGAAAAATAGAATTTTAAATGCTGAAAACCAGAAATGTTCATTCTTCAGGAAACTTGAACCTCTGTCAGCATAATGCAAGATTTCGGAAAGTTGTATGGCTAATTCAATATACATATATATACATAATTTTGTTATTCGTTGTCTTTAACATTATCATTTCGGTGTATTTTATTGCAGGGTTTTGGAGTATTACCTAATAAATTTATTTATTATTTTCTCCTACCCATATACAGAGAGAAATATTGCTTTTGGATTAAATTTTTGCAATTTTGACACGTTTTGCAGTTACCCGAACTTGAAAATGAAGTTTTTAGCGTTTAGTTTCTCTATTTCTCTCTGTGTGTGGGTGCGTGTCTCTTATCAACATAACTCAGAAACAAATATTAGTAGAAAGTCCAAAGTCGGGGTTCTAAATCTGTATCACACGGGGATGTTACTTGAAACTCTTTATTGAAATAGGACAAACGATTCGTGTGCAGAAACATACAAAAGTATTTAAATGCATAACGTTTATGAGCGAAATTTCTGGCTGCATTTTTAAACTGCACTTAACAAAGTGAAACTAAAAGTATATTTCGCATAAAATATGGCATGAAAAGAATTCATTCTTCGTTTACAGGGCCACACAAAATAATTCTGATACATAAAGATTAGAGTTGGGAATGACTTAAATGGAAGCACATTTAAAGTTACGTTAAAAAAAAAAAAAAAAAAAAAAAGACATTCATTTCTATATATTTTTAATTTTTTGAGCAGATACGTATTACTTCTTTATAATTTGTAATATTTTAAAAAAGGCGGTGTGGAGGGCAGGGTCCGACTTAGACTACCTGGAGCCCCGGGAAAAGCCTATTCTGGGGGGGGGGGGCTTGTAGTGGCATAAGAGCTCTTTAGGTTACAGAATTTCTGCATACACATGTAGGGGGGGGCTCTTCCAGAAGGGGGGCCCAGGGCATTTGCCCCATATGCCCTGCCATTAGTCAGGGCCTGGTGGAGGGGAGAGGGAAGCATGAAATATGTTTGTTTCTACAAAATGGTGGAACTGAAAAATCCATAGCGTTATAACACAGATTTTTTTTTTTACACATTATTTTTAAAATAATAATAATAATAACAATAAATAGAACTGAATTCATCTTTAAAAATAATAATAAAAAGAGAATTGAGATGTATCACTCCCATTAAATAAATAAATAAAATGTTTTAAAATATAGAAAATGTTTTATTTCTATCCTTTTGAACACCGTTTAAAATAGAGTTTTAAACTCCAGTTCGTCTGCCTCACGTAGTAAGAAATCGACATGTATTGTTACAAATGTCATTGCAATATTTTCTCTATATAAAATAATGTGTGTGAAATATACAATTGTTTATAGGGACTCTCAAAATAATTCATATACATTACAGTCTATAAGAGGTAATTCATTTAATTGTATTTTAATCATATTGAATTGTTAAAAACAGCAAAATTTATCTATATTACAGTGTATCACTACAGAATATTTTTATTTCAAAATACCATGTTAACTATTAAATAAACAGTTCTTTAATAAGGAAACAAAAAGGAATACGGATAGGTTAAGAGCTATGGACTGGACAGTAATTATTAAAAGTTATAAAAAGCGCCCGTGCCTACTTTGTTCACCTGATGAAGGGTCGTGTCTTCTTTCGTCCGTAACCATTGTTGCTAATTCTTGCATTTATGGTGTTTATTCAAAGTTTTGTACTTATCAGTTATCAAAAGTACATTTTAATGATTGATGTTGATTATCATATGGAATTGGAATGGAGGTGATATATGCATAATATTGAACCGGAAAGTATATGCGAATACTGCCTTTAACGATTGCAGTTAATTTACAGGGCTACATAAAAGAATGAATATTGGAAATTTTCAACACATCCAACATATTGCTGTGACGTATCATACAGGCAATTGCTTCAGATACAATTCAATGCATATTATAGATTTTTGTTAAAAACTGTCATATGACAAACATTCTAAACATATTCTAAACATTGATGATCCAAGGGAAAAAATAAAAAGTGTAAAATTAATTTATTTCCCTATATCGTAGCATATGAGAAATTTTAAAATAAATAAATAAGTAAATAAATCGAACAAACGTTGATAAATTAGTTCCAGTTTTACATAAGTTACACTAAAGAATGAATCTTTAAATTAGGAATATATATATATATATATATATATATATATATATATAACATTGTAAACGTAGTATAATCTGACGGGATTTCTCTTACTGCTCTTTTCTTTATTATTATATCCCTTTTTATTAATTTTAATAAATCACTATTATCTTTGTATTTGTATGTACCTATAATTAAAGTTTTCATTAGTTTTCTTTTACAAATAATCTTTATGTACTTTGGTCTTTCTTGAATTTTTTTAATTTGTGTGACACAGAAAGAGAGAGAGAGAGGAAGAGAGAAAAAAGAAAAATAATTGAATTTGATAGAAATGGATGGTAATATGTGGAGGGACATAACTTATTATACTACTAGTGGAATAACCATTACTGACTTTGTAAAAACCTGCAGTTGAAATTAACATTACAATTTTGTTCCTTTTCAGTTATTTCAGACGATTAAAAACACATTTTATAAGATTACATTTGCTATTGGTAATTCAATTAAAACGAGAAATCTATCAAAACATTCAAGATTTAAACTGCAAGTATTAAATTTTCATTTTCATTTTGTATTCTACATGTATAAAAAACAATGGAAAAAGTCATAACTTTAAAGGAATGCGAGTTTAATCTCTCTCTCTCTCTCTCTCTTTTTTTTTTTAATTCTACAATCGCAATTATTGGTAAAATATTATTTCATGAAAATCTTTTAATATAAAATTCTTAATTTAAATGAAATCCTTTATAACTTCAAAAAAAGTCACAGTTTATAATTTTTTGTTGGATACTGAATCATGATATAAAGTAATCCAAGCAAATTCACTATAGTCCTTAAAACTTTTAGGCTCCTTTTCTTAGATAAATCTTAAAAATTATTTTTATCTTTATCTCAAGAAATTTCAGTAGCTAATAACAAAAATATGGTTATTAAAATTAACATTGTTAAAATAAAATAAAAATTTATGTCGGAATCGGAAGTACTTTGCTTTGCTTAAAATATTTTATGATTGATTTTATTTTTTCTATTTATATGCTAGTTATGAAACTCTTTTTATACTACAATTATAGACCAGCGAAGCTCGCTCAAAAAGTTTTGCATGTTCTACTGGTATAACACTGAGTGAGTATGTGCGATTTCATATCAACGAAACACAAAATTATATAAAGGGGAGGGGGATAAATAAGGGGGGGAAAAAGAAGAAAATAAAAGGAAAATTAGTATAACGTGTGATAAAATGTCCTGACAGTATTGTAAAAAAAAAAAAAAAAAAAAAATTAATAATCGTGGTATACTTTCTGACAAACATTTAAACAGTTTTATTCAAGATGTAATTATTGTTATTTAAATAATGTCACTTTCAAAAATGTCTCGAATGCGATTAAATGGCCTAAGGGCAACTGGTTTATGGCTTGAAGAGCTAGTTAATCATTGTTAGAAAATCAAAATCTGTGAATCACTTATAGGAAGCCACTTCAGTAATTATAATACGAGATAAAGCTACGAATTTAATCGGAGTTTTTAAACAAATTAACCCAATGTACAGTCGCCATTTTCCTGCATTAGGGCGCATGTTGCCTAGGCGACTGTACCTGTACTCTTTCTTTTCCTCGTGCACTGACGTCGCAACTAGTCACGTGATGGGAATGTGCCCTTCTCGCTCGATAAACTTGCTTTTGGGCCCCGTGCAGCACGAGGACTAGTGAAATGGCGTACGAATGCGCAGAGTAAAGCCAGACCCATGCATGACTGATAACCTGATTAGGAGAAGAGATAAATGGAAATATTATTTGCGCTTTGGGGCACAGTCGCCACAGATTTAATATAAAATTTATTATTTTTCCGAGAAAACTAGCACATCTAAAAAAAAAAAAAGACATAATCATAAACGCAGAAAAGGAACTTGGAAAATTTAAGCCCTAAAAATATATTATATGCGTAAAAAGCGAATATTTTTGCATTTTTCGATTTTTGAGCGGTTCTGAAATCTAAATTTGTACTTTTTAATGTATTCACAAATTCTTTTTATCCGTCAACTCACAATTTTTTGAGATATACACGTAATGAATATTTGTAAATTCACAAAATCTGCACTTTAACGCCTTAAATACTGATCTTAAGTATATATAATAAAGTGCAAAGTTGCGTAAAAAAAAAAAAAAAAAAAAAAAAAATGAAAATTTATAATGAGTAAAAGTGCCCTATACACTAATAAGGTGATGTACAAATTTTAGTATCGTACCTTGAAATGTCCCAGAGATATGACAAGATAGAAATAGTAGCTTAAACCACTTTCCACTATCTCGACATAAGTTTTAGGATTAAAAGCGTGTCGTCAAATAAAGAATCATACGTAAATTACGAATGAAAACAATAATAATGTGAATAAGTAAACACATTTATATTTTAATTTGTGACTAAGCCTTCAAATTTTTTAAACGTATCTTTTGATTTTTATTTATGATACACAGTTTAAAATTTGTACATCGTCTTATAATGTATGGAGTACTTTACTTACTTGAAATGTATTCGTATAGGGCCGTATAAAATTTGAGTTTTAATTCTTGAAATTAAATCTTTGAAATTTTTAATTTATCTTATAAAATGATGTACCTTATTTTTACGCATTTTTGTAGTTTTTTTTTTTTTTTTTTTTTTTTTTGTGTATTTTTTTTCAAATGCTCTTTATTAAAAAAAAAAAATCGAGCCAAATTACAAATAGTTTTGTTAAAGCAACCCCCCCCCCCTCCTTTAAAAACCCGAAAAAATAGATAATAAATAAATAAAATAAAGTAAATAAATATTACAATATCGTAATATTCCAAGAACATGCACTGTATTGGGGGGTTTCATATTGGAGACCCGACCCCCCCCCCCTCTTCACGCACACACTCTCAAATTCAACCTTTTAAGAACATAACTGAGTTTTAATGAAACTGGTAATGTAATGAGAAAGAGGTCTCTAAAATCTAATGTTGTCCTATTTAATTTATACAATAAATAAAGTAAAATAACATTTAAAAAGAGTATAAAAAAATAATAATAACAGTCATTATGATAAGTATAAAACTTTGAATAAACACCATCAAATGCAAAAACTCGCAACAATTGTTTCGGGTCGTAAGAAGACACGACCCTTCGTCAGGTGAATAAAGTAGGCACGAGTGCTGGAAGGATCTAAATTCATAACGGGGGTTTCAGATAGCAGGAGGCGTTTGCATGTCCGAGTGCAGTTGGTAGTTTTTTAAAGTGGGGGGAAAATAAGCAATTGGTAGTCGCCCGTTTTGTGCGTTGCCACTTTGTTTGCAGCACTCGTGCCTACTTTGTTCACCTGACGAAGGGTTGTGTCTTCCTTCGACTGGAAAAAATTGTTGCAAGTTCTTGCATTTTATGGTGTTTATTCAAAGTCTTGTATGTTTTACTTTTAAATGCTAGTCCTGTAGTGCTTCTTTTTATACAATAGCCATTATAGGTTATTTGTCCTGAGTAAGAATGCGTCAGTTTTTCTGTTAACCAGTTTAAAAACAAAGTAGAACTAAACAAATAAAATTATATTATAATCGATCTTTAAAAAAAAAAAATGGAATCCCTTACTCTTCGAAATACTTTAAATGCAAATTGGTGTGTTCGTATATGTGTTAAGGCTGATTGTCTACGCTAGGGACCTAGGCTTGATTGGAATGGCCATTCGCTTGGGGAGTCTTTCTAAGAAGTCCTACCACGCATTCAAACAAGCTTCGGTGAAAACCAAGGAAAATTCTGAACGGCTAGGACGAGGAGAGTGAATCTGACATCTTCCGCCTGCCAGCTTCGAGAGGGAAATCTCTTTATCACTGGTGGGGCAAGATATAAATTGTGAATTCAAGTACAACTTTATCTGTTTTTAGTTTGAAATGTAATATTGCTGCCAAATGTTTTGAAACCAGGACCACGCCGTATTTATACATTTTGTACGCTGTTCAAGGCAATTTCCATGCGCTTTTAGATCAGGACACAATTCTAAAAAAGGCGAGGGCGCCGCTCAACCACTTTACACAAAGGTTCTTATTATTTTGTTATTTATTGCTTATAGATAATACAAAATCTTAAATTATAAAAATTGAAGCACGAAAACTAACTGACTAAATAATAATATATAAGCATTAAATTTTATTCTTTGAGTAATGCTAAAAATTATGTTCAAACATTTTTGCAAAAATAAATAAATAAAAATATTAAAGATTTCATCTTTGGAAAGATTTCAACTTTGTAGTATGGAAACCAATCATCATTCGTTTACAGGGCTAGCCAAAGTATATTTGGATATATTGGGGTTATACTTGGAAATTGCTGGAACTTTAGAAAGATATTAAAACTTCTTCGCACATCATAAATTTTAAGTCAGCACAACCGGTTTCGAAAGGACGTAGCCTTTCTTCATCAGGTGCAAACACGTGCTACTGTCTTGAAGGCAAAAGCAAGACTGCCTTGCTTTTGCCTCCAAGACAGTAGCACGTGTTTGCACCTGATGAAGAAAGGCTACGTCCTTTCGAAACCGGTTGTGCTAACTTAAAATTTATGGTGAGTGAAGAAGTTTTAATATCTTTCTCTTGATTGTACGCCAGTTTTTGAATTTAGTTTTGCTGGAACTTTATTTCATTTTGTGTATGTGTTAGATGTTTTTCATAAAAAACTAAATTTAAGTACACAATATGTGATGTGCATATAGTTTATAGACAATATACAATACAGGGCTTTCCGCTACCCAATAGTAATCTAAAAGTTCTTTTCTATTGAATATAATTGATAGAAGTGCTTTGCTACATTTTACTATGTCGACGAAAGGTGCCCTGAATACGGAACTCCAAATTTTAGCGGTTGATCAGTATGCATGTCTGTTATCAACATAACTTAAAAACAAATAATAGCAGGAATTTCAAATTTGGTATTTTCAAGTTCGTATTGGGTTGCCACTTGAAAAATTTTATCAAGATTAGCAAGTTTGAAGGCAAATCAACAACAGCCTTGACTTTTTTTTTTTTTTCAATAAATGAAGGCACTATAATTGTATAGGAAGGGGGGGGGGGGGGTTGAAGGGGCAGTAACCCCTTTCACATATAATTATGTGTCTAATAAAACTGTTCCTAAATCTTTATAGTATTGAAATGCGGGGTAAGAGAAAGTCATGTGAGTGACACACCAGTTTACTTTTTTTTGGTAAATCTTTGTGGATTTAATTTTCCTCTTTTTGCTTAATCCTAGACTTAGAAGTAATCTTAGATTTTTATAATGTAATCGTATTCAGGTACCCGCAAACGCGTAATTTTATATGCAAAACTCAACTTTCAAAAATTATCTATCCAATATAAAAATACATTGCCTATCATATATGTAAGAGAAAGTGATTATCATTCTTAACCTGAATATATTATAGTTTGCCAAATCACTTCCATGAATTACATACGATACAAAAAAACATATTTGCATAATTTTGTGCAATTCTGTCTGTATATTGCCCACAAATTGTTTACGCACAGTGACAGAAAATCACAACTCTTGCTAAATTCTTTTCATGCCATATTCTATATGAAACATGCTCATAAGAAATAGATGTTTATTTTATTTTGTGTAGTGTAGTCAAAAGATGTTTAAATGCATCAACAAGCAATTTCACCTATTTATAATGCATTTGAATAATTTTTAAACTCCCTGTCCGTACGCAAACTACTTGCGCAATTTCAATAAAACATTTCAAGATGATACAGATTTTGAGTCCCGACTTTGGACTTTCTGTTTGGACTTTCTATTTTAGACTTTCTATTATTATTTTGAGCTCTATCCTGATAACTGTCTCTCCCACAGCGACAAGCCAATCACTTAAAACTTGGTTGTGTTTTAGATTAAAAAACCTCAAAACGTGTAAATATAGCAAAAACTCAATTTTAAAAAATGCAACCCCCCCACCCCCCAGAAAAAAAAAAATAAATAAATAATAATAATAATAATAAAAAAACTTTCTCTACATTTGTGAATAAGAGAAAATAAATAATCTGGTGAGGCACTCACACGAATTTCTTGTACCCTGCATCTGAATACTATTAAGGCAAATTATAGATTACAGATTAAGGTGTAAGATAGCAATAGCAAGTACCTACTGTGTATAAAAGTACTTTAAAAAAGTTTTTTTTTTTTTTTTTTTTATATTTCTGTCCTCAATCCCCTGCTAAGCATAAGTACCTACATTCATAAAAAAAGTGAATCTGTTATTAAATCTAAAAATTTACTCCAAATTATTCAAACAGATTTCTCTTACTCTACTCCTCGGAACTTATTAATCTTGGTCAAACTTTACAAGTGGCAACCTCATGTAATCTTCAAAACAACCCAATTTGAATTTTTTACAGTTATTTGTTTTTAGTTTATGCTCATAAGAGGCCGCTAAAAACTTCATTTTCGTCTTCAAGGGACCTCAAAATGCATAATTATAGGAAAAAATAAGTTTTGAAATTTGTAATGCAAATTAGTACTTTGTTTATCATATAGATATGAGAAAGTAATCATCACTACCATTAGCATGCAATTTTTCTGACTTTTGTTAGTTAAATTTAATAAAGCACTTTCGCCAATTATATTCAATAGGGAAGAATGTATACCCTTAATTTTGGATAGTTCTATGTATATTGTCTGAATATTATTTATATACATACACACCACATCAAGTATATTTAAATTTAGCACAGTATGAATAATACGTAATATAATTTGAAATTTACTTCTAGCAATTTCCATATTATTGTCTTAATACATTCGATTTTTTTTTTTTCTTTTTTGAGTGGCCCTGTAAACAAATGGTGATTGATTTTCATGTCCGTGCTAAACACACTGCTTTTAAACATATAAAAAATATATGTTTATTTATTTTTTTAAAGTGTAGTCTAAAACTGTTGAACTATACTCACCAGAAATTTCGCCCTTAAACATAATGTATTTGATTTATTTTGTATATCCTTGTACACGAAGTATTTGCCCGATTTCAATAAAAAGTCTCAAGAAGTATCCCCATATGACGATTTAGAATACCGAGTTTGGACACACACACACATCGACCAACCGCTAAAAACCTGATTTTCAAGTTGTGGGGACCTAAAAACGTCTAAATACAGCAAAAACTCAATTTAAAAAATTTGACCTAAAAACAATACTTTCTTTAACATTATATGAATAAGAGAGGGAAGAAAAAAAAAAAAAAAAAAAACGTGATTCCAACAAAAAATACCTAAACAAAACACTTAATAATATAATCTAGTAATATAATTTCAGTATTACTATAATGCAAAATATTACAAAACTCCGAAAAAGTTTTAATATAAATTCCACAAATAAATAAATAAATTTATAATTTTATCAATTTACATATACTTTTCAAAATTTTAAAAAATATATTACTTGTTTTCTCTTAATGTAAGAAAAAATAAACTGCATATCTGTCTATCCATATATTTCTGTCCTGAATTTGAGTCATCACATATAACTTTTCTAATTATACTTTCTTTGAAATTTTACATGAAGATATGTTGACAGTTTTTCTTTTATCAAGCTTAGCTACTATACTTATATCATTAATTTTAATAAACAGTGTTTAAAATCCGGTATAATGAAAACTTTAATCTTAGAATGCATATACAAAATGATTTATGTAACAAAAATTGTGATTATTTGGAAATGTGTTACTTAATACAATCTCTATATCAATTTAGTTTAATAATTATTATAGGCACTTTATATCTTTCATATTTACATATAAATAATATTCTTAAATATTACAATATTTAAAAGTAATTTTTTTCTTTAGTTATTTTGCCCTAATTTTACACTATTAATTGAGAAAAAAAATATTCCATTATTGATAAAGATGAACACAGTTGAAAATTTCTTGTTTTTAATTACAACATATTCGCCTTTTCGTTGAGTTTAATTAAAGGGACATAACTACGTAATGTTTTACCTCTAATATTTTTATATGGCAATTATGCAAATGTTAATTTACTATTCAAATTAATTATAAACATTCCTCTTTTAAATAATCATGATTTCTACTAATATTCCTTTTTACCCTTTCTAATTGTTAATTTTGTGAATTTTAAAAGCAGAAACAGTGGTGTTTTAATTTTTAAATATTGAGTACAGATGTATCCATGTATCTAAAAAATAGCTATCAGACATATAATTAAATTAATAATAAAAAGAAGCTATAGTTTAAAAGGATTAATTTCAGCTGATCAAGAATAAAAAGCAAGATTATTGTTACAGACTTTATATTACAAGTGAAATCATAAAGCGAATCATCTCAAGTCTGAACAGTAAAAATATTCCGTGATTTAAATTTCTTCAAATTATCTTTTTCGAAAAAATGATACAAATTGTTGGTAGAGTTAAAGCAGCTTAATAAATAACATTCTTATGTTTTAAAGAATCCGTTTCGGAACTGATTGTGACCCTACTTTAAAAATACTGAAATTACATGAAAAGGAAAAAGAAAGCCAGTGAGTCGATTAATTTTTTTTTCACAATTGCAACCAATAAAACATATATAAACTTGTTGTAGATCTAAAAATAAAATTAAAAAGTTACAAAAGATATTCTTAAATTTCCATTATACAACAATTTTCTCTTAACAGTCACTGAAACAAGAAAAAAAAAAAAAAAAAAAAAAAAAAAATCCTAAAATCAGGAAAAAATTCTACACACTATCACTCCTTTTTTATTTTTTATACTTTCGCAGAAGCTTATTTAATTTTTTTTTTCTTAAACAATGCGAATTTCTCGTATTTCTGTTGTTAAAATTTCTATTATTGTGGGATAATGTTAATATAAAGCATCGGAAAAACATAAAAGATATTTTTTGGAAATTTCCAATTCTTTCATTACTTTGAGAATACATATAGGCCATTGTATATGCATACTGTGAAAACATTTATCCTATACTTTCATGGCTTGAAATACTACGAGTTACGCATTCAATAAATAAGTTCTTCCACAATTTGAAAAAAATTTAATCATATCAAAAAATTTAATCGACTCAAAATCGAAAAATAGCCAAATCTTGTAACCCTACGGGTACGTCACCGATTCATAGAATCAACCTATCCGAAAAATTGTATTATGTGTGTTGTTCGTAACTTTTCTTTCGACTACTTTGATTGGTTCAGAAAACAGTCCGTGTCCGTACATTTGAAGCCCCGTATTGGAGTCCTCTTCACTAGGAAATTCTCAATTTTGGTCATTTCAACTAAAGTAACCGAGTTGTAAATACGCATTAATCGCTCGGTTAAATCATTCGGTAACATTTTTTTTATTTTTGTGAGTATTAGTTTTGATATTTTATTTTTTAGTAACTAATGAAGTATTTTAATGTTACTAATATTATCGTGAAACTAAATTATTATATTTAAATAGATAGTTTTTATGAATGACGCATCACGAGCCGTGGCAGACATATTGTTTTCTTCCGGCTGCTATTTGATGTCGTATTTTGCGTATATATACGTGCGATACTATTTTGCACCATCTTTGAGTTAAAATTTTATTTAAATAATATAAATTTATTTTAATTAAAATTTGGAGTTATGCTAATATTTTAAATGTCTATTGGCATTATTATTATTAATGTTGTATTAATCAACTTGTTTATCTTAGTATGTCATCGAGTGTGATGACATCAGATAAAGACACTTTATTTATTATTATTTTCTTTTCAGATTTGTTATTCACTAGTCATTTGTCATCCACCCATCAGTGCTACGATGTCGCAGCAATTTTGTTTAAAGTGGAATAATCACACGACGAACATGTTACAAGTCTTTGAAAACTTGTTGACGACAGAAGCCCTCGTTGACGTTACATTAGCCTGTGATGGGGTTAGCCTCAAGGCACACAAAATGGTGCTCTCCGCTTGCAGTCCATTCTTCCAGAGTTTATTTTTAGAAAACCCCTGCAAGCATCCTATTGTGATAATGAAAGACATGAGGTATTGTGACCTCAAAGCCATAATAGATTTTATGTACAGAGGTGAAGTAAATGTTTCCCATGACCAACTCTCAGCTCTTTTAAAAACAGCTGAGACGCTCAAAGTTAAAGGTTTGGCGGAAGTAACTGGTGAAAACAGACAAGCCTCCGGTATTGTGCAACACGAAATAGTTCAACAAAATTCATCTACGCCTACACCAGTGCCCCCCTCAGCTCAAAGGACAGACACGCCGCCTCTACAGGGAAAAAGAAAACGCGGCAGACCGCGGAAGCGGTCTCTAAGTGACTCAAATCGTAGTGACGATGAGGGGGTGCCTCATAAAATCAAAGAAACAAATTCCGATATCGAAGAACTTTCGGGTGATGCATCAATGGAAGCCACAAGTGATAATCGTTCAAGTGGTGTTCCTATCTCATGTAATTCACAATCTCAGGTGCCCATACACTCATCGAACAATGTAAATAGTTTTTCAAAATCCCATCTGTCCACTTCTCAAGATCCTCAGGTTGAAGAACCAGCATCTGGTGATGAAAACGAATTTGAAGTAGAACCATCAAAGTTATTAGAACAAACATTAACTACAGAAAATGTAAGTAAATTAAACCCTATATAAGATTTCCTAAGTCTAAGATTGTAATGACGATAGTTAGATTATTGCAGAAAATCCATGTGTTTTGTTATGGACTCTTGGTCATTCTTAATGTTTTCAGGTTCCTTCCAGTAATCATAATAGTACGCCCATCTCAATACCATCTGTAAGTGGCTTAGAAATATCCAGGAGGTCTATGAGTAGTACAGACAGTGGTAGCCAAGCATTAGTTCCTGTATCAATACCTTCAGATTCCTTAGGTTCCAATGTACAAGGCCCAGACAGTCCTCAAGGTGAGTGATAGTTTATTACTTACTTTTAAGTGGTTCTTTGGCAGAAAGTGTCAGTGCTGAAAATAGAGCAGATGATTTATTTGGCATTCTGAAAATGTTAAAATTTTTGCTTTGTGCATCTGCTTTATTTACATTGCACTGACACTTGCTTTTTTGGTTGACAGATTTGCCTGCCATTGGACATGCTCATTACCCTTACAACCTATCATCGGCTTTTTGTGGAGTTCCAACTATGTTAAGCATATCAGAGTTGTATATGATCCACCAACGCAGCCATAATAGTAGGCAGTTCGCTGTTAATTTAGCCAGAAACTTATTTTCTCCTAAGGAGTTGAGAGATTCTAATTGTAGAGGAGTGAGGAACTATTTACCCTTGGATGAACAAAAGCTCTCTTTTATACGAAATACAATTAAAGTTTTCTATCTTATAAACCCCAGTAATGAGTTAGATGTATGGAAACTCTGCATGCAGAGTATAGATTCTCACTGTCGCCACGAGAGGCGTTTGTATAAAAAGAATTTTCTTGGTGAATAATTCTCAGGTGGGTAGAGGCTTTTATCAGCACTAGTGTCTGTGATTATATGATTTTCTTATCTTTATACATTAAAGCTTATGATTTTACTTGTTTTTTAGATGTCAAACCACAGATATTATCCTTTGACGACCCTCCCATTTCGCCAGTAGCTGGTACTTCCCATGGTTCAGATAGGTCATTAATGATGTACATGGACCAGTCAGGTGTGGCATCCATACCTGGACCAAGTAATTTCCAGGACAATAGTGCCCTGGTACCTCACGATTCTCAACCTCAAGGTAACATTTCCTCCTTTTACAAGTTGTGGTTTGTTTTTTCCCTTTTTACATCTTTCTATGATCAAGATAATAAGCTGCATGTAAAACTACCATTAATTAACGGATAGTTTGTTGCAGCTTCTTGTCTTATTTTCCTATGAGTTATTTTTCTTTGCCTTTTTATTCTTAATCAAGACTAAAATTTATATTATGAAATAGTCTTGATTTTGGATGAAGGTCCTTAGATTTAAGATGTTATCTTGTTCCTGTAAAGTATTTTTACAGGAGCATGATATATTATTAGTCTAGCATATTCTATAGTTGTAAGTTTAGATGTAAGTTAGCTTTAATTTGCTATTAGGTTAATAACTAGCATGTAAGATAGCTAAGTTAAGAATTAGGTTATTTAGTAATTAATATGCATCAAATGGTTAATGCCAGCCTAATTAATTAAAACTAACTATTGTCATGTTATTGGGACCATTTAAACTGTTGCAGTGTTTTTGTTAAAACTGTCAGGTTTAAGTACTGTGCTTCCTGACAGTATTTTATTATAAATTGTACTGGCCTGTTTACTGTGGCCATAATGCTAAGAATAACCCAGTTCCAAGACCACCTACATCTGGTTCCCCGTGAGAAGAAAGAAGATAAGCATGATGGAAGCTTTGTGAGCCTTCTAGTAAAGTTGAAGTCTGGATACCTATGGTAAGTTAAAAATCTTGTTAATAAATTTAATATTTTTTCCTTTACAGTCATTGGTAAGTTTAATGAGCCTAAGTAAGTATTAAAAAAGGCTCCTGGAGGTGAAGAAGCTTGTCATTTCAGCTTATTATGTAACAAGTTCACTGTAAATATCTGAAATTAAATGTAATATTAATGAGTTATAACTAGGTTAAGTTTAAAACTCCCTACTTAGAGCATCTTGTGATGCTAAGGGATAATTTATTAATGCCATGTGTTGTGTTTTTTTTTCTAAGTTTATTTTCAGATGAAGCAGCAGCTGAAAGCGGAGAAGCCTTTATTAAGGTGAGAAGATTCTCAGATTTATTTTCAATACTGTATGTTTATAAAAACCCTATACTCATCATATGATGTGTATTAGCATGTTAATTACAATTACTTATTTAAAATCATGTGATGAGTATAATTTAACTTCTCTTCTTCATTTATGGCACCACAAAACTTAAGTAAATACAGTAGTGTTTTTGTCATTGCCAGCTCAATGTTTATTGTTTTAAAGCGTCCTTTTTATTCATTAGGTTGGATATCTTGAATGTAATGAAGCATGCTGGTTAGTGTTCTTGCCCATTCTATGTTTCTGCTTGTTGCAATGAATAAAAAAGTACTAAAGCAACAGTTTGAATGGTGACCTCGTGTGAAGAATTTAACATCTTTTTTCAAAATTTTATTGTAAGGATAGCTGTAAGACTGTTCTTAAGTGTGTGGTGTCATTAGTGAATGATGGGAAAATTAGCATAAAGTGTCATTGCAATATTTTTATGATATTTTTTGTTTTGTTTTAGGGCATAAAACTTTGTGGTGGAATCAACGCTCACGGTTACAAAAATTGCAGTCGGCAGCATTGAGGCATATGGGATATAAAAGTTCGAGGTATAGTGGAGTTTTTAAAGGCAGTCCAAAACAAGCTGTGTGTCCATTTTGCTTTAAAGTTTTCTATGACAAAAGTACCATGAATCGACACGTTTCTAAAAGAGTATGTTTAGGACTTCAATTCCCTCCTCCTGACTTTGTCGAAGAGACTGAATTTCTTTCTGACATGGTTCCTGTACCGGAAGCTACAAGTCCTATTCGTCCAAGTACACCTCTCTTGACTGATGTTACCTCTCCGGAACTCAAAAGTTCAGACGATAGCATCATGCAGTCCTTGCAAGAAAGTCCAAACAAATCTAATAGAATTCCTTGCCCTTACTGTAAAAAATTGATGAAGGGGGAAAGAGGTGTACGAAAGCATATAGATTTTTATGGATGCCCTATGGCATACCGTTCAAAAGTGTCAGAAAACGAGTAATTGTTTAGTTAAAAATTTTTGGCTTTTATGTTTGCCAGAGGCCAGTTGCATTCAGAGTAATTTTGTAAGATGGAGCTACTGACAATGTGTTTTTATAGTCCCAGTAACTTGACAAAAGTTAACTTAGTGATATTGTATGCTTTATGATTATTTTACATTGTCTAGTCTTGAATGGTAAAGTTTTTATATTTTTTGTTTAGTTTATCATTAGTATAGTCTATTTTGTGTTATTTCTGTCTACGTTGTAAATGACAGATTTTTTTTTTTTTTTTAATTAATTTTAAAACTTGTTTGGAAATGGTGGCTATAACTTTAGTGGTAGGTAGCTCCATCAGTTGTATGTATATAGTGTAATACGTGAATAAAATTTATTTAATGACTTTATTTGAAATCTCTTATATTCAGTGTAGAGTAGCTTTTCTTTGTCACATTTTAAGGAATCTGGATTAGTCATATTAAACTTTATAAGGCAAGCTGATGAGCTGAGAAGTTGCAGTACTGAAAAGGTAATCTTGACTCTACACTACTTTGCTCATTTTATTCTATTCTATATAAACAGGTATTAAAGTTTAGAAAAATATTTGTTTTTATTAATTTAAACTTCAATTTATTTAAGAATTTTGAAATTGTTACTTACCAATTTTAAGTTTTTAACATTTGACATCCCTGTGGCAAAATATTTTTATGCTTTCTGACAATCCTCAATGTAATCCCTTTTTATTTTTTCCAAACACAATTGTTTTAAAATTATTTAATTGTATGTAATCTGTACATTTTTATTATAAAGGTAACAGTATAAAAGCTGCATATCGGATTCATCCTTTTTTTCCTTCCCATGTAATCAATGAGGTTCATACTCATCAGGAAAAACCTGAAATACTCGAAGAATTGGGTCAATCCCATGGGATTTTTGTTGCTTCATACGTATTTACAGATCTCGTTCAAAAATAGTTTTTTAAGTTTGGTTTCTTTTTAATTAATCTGTCATGTCACTTAACATGCCACTTTTTTGGCTTAGTAAAAGAGTAATATTAAAAAAGAAAAAACTTGAATAAGATATATATATAAGAAATAACAAATATTCCATAGGATGGCTTTGGAAGGAAAGAGGAGTGAATCTGATGTGGAGCTTCAAGGCAATTTTTTTTCCCCCTGAAATTTAAAATAACCTTAGAGGCAAATCTTTTCAGCAACAATATTGGTATTTCTTAAATTCTGCCACAGGGTTTAAAATTTTAAACCTGAGCGTATTCATTTAAGGGGGTGTTTCACCTAGTGTAGCTGCCAATCCCATTATTCTATGAGAAAATTTCTTATGTAAATTACTCATTACTTTAAACTTAACATATTTTTTAAATTTAATTTTCTTGGATTCATAACTGCTAAATTTTTTGATTTTTACATACAGGCAGTCATGTGTGGAAAAAAAAAAAAAAATTAAAAATTCAACAGATTAACTAAATTACAAAAATATTTGTTAATAAGTAATTGTAATTTTCGTGAATACGTGTTTGTCTGCTTGCAACTAATGGTGTAGATTCTCCTTAAGAGGCCTCTCCACTTATCGTCCCCAGAAGCTAGAGCGAATGTTTTTCTATGGAGAATTTTGCCCCATTATAACTTATTAACTAATATATATTTTTAAATACAGTTTTCACATTCGGAAACTTCACAACTATTAAACAATTTATCACTTTCTAAAAATTATTTTTGAAAGTTTTTAATATTTTATTTTGAGGTTGTAAAACACTAATTTTCACAATGTGTGAAATTTTTCATTTTTGAGTTTAAAAATGAAATCTCAAAATAAAATCAATTTTTAGAAAGCAATAAATTGTTTAATATTTTCGGAAAGAGAAAATGGAATCTAAAAATATGTGTTAACAAATTATGAGGCAAAATTTCCCGTAGAATAACATTGGCTTCAGCTTTCGGAGATGATAGGTAGAGAGTCCCTTTAAGAGGATTCTATACTTATTGTCAAAACTGAACCGAAGGCTGGTGTTATTCTATGGAGAATTTTACTCTATTATAACTCATTAACTAATACATATTTTTAAATTCTGTTTTCACGTCCAGAAAATACACAACTATTAAACAGATTATTGTTTTCCAAAATTTGATTTTTTTTAATATTTTATTTTGAGGTTGTAAATTATGAATTTTCACAATGTGAAGCTTTGCATTTTTGAACTTAAAAATAAATATTAATTTAAAAAAATAAAATTTTTAGAAAGTGATAAACTGTTAAGCAGTTGTGAATTTTCTAAATGTGAAAATGGAGTTGAGTTATAATGTGGCAAATTTTTCCATAGAATAGCATTGACTTCAGCTTTCGGACACGATAAGTAGAGTCCCCTTAAGCAATGATAATGCTGACTATTTATTAATGTTGTGCCCTTTTTTAGTTTTTAATTTACCTTTTTTTTTTCCTTCAGAAGGTGGTGTTAAATGTATCAATATGAAGCTAAGTAGTGTAGAGTTAAAGATAGTCAATGTATTAGAAAGTTTTCTTTTGTAGAATTATTGGTTTATTCTTTTACTCATAACTGCAAAATGCTTAATATATAGTCAAGAAATTTGTATCTGGGTTTACAGTAAAAGGAAAAAGTGGTATTTTTAGCTTGTAACAAAATTAGAGATTTTAGGAGTTAATTTTAAGGAAGTAAATTTTTTGCATTTTACAGAATTTCCCCCCCCTCTGAGATTTTAATGTCCAAATCAAGCAATTTTAATAATATGGTAACTTAAAACTGAAGTTACAGCATATATATATATATTTTTTAATATCCAAAATATAAAGTTCTTATCAATTTCCCATTTTTTTTTTTTTTTTTTAAGCATTTCATTGAAAGACTGATATAAACTAAAACTTATATCCAATATATTTGGACCTGCATTAGTATATTAGTTTTGCTGTTAAAGCAATACATTTGAAGCTCTAGATCAGCCAAAGAAAAAAGGATCATAAGCCTAAAAGCAATTGCTTATATTAAAAGTAATTAAAATGGTTGAAATGCTGAATGAAAAATAGGAAAATTGTAGGGGGCAAAAGCACATGACTAAGATTTTTAAGTAGGAGATTCCTCCAATCCTATGTCATACTTGCCAATTCTCCCTTATTTCAAGGGAGATTCCCTTATTTCGGGACTGTCTTCTACTCTCCCTTATTCTCATTTGTGTCTCCCTTATTCTGAACAAACATTTATACAAATCTTTAAGCAATATTTTTGCTTTTGCTGAAAAAAATTCTCACAAATCTTAATATATAGCACTATTTTTAATTAAAATTTTTACTTAATTAAATATAACTTATGTATATAGATTTTTGACAATTAAAGCCATAGATTAAACTATTAAATACTGTTCTACATCGAAAACTCATCAATGTTGTCTAGGCCTGAAAATGCCACTCAATCTCTAAAGGAGCAATCATTTTCTCTTCAAAATTGTATATGAATTGCCACCATGTAGACTGTTTTCTTATCGTGAAATGTTTATTTCTCAAAAAGTTAAATTATCAATTACAGGAAGCTGTATAAATTAAATAGAATGATGCACAGTATAGAGTTCTCACTAAAGTATGAGGTGTGAGAATGTTGTATATTTTATTTTCTCACTTAAATTTTTTAACATTGAGAGAAATTCTCGCACTTTTCTGGGCACAGTTTATTAAAATGTTTGATCGGAAAACAGGTCATTAATTTTGAATTAATTTACCTCTCACAAAAATGAGCAAATTTAAAGACCTTGTGCAAAATTTGAATGATTTAAAGTAGGAAAAAAAAAAAAATTGTATGAGAAAATTTACATTTTACTAATCAGCTGCACAAAATACATTATATTTCTACAGTGAAACACACACACACACGCACACGCACACACACACACACACACACACACACAAAAAAAAATGGAATAAGGTAAATAATCTTGTATTATTTTATATATATATATATATATATATATATATATTCAGGGGTAGAAATTAAGAAAATAAAGTTACTGGTGTGCAGGTGTAATTTTTAAGATTTCACTGGTCTGTACTTGCTTTGACTGGTCTGTTCTTCCATTCTAATATTTAAAAAATTTTTGAACTGTTTTTACTAAGAGTTTGGTTAAATAAATTTACAAGTCAAATATGATAGTTTGTGAATTAATTAAAACAAGAAAATAAACATCACATACATACATGCTTATTAATATTCAAAAGTAAAAAAAAAAAAAAAAAAAAAGTTATGAAAGGGAAATTAGAAGGAAAAATTACAGAGAATAAGGGGACATTGACAATTATAAAGTACTTACTACTGTTATAATACACTATTCTGTGAGATTTACAATTTTTTAGAGAAAAGTAAAAAAAAAAAAAAACTTCACTGGTCCAGAGGACCACTAGAATATTGTATTTTGCTGGTTGGTTTAATATTTTTGTGATCCTAGATCAATACACACTTGGTTCAGAACTCTGTGATCGGCAGTGAAAAAAAATAAACATATTTAAGCAATTGTGATTTAAACTAATTACACCAATAAGCTGTAACATTAGACATCGTTAGCAATTCACATAAAAATAGATTTTTTTTTTTTTTTTTTTTTTTAAAGTATTTTTCTGTTTGCATATTTTTAGAAACCTTACTAGTTTCTGAGTAAGGGTGAGACATTCTCACTCGGATTAACTTTGACGAGAACCCCATCTTACACAAATGGCACAAAACTATTTGCAATATGTAAATGAGTTTTCAATCGAGGCTCAAAATTAGTAGTCGTTAGTTGTATTTTGCAACTCAATATTTTGTTTTGAGGACTGCAATTTTATACTTAAGGTTGCTGTGTACCCGCCATCTTGAATATTCAAGGTTCCATGTTAACCTATGGGGAAATTTTGTCCCTTAATAATTAATTAAAAAACCAATAGATTTGCAAAGTATTTGTCAGTGTTATAGAGGACAACTTTTCACACCTTTCTACAGTTTTATTTTTTTGAAGAAATGATTTTTAACACATTTAAATTAAATTTATTCTGGGCGAATTTGCATATGTTTTACTTTAAACATCGATAACTTTAGTTCAATTAGGAAAATTTAAAAAGAAAAACTCTTCAGAGATGTAAAAAATTTTTTTGTTTAGTGTCATACCACTTTTATTTACTTTTATGCATTTAATTTTTTGTAAAACGGCCGAAAAATTAAAAAAAATATTGCGATCTTCTTTTATTTTCAATCTCTGTAAAGGGGGAAAATGATGGAACGTGATAAATTACTTCCTGTGTCGCTAACTTTTACTCGTGTACCCTTCGGCTATAAGTGACAATTGGAAGAGGACGTAAGCACTTTTCACTCGTATTTCTTGTAGAAAAAGATGTTTCTCCAGATATACTGTAATAATTCATATTACGTATTTGTACTATAAGCAGAATAGTGTGTTTTGTTCAAAGGCGTAAATAGAGAAAAATAGTTTTTCACACATCCTTTATATTAAAAAAATAATAATAAAAATACATCCATTAAATTCTATTTTTGAAATGCAAAATGCGAATTTATAAAATCAATTTTAAGATCTTTCGTAATTCGTCCTCTAAAATTAAAGGAGAGGGGTGTAGCAAAGCGTGATTTTTAAATGTCTATTCCCTCTAAGAAGTTAAAAAAAAAAAAAAAAAAAAAAAAAATATCCATAATAATCTTCGTTTAAAATGTAACAAATGCTATTACAGAATTAAAATTTATAAATTTCAAGAATTTTCTAAATTAAAATAGGATATGGAGCAAGAACTTTTCATATAAGCTTTTAGATGTCAAGAAAAATAAATAAAAGAAAAAGAAAGAAATATATATAGTTTTTTTTTTTTTTTAATATTACAAGCATGAATACCTAAATTACCGATTTCAGAGTTTTAAACAAATCATTCCTTCTTTCCCCCCACCCCGAATCTCGAAAGAAGATAAGGAATAAAGCGTTTTTTTCATATATTCATTTCCATCTCCAGGGAAAAAAGATATATATATATACAGTTCTATATAAATGTTCATATGATTCTTATTTTAAAAAGTAACTCATGAATATTTAACAATAAAAATCCTATTTTATTTATATATTATATATATATATATATATATATTTTCCATTTTCCAAAGGAGTTAGGAGATGTTTTGGTGTTCGGATTAAGGTCAATAAATTTCACGGCTAATTTAGGTTCCTAGGCGTAGTTGGTACCACCCTACCATGTTTGTACAGGGTACCAGCCCGTATTTACGTGATTTTTGGAGAAAACCAAGGAAAACTCCGAACGGCTATATCGTAGAGCGTGACCTGGTATCGAACCCAGTACTTCTCTTTTAAGAGTTTTGAGCACAAAACTGATGGGCCACTGGTGAGGCGGGTAATGGCAGAAATGGGAAGGTGGGGGGGGGGGTAAAACTTGTTTTCGTGTAATCCATCATATGTCAAAAGAAAAAAAAAGAAATAAAACACATACTATATACATAGGATCATTTCATTAAAATGTATTAAATACGAATTTCAAACACTTTAAATTGCTCCCTCACCCTATAAATTAATAAATGAATAAAAAATCACTAGAGTAGAAAAACAAGATATTTAATATGTCTTTTCATAAATCAAAGGAGAAAATATGCCCATAAAACTTTGATTTTTATATGTAACTATATATACCTAAGAATCATATTTAAGATTAAAACCCTTCCCCCTCTATCAGGGAAAGAGGGGGGCATAACATGTTTTACAGTATCACTTTCAAAAGTCTGTAGTGATTTTGTTGAAACTGGATATGAAATGGCAATATTATTTATTGAGCATTTCCGAACTATAATCTTGTAACCATGAAGCTATAGAAAGGAGGAACTTCCTTTACGGGATTCCTCCTTCAAAAGTGGACCTCGCGCTGGACTGGCCGCAGAGTGGCGCTGACTGTATTTGATGTACGACGTTAACACTGAGTACAGTGAGCGCGCATCATTATTTTTCTGATTATTGTTTTATTTTATGATGAATATGTCTAAATCTCGATGCTGTTTTGTATTTGGATGTGACTCGGGGTATGCAATAGCTAATAAACAAAATAAAGACCTGTTTTCAAGAATTTCGGCATTGTTTTCTGCTGTCAAGGTGCATATGCTTCATGATACGTTGTTCATTTAACATTCAAGTTATTTATATTTAAAATTAAAATTTTCTTAACAATTATGAAGGACAAAACTTCAAAAACGGCCTCTTTTTTTTTTTTTTTTTTTTTTTTAATAAACGTTTTATTAAATATTAAGTTGAGTTTGTCAGAATAACATAGCATCACTATTTCATTTGTAATGTGTATATATATATATATATATATATAAAGAAAAAAATTAAAGCTTTACATTTAGCAAATCTTAAGACGTACATTTAAGAAAGTGATGCAATTTAAGTCAGGGATAAGCAACATCATTGAAATGTCATTAACAAGTGTAAATCTAGCTTTATAAATTCTTTGACTTGAAATTTAATTAAATATTATTTTTCTATGAGTTTTGTGATTTTCAGTTAGAGAAATGTTAGCTCAAAAATTATAAAATTTCATCGGATAATTTAATTTAATTAAACATTATTTTCTTTAAAATTTCAAAATTTTCACCTGAATTTAACCTACAAGAAGCTGAGAGGTTCTGCTATAGAGACTAGAAGATGAGAGATGCTGTGTTCATTCCCAGGTCATGCTCGACGTCTTAGACGTTCTGAGTTTTCCATGGTTTTCCACGAAACTTACGTAAATACGAACTAGTTTTCTTCAGAAAATCCCCCACACACACACACAGAGGGCATTCACCAAAGACCTGGGATCCTGACGTGATCAAACGACAGTAATCCCCTCAAACCAATCCATCAATCTAATTTAGCAGTTTTTAGACTGAACACATAATCTCTACTTTTAACCAAATTCAATTTTTTGTCAAAATTCGAATTCGCGATTACAATATATCCCAATTTGTTCATTTTATTATTATTATTAATATTTTCCAGTGCAATTCGTTTTCCACAGTTAGTTATCTTAGCCGGTCTGAGTTTTCCGAGATTTTCCTCGAAACTCGCGTGTATACATGCTTCGATAACCTTAGAAAAACATCCATGAAAAGCATTTAAATCTGCCCGAGAATCTTAACTAACCGTAACCCCCCCCCCCTCAAAAAAAAAAAAATCTATGTAATTTAGCTATTTTAGACTGAATTCACAATTTCTATTATTATTATTATTTGTCAAAATTGATTATAAATTCGCAGTTTATAATATCTCAAAATTTAGTATTATATACATTTTTATTGATTTCAACCAAATGTTACAACTCATCATCTTAGCCGTTCTGAGTTTTCCGTAGTTTTCTCGGAAACTCGCATAAATACGAACTAGTTAGTTTAAAAATCCACCCTCAGGGGGCATTCGATCCAGGCCTATGACCTTTATGTAGTTTATCGACCGCAACCCCCACAAACCATTAACCTAATTTAGTGATTTTTAGAGTCAACTCACAATCTTTATTTTTAACAAAATTTTAATTTTTGCCAAAATTCGTTATAAATTCGTGATTTAAAATAATTAACAACTTATTGATACATTTTTATATATTTTTTTCTATATCACAATACTCCAATGTCACAACTCGTCGTCTTAGCCGTTTTGAGTTTTCCGTGGTTTTCTCCAAAATCACGTGAATACATGCTTGGATCTCCTTAAAAAAAAAATGCCCATGAAAAGCATTGTAAACAGGCCTAGGATCCTAGCGCAGTCAATGGACCTTAAACCATTAAAACATCAACTTAATAGCGATTTTTGGCTGAACTCATAATAGCTAAACATTTAATTTTTGTCAAAATTGGCTATAAATTTCGCGATTTATAATACACTACAAATATATATATATATATATATATATATATATATTTTTCCTAATGCGATCTACTGTCACAATTCATCGTCTTAGCCTTTATCAATTTTCCGGGGTTTTCTCCGAAATTCGAGTTAATGCATATTTAGATATCCTTAGAAAAACACCGATGTAAGGGTGTTTTTCTAAAGATTGGGATAATAAGAAGTTAATCGGCCGTAATTCTTAAAAGCATCAGCCTAATTTAGCGATTTTTAGACTAAACCTATAATCGCTGTTTTTAATGAAATCTTAACTTTTCTAAGAATTGGTTATAACTTCGCGAATTATAGTGTGTTACAATTTTTTATTTTCTTAATTTCTAGTGCGATCCAATATCACAATTTGTCGTCTTAGCTGTTCTGAATTTTCTGTGGTTTTCTTCGAAACTCCCATGAATACATGCTTCGATCACCTTAGAAAAACATCCCGAGAATCTTAACAACATCCCTCCCCCTCCCCCCTCAAAAAAAAAAAAAAAAAAAAAAAAAAAAACTATCTAATTTTGAACTACTTAACCTATTAAAACTACCTAATTTTGAATCTAAATTCATAATTCATATTCTTTTTTTTTTTTTTTCGCAAAATTGGCTATAAATTCGCAATTTAGGATATCTCAAAATTTATCATTATATACATTTTTTTTTTTTCAATTCAATGCCACAACTCCTCATCTTAGCCGATCTGAGTCTTCCGTAGTTTGCTCCGAAACTCGTGCAAATACGAACTAGGTTTCTTTAGAAAATTCACCCACAGAGGGCATTTCGCCCTGGCATAGGATCTTTATGTAGTTTATCGACCGCAGCCCCCACAAATCATTAACCTAATTTAGCTATTTTTAGACTCAATTCAAAATCACTATTTGCAACAAAATTTAAATTTTTGCCAAAATTCGTTGTAAATTCGAGATTTACAATATGTAACAACTTATTTATATATATATATATATATATATATATCGCAATACTCCAATGTCACAGCTAATCGCCTTAGCCGTTGTGAGTTTTCCGTGGTTTTCTGCGAAACTGGCTTAAATACGAATAAGATTTCATTAGAAAATCCACCTACAGGAGGCATTCCACCCAGGCCTAGGATCCTAACACAGTAAATCAACCTAATGTAAGGATTTTTTAGGCTCAATTAAATCTCTATCTTCAAATAAATTATATTTTTTATAAAAATTCTTAAATTACCGATTTACAATATCTCACAATTTGTTTATATTTTTACTAATTCGATTCAATGTCGCAATCCGTCATTTTAGTCATTTTGAGTTTTCCGTGGTTTCCTCCGAAACTCGCATGAATAGATGCTCTGATATAGTATTTACATAAACACAAATAAAATGCATTATAACCAGGCGATAGGATTCTAGCGCAGTCAAGCGATTTTAAACCCTTAAAATATCAACTTAATAGCAATTTTCTGAGTGAACTCATAATCGCTATTTAAAAAAAAAAATATATATTTTTTATCAAAATTGGTTATAAATTTCGCGATTTACAATACATCATAATTTATATGCGCGTGTCTCTCTCTCTCTCTCTGTGTGTGTGTATTCCCTAATGCGATCTAATGTCGCAATTCTTCGTCTCAGCATTTATGAGTTTTCCGTGGTTTTCTTCGAAATTCACGTGAATATATGCTTAGATCTCTTTAGATCTCCATGAAATGTATTCCAACCAGGACTAGGATCCTAACATAGTTAATTGACCATAATCCTTAGAAACATCTATCAAATTTAGCGATTTTTAGACTAAACCCATCATCGCTTGTTTTTAACAAAATTTTAATTTTCGACAGAATTGGTTATAAATTCATGATTTCCAGTGTGTCTTTTTTTCCTAGTGTGATCCAATATCACAATTCGTTGTCTTAGCTGTTCTGACTTTTCCGTGGTTTTCTCCGAAACTCACGTGAACATATGCTTGGATCTCCTTAAAAATAAACCCACGAAAAACATGCCATCTAAGTATAGTACCATAATCGGCTAAAGTCAATCGTCTTTAACCTGCACAACTTTTTTTTTTTTTTTTTTAGGAAAGAGGATTATAGTAAAAATAATTTTATAATTTATATTTAACAAAATTTAACAAAAATCAATAAAAAAAATCCGCCTTTTTAAGGAAATAAAATTTAGGATTTGAACCAGAAAGAAATTTGATGAAAAAATGATATAGTAATTAAAAAAAAAAAAAAAAAAAAGAAGAAGAAGAAAATCTGTAAAAATTGGTTTTCTAGGAAAAAGTTAATTTTATTTTTGCCATTTTGTTAAAAAAATCAAAAATATAATTACCATTTCCTTTCTTTTCTTAATATTTAAATAGATATTGAGATACAAGCATAAATATTTCTAATTAAAAGTAATAATTTTTATTTTCATCAAGTTAAAGTTCACTTATTTTAAATAATTTGTCCAAAGGAAATTTAAAAATCTGAAATTTTAAGTGAATTTCGATATTTATCCTAAGAAAGAATAAATAATTTTTGTCCTTTTAGACTTTTTTAAAAATTAAATTATGTTTGTTAGTTATTAATACAATTTGCAGTTTTTATTACAAATATTTAAAAATTTTTTAATTTAATTTAAATTTTTTATACCTTTTTAAAAAAATAAATAATAAAATAAAATAAAATGTATATTTATAATTTATTTTTAATTTGAAAAAATAATAAATAAATAAATAATAAAATATATATTTATATCTTTTTTTTATTTGAAAACATAAATAAATAAAAGAGATAGAGAAAATTACAGTACTTTAAAAAATATACTGCAAAAATACTTTTAATGAAATTAACAAGCAAGCGTTTTCTAATTTACGCGATAGATGGCGTAATTCCGGTTGATGTACGACCGAGCTAGTTCCGTGTGCCAAAATTTCAACACGCAGTGATTATACCTGAGATATTCTATTACCATGCTTGTAACAGAACTGTCTTTGAATAAGTTTCCACTGCAACGCTAGATTCTTACAAACACATTAAAATGAAAATAAATAAATCAAATCAAATCAAATAATAGTTTTTAAATGATAACTTTGACAATATATATTTACACACTTTTATGATATAAAGGTCAAAATAATTTCAGCAATGCCAGAAAAAGTGATCCCACGTTTCGAACCTGCGTTTTCTTCGCATATGTGCTCATAAACTAAGCTCCCCAGTGCCACCTAATCTACACTAATCGCACTCACAAGAGACGGAATTTTCCCTTCTGTTTCTGTGAATAGAGACGCAGTCTTTTGAATGAAATTTATTTTGTCTTATTTAACTCCATGTCCATTATTAATTTCCGACCTAAAAGGAGATGTGTCAGACATTGTAACTCCAAAACGAATAGGCCGCTCTCAGTGTGATATTTTTATTAGAAAGCTTGTTACTGGTGTATTTCTTAGCTATGTGCAATGAAAATCTGTTCGACAAATATTTTAATATAAATAAAATGTGTGGTTTTTTTTTTTTTTTTTCCTTTTCTTTTCTTTTTCGGGGCACTTAGTACTGATATTTGAAAATTTGCAAGCAATTTCCAACTCATCTTGAGTGATAAATCAAACGGTTTTTAGATAAAAGTAATAAAATTAAATAAAGCATACCAATAGTATTACAAATTTTTATTTAGTATTTCTGCTAAAAATAAAATTTTTAGTTGAAGTCTGCTTCACAATGACTAATGAAGAAAAATATTTTTTCTAAAGTATGCGTAGTTGTAATTACATTAAAAAGGATAAATAACAGTATAATTATAAATAATATATTAGAATGGTATTCTGATTTCTAATGTACTGTCATTTGATTTTAATAAATATAATCTACTTAAATGAAGAGAGGTGTCTGCGTGTGTATTAGAGGTGAGTTTGGGCTCTACTTTGGCAATCCGAGCCCGCCAGGGCCCGGGCCCGAAACATTTTTGAACTGAGCCCGCCCAAGCCCGAAAAATTTTGTGTGATCAGAGCCCGAGCCCGCTATTGAAAGTGATACGCTATGCAACGCATACAGAATAGTAAATTTTTTTAGAAAATGAATCATAAAAGCCAATGGATAAAATCGGAAAAAAATCTAATTAAAAAAAAAAAAAGTCGAAGTACACACCTGCAATGCCCCAACAACCACTCTGCTAAGTTGTGTAGCTCTGAGATTAGTAGTCTGAGCTCCAGAGCGCAGACAGAGAGACATACACTCACTCACACACACACTTCTCTTTATTTATATAATACTAGTTAGTTATAGAGCGACTAAGGCACCCGTTGAAAAATGATCACTTCATTTTATTTATTTCTCACTTCAAATAATTCGTTTGCTAGCAAGCCCGTGCGAAATTTTCGCACTTTATTTATCTCTTCGTTACTTTTAAAATTTAAAATTATTATTATTTTTTTTTATAGACGTCATTTTTTCATATGCATAAGCAAATTTAATATTTTATTTATTTATTTATGTACTATGATTATTTATTTATTTATTTATTATTTTTTTTTTTTCACGTGAAAGCATATTTCATTTTATGCTGAAAAAAAAGGCAACAATTAAAAATTTAAATGCCTATTTTAAAGCTATTTCTATATTTATATTTTTGTTAATTTTAAAATATCTAATCAAAAATTTGTTACAAATAAGGTACCAAATGAAAAAGACGATTTTTCTGAAGCCGTCGGATTAAAGAGCTTATCGATTTAGATTTTTACTTTCTTCTATCTTCAATAGAAGAAAGTATTGGATTCGTAAAAATTTTCGATTTCGGGTTTTTGATGGATTTACACGTTTTGAGAGGTGTAGAACACGATTTTACCATTTTTAGAAAATGTCTGTCTGTCTGTCTGTCTGTCTGTCTGTGTGTGTGTGTGTGACAAAATTTTGTGGCAACTGTATCTCTGGAACTACTGCACAGAATTTCATACAAATTGGTATGTAGTTGCACATTGACATAAATTAGTGCCTATCAACTTTTGGTAAAAATCGTCTTACAGGTTGCGTTGCCAACCCGCTTTTTCTAAATTTTCAACAGGGTGATAAAGGCAAAAATTTTCAAGATGGGTATCTTTCGAAAGGTCTCGTCAGTACCTTTAAAACGAATGGTTGAACTATAAATCTGTGATAATTTAAAACAAAGTTATCGATTTTTTTTACTTTTTACGAAAAAAAACTTAGAAAAAAAATCTTTTTTTTTTTTCCTCTCTCCCCTTAATTTTAACAAACTCCCACGGTTTCCGTGTTCTGACAAACTTGAACTAATTTTTGCTTTTTTCCCCTAATTTTGTCAAAGTCCTACGGTTTCCGTGTCTTGACAAACTTTAACATATTTTTGCATTTTTCCCCTAATTTTGTCAAAGTCCCACGGTTTCCGTGTTTTGACAAACTTTGGGTAAAATGTGAAAAATATTCTAAATTTGTCAAAACACGGAAACCGTGGGACTTTGACAAAATTGGGAGGGAAATGCAAAAATTTGTTTAAGTTTGTCAGAACACGGAAACCGTGGGAGTTTGATAGAATTAAGAGGAGAAGGAAAAAAAAATGTGGGACTTTGATAAAATTTTGGGTAAAATGTGAAAATTTGTTAAAGTCCCACTTTTTTTTTTTTTTTTTTTTTTTTTTTTTTTTTTGTTGCTGAGTGAATTTGTATAGGAAAAGATAGAAGAAAGTAATGTGGTGGCCACAACATACTAGTTTAAAATTACATAAAGTATGAAAATTAGGTGGCGGTTCAAACACAGATCAGATAGTGTCCAAGGAAATCTCTTAGCCTTCACAGAGTCGGTCAGTAAGTGATGAGCGTAAGTATATATGCTGATAGAACATGTGCAAAACTTAATTTGGAGTAAGAAATTGCAAAAAATACTGTTATATTAAAAAAAAAAAAAAAGAAAAAGAAAGAAATTTATACAATAACTGAAAAGTAAAGATTTATTTTATGAGAAATATAAACTAACCACATAATATGCGACGACAACGCTAATTATACATATTACTAAATTCAGTAAAACTATTTACATTTTACAAGTGATTCAAATTTATGATTGTACATAGAACATTATTAAAAGTAGAAAAATAAATTAGTAGGAAGAAATGACAATGAATAATGTTGTAAATAAAATTTAAATTATAAGAAAAAAAGAAGAAAAAATGGAAAAGAATTTATATATATATATATATAATCAGAAATACACTGTCTACCTTACAGTATTTGGGTACTTTCAAATTTAGACGTTTTGTCAAATATCTGGGAAAATTCTTTAGGAATTATCTCGAAACTTTAAGAGTATAAAGAATATATACAAAATATTCTAATGTTCTAAAATAATGCCATATATATTTTAGTTATTATTCAGTTCAGTTATTCCTTATATATAAACTATTGCCTACCTTATATTTTATACCTCATACATTTTAGCAAAAATTTTGTCCTGAAGAGGAAAAGAGGACTAGTAAAAATTAAACAAAAATCAAAATGTTTTGTGTCACCCTGTAAAAAATAATGTTTCAAATGCGTTTTAGCTACATTTTCCTTCTAATTATCTGTATAAAATTTTATGAGGCTGCCATATATTTTCATGGCGATAAGAGTTTCTTTAAATAAATATTTAAAAAAAAACTTTCTATCATAACACGTAGGGTGTTAGACCCAGCCATTTTTAGGAAACTTGGCATACAAAATTAGACCTAGTGTATTGCAACCAGAATGTAAAAATGGTACATATTTTACAAAATATGAGCATTTTTACTAAATAATTTTAACTTCGTATGCGCAAGCTATCATTTGCATAATTTAGCATCCAAAAACAGTGAGCTACTTACATGAAAACTCCAAAGAAATATCGTGAAGGAAAAAAAAAAAAAAATATATATATATATATATATATATATATGAAAGATATAATGGATAGAATTTCAGTCCCCCCCCCTCCCAAATAAATAATAATTAAAAAATAAAAAAAAAAAAAAGAAGGAAGGAAAAAAGGTGATAAGGGGTTTAATCAATATTTATTTATACTCAGCAAATACTGTATTGTCATTGGACCCTGTCTAAATAAAAATAAAAATTTGAATAAAATCCCCCTCATAATATATAGCTTTTATTTTGAGAGGAACTAAAATTCTGTTTATTCTGTCGCTCACAACCTGATTGTTCTTTCATATAAGTAGTTCAATAGGTTTGGCTATTAAATAACAATGATGAAATTTTTCAAAAACTTCCGTAGTTACAAATAATTTAGTAAAAATGCTCATGTGTCGTAAGATATTTAGCATTTTTGCATTCTATTTGCTGCATGCTGTGTCTAATGTAGTAAATAAAGTTTCCTAAAAATGGCTTTGCGTTGGGTCTAATACCCTACGTGTTACAATTAAAAATTTGCCCTTCTCCCCTTTTTATCCCCAAATTTTTCAAAGAAACTGTTATACTTCTATGAATATAAATGGCAGACACATAAAAAGTTATACAGGTAATTAAAAGCATCCGCATAATCACATACTACAGTGAAAACGCATTTCAAGACTTACTTTTACAGGGTGATCTAAAAAAACATTTGCTGAAATATATGAGGTTTTACAGGTTCTTTATACTTCTAAAGTTTCAAGAGAATTCCTAAAGCATTTTCTTAGATATTTAACAAAAACGTCTAAATTCGAAAAACCAAGCATATACTAACCACATACTTAGGCGGCTATCAGCACTAATTATACATGTTACTATATTTAAAAAAAAAAAATTACTTATATTTTACAAATGGTTATAATTTATGACTATATATAGAACATTTTTGAAGGTACAAAAATCAATTTGTAGGACAAGATGACAAAAAATAATGATGTACATAAAAACAAAATTATTCGGATAAAAAATAATTAATCTCTCTCTCTCTCACTCTCTCTCTCTCTATATATATATAAATCTCTCCAATCGCATATTATACAGCAACCAACACTAATTATACATGTTTCTAAATTCAAAAAAACCTGTTTACATTTTATAAATGGTTCTAACTTATTTAAAGACCCAAAATGAAATTTGGAGGAAAGAATGACAAAGAATAATGGTGCAAATAAAAATAAATTTATCTAAATAAAGAAATCCTTATATATATATATATATATATATATACATTATTTTTAGAAAAATAAAGCAACAACGTATTATGCTGGGAACAGCTCACAAATTTAAATTTCACAAATGATTCTAATTTATAACCAGTGCCGTAAAAACCGGCGGTGCAAGCGGTGCGTAGCACCTGGGCCTATGAAGTAAGGGGGCCCATAGCCAGAAAATATTTTTATTTTATTTTATTACTTTTTTTTTTTTTTTTTTTTTTTTTTTTAAGAAAAAAAATGCCTAGAATTTTGAAAATCTGCATTCCCCCCCCCCCCCCCCCACACACACACACATAATCCGCCACTAGAAGAAAAAACATTCTTGAAAAATCCACTCTTTAAAAAGTCCTACTGCCTACTCCAATGTTGCATTTTTAATCCTTTATTCTCTGTGAACACATGGAAAACGATGTTACTATATTCTTTGAAAAGAAATCGTCTTTTCTGCTCCGTACAACCCTACAATAGGAATGAATGTTTGTCTACCTTGGTATCGTCTCAAACGAACCGGAGTTTGGGGACTTGACAAAGTGAGTTCCTGGAAATATAGCAATTGCACGTGAAAGAGTCGGTTCAGCGTTCACTTTGGAGGAAAGTCTCAAAGAAATTAATTATTACTACAAAAGCCTTTGGTCTTTGTTGATTGTCTTATATCTCTCAGACGTAATCTGATAATTATTTGAAAAGAAGATTAGACGAAAGTAATAGGTAAATAATAATTATTATTAGTCATTTTTATTATAAATTTTATTCTCTATTAGAATTAATATATTAGGTACATATTAAATATTTCAGTCAAATGATGGAACTTTCTTTAAAATTTAATATTATATGGATTTAGAGACCCATTATTTTCTCGGACTCCCGAGTCTTTTGCAAACTTCCTTTTAAAAGATTATGCTACTAAAAAATAGTCATTTTAAAAGATAGGATTAATATTTTAATTGAGAAATATTCAGTATTAAAATTTTCATTTGAATGAAAACATTGTTTCTCAACCTTAATATTATAGATTTAGGGGCTCCCAGGGGTGGCACCATCTAGGGGCCGGGGGGCACAAGCCCCCCCCCCCCCCCGTCGGGGAATCTGTAACACCACATCAGGGCATACTCCTAAAATCTCTCGGGGGGGGGGGGGAATGCAAAATTTTCAGTTTTTCTACTTTTAGCAGCATTTTTCTTTACTTTTACAAATTTGGAGCATTCCAGTTTTTCCATTCTGTATTCAATAGAAAGTATTGGATTCGTAAAAATTTTCAGCTTCCAGTTTTACATGAATATACACGTTTTGAGAGGTCCAGAACATGTTTTGACCATGATATTTTTAGAAAATGTCTGTCTGTGGCACGATGATCTAAAAAACCACGAGGAGTACTAACAAATTGAATGGTACAAATATTAACAGTATTGCAGTTTTTAATAAATACTTAAATAATAAACTCTCTTTATGTAGTGCCCCCCTGTCGGGGAGGTGATGTCCCCCCGTCGGGGAATTTCTGGTGCCACTACTGGGGGTTCCTTGTTATCGGGGCTTCCCATTTTTGCCGAAACAATAATATGACCCTGCTGATATGTTGTTTATTGTTTTTAGATGTGCTAGATAGCTTTTCAATGTATGAAAAAATTTAACTGATATGCTAAAATACTTTTAAAAAGAACTTTTGGGGATCTCCGAAGTCATTCATTAAATTGAAATTGTTTAATACCCAAGATCTCAGCTATTGTTAAATCCACTGAATCTCAGCATGACTTTACAGATTAAAATTCTATAGAGATTTATTTTTTCTTTGATTGTAGAAAAATTACTGAATATATATATATATATATATATATATATATATATATATATGTGGTCATAAACTAAGATTATAAATACTGAAATTCACCTCTTAAGTTCGCATTTATTTGTAGAGATTTTCAAAGAAGTCGGAACTCGATAATACGGAAAAACGATCTTGGTTGGGTTGTGCGGATTAAGGCCGATTGACTGCACTAGGTCCTAGGTCTGAGGAGGAGTGCCCTCCTTGGGATACTAATTTAGAAAAACGATCTAGAATTCTAAAAGGGGTTTTTTAAAACTCGCTAGCAAAGGGAACTAGTATTTATAAGGCTGACGTGGAACTATTTTTACTAGACATAATTTAGCTTTTAGATGTCAGTCACAGGATTTTTTTTTTTTTTACTTTCCGAACACTATAGTGAGGAAAGTATTGTAATCATGTCAAAAATCCTAATTTGAGATTTTGATGTTTCTATACGCTTCGAGGTCCCCTGAGTCCGTGTTCACTATTTTTAGGATGATGTATGTATGTGTGTATGTCTGTGAGTGAACATGCTAGCGTCTAAACGCTTTGTTCGAATAAGCTGAAAGTTGGTACGTATATTGTAAGTCACCATAGTACGAACCCTATTGATTTTGGTGAATCTAGCACTTATAGTTTTTTTACAGGAACACCAGGAAAAATTCTTTATCATTATGGCTTATGGGGCCAAATTTTTAAAAGTGCGATAGCGTCTAAACGCTTTATTAATCTGAGCAAAAAATTTATACACATATTATAGGTCAATCAACATATTATAGGTTACTCAATCTGTATAGAGTTTGGAGAATCTGGCACACTTGTTAAAGGTCAGAGTTGCACAAACTGTATAGATTTTGGTGAATTTAGCACTTACAGTTTTTTTGCAGGGACACAAAGAAAAATTCTTTAGCATTATGGCCTATGGGACCAAATTTTTAAAAGTGCGATAGCATCTAAACGCCTTATTCAATATAGCTGAAAATTTATATGAATATTATAAATCACTGTTGCACTAAATATAAGCATTTTGGTGAATCTAGCATTTATAGGTTTTTACAGGGACACAACGAAAAATTCTTTATCATTAAGACCTAGGGGCTCAAAGTTCAGTAGCGTTAAATAAAACATCGTGTAATATATGGAGGAAAATACTCACTGTATTATGGTTTTCCCTCTTTTGTTTGTTAAACAACTCCTCTTTCCTTACTTTATCTACAAAACTGTTAATGACTCAATGTTCGAAAAGTCGAGTGGAGTCACTCCAGATTTATTTTTTTTCCCCAAAAGCACGATAAAGATTTGTACAGTACAAACAGTACAGTAATTACAAAAGTAGTATTGTACAGTAATTACAAAAAGTATTTCTGTAATTTTCCAGCATAACAAAATTATTACATAACATGCAATTTCGTTTTTTTTTTTTTTTTTTTTTTAATAAACGTTTTCCCTCAATGGGCCGTTCAAGAAAATCGTCAGTTTTTCAACTTATGAAGTAAACACATATCTAGTCTAAGTCTAGTAATGTAATGTTATCAAATTATACTCTCATGCAAGGTTCTGAATTCAAACATTTTCTCTACAAAGTTGAAGAGTTTTTATCATTTCGGTTTGTGATGCATGGTTTGTTAGGCAGACATGTCTGCCTAAGCTTCCATTCCGTTTGTATTCTAGAATTCTTCGATTTCTAAATTCGTATACTTTATTCAGGCTGAATACTGATTATTTCTTTTGAAAAGGTATACATTAATCCCACTGCTCGTATATAACATAGGCACACACAAAAAAAATCGGATATATTACTATCTATGGACCATACGTCTTTCAAGAGCATTTTAATATCTTTATACTGCATTAAAAAAAATTAACATGTGTATTTTTATATGTACAATAGAATGTTTCCTATAGAAAATGTTGTCTATGGTATCAAAGATTTGTTTAGAGCGCAACACAAAGGTATCAAGATATGTCACTGGTAATAGGTAAAAAAGCTGGAAATCATTTTTTTTTTCTTTTTTTTTCCACTGTATGAAATTTTAGTACACTTTGTGGGGCATGTGCAATTTATATAGAATATCCTAACCAAAAGGCGATCAAACAAATTGTTTCACACATATCTCTCTTTTATTCAAACTTTTCCTGTGATGTTGGAAAATGTTTCATAACACAGACCTGGAAAAAAAAATTAAATTTTTTTGGTAAACTGTAGGTTCGAGGATGCTGAATCTAAAAATGATATCCACCTTTGCCCACCACGTATACGGTTATTTTTGCAAAATATTGGGGTTTATTAGAATAAAAATTCACTATTTTATTACACAGAACTAAACATATTCTTTCTCATAATTAAACAATCAATTTTTACGTGATGTACTTACATTTTGTGCTCATTCTTTTTGCTTGTCCAACCTTTTCTTCTTCTCCTCTCGATTTTTTTTAAATTTTCAATTTACTTTAATATTGTTTTAAAATAAAAAATAATTGTTCAATATTGTTCTTATAATCAGGGATAATTGTGTGTAGGATTTTTTCCAAACTATTTTTCACTGGTAATTTCTTAGATTTTCAAACAATTTACATGTACTTTATTGGTTACAATAGTAAAGAAAAAGGAAAAAATAAAAATGTTCATCGCACACCCTGGCCTTTTCTTTTCTTTTTTTCATATAACTTTAAGATTTTCAAACTGGGATCGTAAACAAGCTCGTATAATCAATAAAAGGATACCAAATTTCATAAATTTGAGTAAAACACAACTAAAAATTACAGTATCGGACCCAAATAAGGGACTAGGGAATTCACGCCTTCCCACGCAAAAAAAAAAAAAAAAAAAAAAAAAAAAAAAAGAATGAAAGAAAGACAAAAGGCGCTTACAAACATCGAAAATTCATATTGAAACAGCTGATTAACATTCTGAATGGTATCAGCAATAAAATAATTTCATGTTTTTTTTTTTTTTTTTTTTTTTTTTTTTCCTAGCTGTTTCGAGCAAAAAAATTGAGAACTTTTTTTTTTTTTTCAATTAATAGCTAAATAAGTCACTTAGTGTGTTGGCGATAAATGTATGAAATTCTATGAAATAAATAAAACGTTTGTATGAAAACACCATAAATAGCAAAAACCTCTCAACAGTTGTTTCGGGGTCGAAATAATAGCATGGATCTTCATCAATCGGGGAAAAAAAAAAAAATGAGGAGCGTGCTATTATTTCAACTCGGAACAATTGCTGCGTTTCTTTCTGTTTATAATATTTTCATACAATGTATTTTATTATTTTTCAACACAAATGCACAGCCGCACTTTTTACTTACGTTCCAAATCTACAGTAAGGAAAGTATTGTAACCATAATAAAATTCAGCTATGAGATTTTGATGTATCAATACCTTTTCAGATCTCCTGAATCCATTTTTAATATTTTTACAGCGATATATGTGTATGTATATATATATATATATATATACATATATAATATATATGTGTGTGTGTGTGTAAGCAAACGCGATAGTGTCTAAATAATGTCTAGGAATTACTGAAATTGTTGAAAGTTTTTCATTTCTTCAACCCAGTATTTCTGAAGGACAAAAAAAAAAAAAAAAAAAAAAAAAAAAAAACTGGAGTGACTCCACTCGACTTTCCGAACATTGAGTAATTAACAGTTTTCTAGATAAAATAAAGAAAGAGGAGTTGTTAAACAAACAAAAGATATAAAACCATAATAAAGTGTCTGAGTATTTTTCTCCATATATTACACGATATTTTATTTAACGCTACTGAACTTTGAGCCCATAGATCATAATCATAAAGAATTTTCGTTGTGTCCCTGTAAAAAATCTATAAATGCTAGATTCACCAAAATGCTTATAGTTAGAGCAACAGTGATTTATAATATTCATACAAATTTTCAGCTCAATTGAATAAGGCGTTTAGATGCTATTGCATTTTTAACTAGTATGTTGTGGCCACCACATGACTTTCTTCTATATTTTCCTATACAAATTCAATCAGTAAAAATAATTTATTAAAATTATTATTTAAAAAAATTATCTTCCATGATAATGCAGATGTTTTCCATATTAGAGAAGTAGTATAACACTAAATATCCAAAAAAAGTCAATTTTATTGTCAATATTACATTAAAAAAAATATTATATATTGTATATATATATATATGTATATATATTTGTTAAAAATGAAAAAAAATCGGTAACTTCATTTTAAATTATCGCAGATCTACGGCTCAATCATTCGTTTTAAAGGTACTGTCGAGCTCTTTTGAAAGATACCCATCATGAAAATTTACTCCCCTCAAGGGGGGAATCCCCCCCCCCCAGTGTGTGGGAGGGGAGAAGGCGAGGCTCCTACACACACACAAATTTTTTCCCAGTTGACTATCTCTATTATAAATAATTCTGGTAAATTTCATAATGATTATTAAAAAATAATTCTCTTTATGCACATTTATACAAAATTTTGTACTCTACCACCATGTTAAAAATGTAGAAAAAGCGGGATGGCAACGCAACCTGTAAGACAATTTTTACCAAAAGTTGATAGGCACTAATTTATGTCAAGGTGCAACTACATACCAATTTGTATGAAATTCTGTAAAGTAGTTCCTGAGATACAGTTGCCACAAAAGTTTGTCACACACACACAGAGACTGACAGACAAACACAGACATTTTCTAAAAATGGTCAAATCGTGTTCTACAGCTCTCAAAACGTGTAAATGCATCAAAAACCCGAGGTCGAAAATTTTTACGAATCCAATACTTTCTGTGCCAGATTCTCCAAACTCTATACAGATTGAGTAACCTATAATATGTTGATTGACCTATAAATGTGTATAAATTTTTTGCTCAATTGAATAAGGCGTTTAGACGCTATCGCACTTTTAAGATTTTTGTCCCATAGATCATAATGATAAAGAATTATTCTTTGTGTCCCTGTAAAAAAACTATAAGTGCTAGATTCACCAAAATCTATAGGGTTCGTACTATGGTGACTTACAATATACGCATCAACTTTCAGCTTATTCGAACAAAGCGTTTAGACGCTAGCGTGTTCACTCACAGACATACACACACACACATACATACATCATCGTAAAAATAGTGAAAACGAACTCAGGGGACCTCAAAACGTATAGAAACATCAAAATCTCGAATTCTGATTTTTCACATGATTACAATACTTTCCTCACTATAGTGTTCGGAAAGTAAAAAAGAATGTGCCGGTAAGTTCACTGAGAAATATGTAAATAACATAAATTCTGACATTATACTCCAGATAGAAACATTTAGATACAATGCAAAATATATAATGTAAATATTATTCACGTTGCATGTTTTATTCTGGAAAATGATTATTGCTCTTGTTTTCCAGATATATTCACATTACCTGTAATTTTCCTAAAATTGCCTGTCACAGTAGCTACAACTGAACAATCATTTTCTAAAATGAAACTGATAAAAAAAAAAAAAAGTATATGTGGAGTAGTAATTCCTTTCCCAACAAAGATTAACAAATATTTCTGTTATGAGCATTGAGGGCAAGAAGTCGGACCGTTTGAATATTGAGTTGGTTGGATGGTTGGAGGGGTTTTACGTTGCACTAGTTTCGCCCTATAGTCAGTTGGTTACGGTCTCCTCCCCTCCCAAGGATAATCAGGAGACATGCCGTCACAATTTAGATCTCCCACGGAGTGGATGCCCTTCCGCTTCGGTGACGCCAGACGTATAATTTGGATGAGAACGTGGAATACATTGCAGCCATGACGGCTTTTACGAGCACCAGTCACCATCAGTGTACACGATGGTCCTTGGCCGGCTGTAGTATCGAACCCATAACCTTCCAATTACAAGCTAGGCATCCATTTATAGGACTGCCACGGCCCCTTGAATATTGAGCATATAGTTAAATTTGCTGATGACAAAGCTCACAATCGGAAGTTCTAGACCTTGCACGTGATTGAATGTTATTATTATTCATTATACGTTTTCTTCTTATTTTTATTTATATAATTAATTTAGCTTAGTTTAATTTTTCCAAAGCATTCATAATATTAAAATAAGCATTGAAATCAATATTGAAATAAACATTCTTTTTTTTTTTTTGTAATAAATGCTTAAACAAAAAAAAAAAAAAAAAAAAGAGAGAGAGAGAGAGAGAGAGAGAGAGAGAGAAATTAGTCTTTTTTATAAATCAGTAAAAAAATGTGAAATACTACCTTTTAATTTGCTTTCTTATTTCAAAACGATTTTTAATACTTGTCATTGCAAGTAATGCAATTACTATAGTAATATTAGTATTTGCAGTAAAAGTATTAATATTGCGTCTGAAGTAAGACAGCAGAGGAGGGAGCCCTATAAATTCATCTTTAGTGTAGGGGGGCCCATAAATTCATTATTCGCACCGGGGCCTCCAGCTTACTTGCTACGGCACTGTTTATAACTATACACAAAATATTATTAAAGAAAAAAAAGGAAGAAATAATGATGAAGAATACTGTAGTTAAAAAAAAAAAAAAAAAAAGTAAAATTATTTGAATAAAAATTAAATGAAATCAATGCAAAAAAAAAAAAAAAAAAAAAAAAAATGTTCGAAACACAAACTGACCACATATTATTCAGCAACCAACACTAATTATACATGCTCCTAAATTTATATATATACATTGTACAAATGGTTTTAATTTATGACTATATGTAGAACATTATTTAAGAGGTACGAAAAAAGTTTTAGAGAAAAAAATGAGTAAGAATAATGTAAACAAAAATAAAGTTATTCAGATAAAGAAATAATTTGAGGGAAAAAACGATTTTTTTTTTCATTAGAAATATAAACAACCTAGACAATAATATAGGCATTTGTGTTGCTTAGTTAATAAATGTATCAGCATTTTATTCTTTTTCCTTTTTTTTTTTTTTTTAGTGTTCATTTTCCTAATTTGAGCCTCAATAATATATTTAGGATTTCTGATTGACATTGATCGTGGATGACGAGGATCTATTAGTTCAGGGAGAAGACAGTCCAAATAGAAATTTTTTAATTTTGATTCCATTTTATTTTTCCAAAATTCGTCATTTTTTTCAATTTTTCCTATTTTATAACCTTTCTTTGTCCACATTATAAAGACACAATATTCCCTGTTAGTTATGTGAAGTTGTCCCTGTATTTGATAATAAAATTTATGGTTTGTATTTATATTACCAATTTCATTTATTTGTTTGTTAAAAGTCCAAAATGTAAATTTTCTTAATCGTATTCCTTCCTCTGGGGTTAGCATTTCACATGTTTGTGAAATACTCCAAATCTTCAAAATGTAACCAACAGTACGATAAAGAACTTAATGCCTCGGGGAACTAGTACAAGTAGTTCTTTCAGGTTTCAATTAGAGTCCCCGATTTACATCGAGGGCTCTAGTTTCAATTAGTAATAAGAGAGAGGGGGATGGGGAAGCTGTCAGAATGTCAGTGTATATTCGTTTCTCCTTTTTTGAAGTGAAGTGATGATTAAGAAGGACTTTTTTTTGTCACTACACAGCAACCTTAAGTCATCACTTTGGAGCATAGCATTATTTTTCCCCTTCAATGTGCGATGAAAATAAAGGCACTAGCAACAAAGTAGTAGAAGTAAACTTTTAGCTTTTTTGTAAAAATATTAGCACTATAAATTTTTTAAAATGGAAAGAACTAACTAAAGTATCAGTATTTTAAGTAATTGTAGTTTATGTACAGTGTTTACACATGTTTTTATGTGTAAATAACAGTTTTAAAATGGCACCTAAGTACAACATAATGGCAACTAAGAAAACAATGTTAGTTGCCATTTGGCACCGAACTTACTGATTCTAATTTCGACCTCTGTTTTTAGTGCGTTGAATGCAATAATATATTTTCTTTTCTCAATTTATACATCAGTAAAATAGATTTAAAGGACTTCTGTATTGTCTAATGCAGGTGTGGCCAACCTGCGGGCCATATGCAGCCCACCGCATAGTTTCTTGTAGCCCACGAAAGTATATACATACATGAATCGCGAACATATATGCATATATGTAATCATAAAATTTCTTTCCCAGACTAATTTCACCTAAAATTATCACAGAAACCAGCAGCTGATGCCTAATGATTGGTAATAACTTCAAGTTTTTAATTCAATTGCTAAATTTTGTTTGTGTCATCTACATATTAAAATTTGCACAAACTTTTTTTTTCACCTCTACCCATTTTTGACCTCATATTTGATTTTGGAAGTCCAGGTGGTTCGGGAAAAAGGTGTAGTTTATATTCCTTATATAAAGTTTTCATAGAGTTGTCAATCAAAAATTGATGAGGGGTAAATCTTTATTTAAAAAAAAGATATCGCAGAAAAAAGTATTATATCAATTCAGATAATAATCATAACAATTTTAAATATAAACTAAAGTTATGCTAAATATAAACTAAAGTTATGCTAATTAAAAAATTATGTGTACGTCTAAACTTATTTGAATTATTATTTTAAATTGTGAGTGAGCAAAGTAATGACACAAACGACAACAAGGGACATCCCCCTAAGAGCAATCAAAATTTGAATATCGTTATAATTCGAAAAATAATGAAGGAATGAACTGTAAATTTAGAAACCCATATTTTTGATGAGGCCCATTCTATTCGTCCAAAAATTAAAGTAGGTCATATCACGTAATTTTTTGAAATATGAAATTACTAATGTTTTCATAATTCGAAAGATGTTTTTCAATCAAAAATATGCATGGAATATATTTAAATTACTTCATTCTAACTTTAAAAAATTCAATATATTTTTTGGGAAGACATTAATGTTTATTACATTAATTTAACATTAGCATCTCCATATTGTAACAATATGTGAAAATTTGAGAGAAACCTATAAATTATACCATTTCCTGGACTGATTTAATCCAAATAATTCAAAAAGCTTGTCGAAATAAATTGAATTTTGTTAGTATGCTTTTTCTGTTGAGAGTAGGATTTTTTGCTTTGGAAGGTTGGCAGGTCTGAAATTCCTTGAGTATTCCAGGTTTTCTTTGATGAGTATGAACTCTGTTTAGATATCCTTCCACATGTATTACGTGGTTATTACAGGAAATTATGGTTAGGTAGGTCAGTTTTAGACCTTTATTAAAAATATATATATATATCCAAATAAGCATTATATCCAAAAAGTGCAGAAAATGTACGACGTACGTAATAGTGGGTAATGGAAGTTTGATAATTGTTACACATCAGACTTTTAAGAGTAATATTCCAGCTACTTTCTAGAGTAATTATAATACTGAATCAAACTTGGATTTTAGCAAGCATTTTAAAATGAAATTTGTAAAATTGAATTACCCTACGAACATGAATCGTTGGCCCATTGATTGATATTTGATTCGCACAGTTGGCACTTCGTTTGTTTATTTGCTTGCTACAAGCATTTTAAAATCCTTGTAAATATGTGGCTAATAATTTAAAATCAATACAGATATATAGAGATTGAGTATTTCTCCCAGAGTTATGTCTTTTAATGAATCAAAATGTATAAAAATTTGGTTGGGCGTTCCTGTAAAAGAACTATAAATGGTAAGCTCGCAATATCAAATATTTATCTATTCTTTATGTTTCAAACAATTTAACATTAATAAAGTGAAGTTTAAATAGTTTGAGCCCATGAATTTTTTTGTATACCTATTTTTTAAAAAAAGTACTATAATTCCCTCATTTTGTGCAATCACTAATGCGATTCTGGCGATGATAACCTATAACATGCCTACCAATATTGATTTTTAACAAATGTAGAATTTAGATGCTAGCACATTTCAACTAATTCGAGTCCATGGTACTCGATTATAAAGAATTTCTTTTTGTGTCCCTGTAAATGAAATAAGAGCTCATAAAAATCTACACAAATCGTGTGACGGTGACCTATAACATGCATACTAATTTTTAACTAAACTGAATAAAATGTTTTGACGCTATCGCACTTTAAATAATTTGATTTTATTGACTGTAATAATGAAGAATTTTTCTTTGTGTCCCTGTAAAAGGGCTATCGGTGCTAGACCCTTTAAAATCTAAACAATTAGTACAGCAGTGGTCTATAACATACCTACAAACTTTTATCTCAGTCGGATAAGATGTTTAGTCAAATTTAAAGTTTAGCTAACGCAGTTTAAATAATTTGAGACCATAGGCCAAAATGATAAGAACTTTTCGTTGTGTACCTGTAAGAAACTATTAAGTACTAGACTCATCAAAATCGATACAATTTGTGTTGACAGTGACCTACAACATACCTATTACAGAGATGCCAACTTCTAATGACAAGACAAAAAAGCAGGAGATTTTTTTAACAGAAATCGCAAGACTTTTTCCAACAAGAAAGTTTGTAAGAAAAATGAGTAAAATAATGCAAATTTAATTTTAAGTAAAGCTTTATAAGCTTAGGAGGTATTTACAAAGCATCAGTATTAAAATTAAATGAATAATATATGTTTCTTTCAGTAAAACAAACTATTAAAAAAAAAAAAAAAAAAAAAAAAAAACCCTAAGACATACAGTTGTTTAAAATTTAAGTCAATATAGACAGATTTGATCATTCTGCTCCTAATGTAAAACAATAAGAATCTTAATTATCTTTGTAAAAGAAAAGGTAATGAAGAAATGTATCAGCTATATTCTAATGAAATTTGAATTCTTTAAGTTTTCAATAGTTATGGTATTAAAAAAAAATAACTTTTGAAAATAAGACATTTTTCATTATGCAAAAATGAAAGTTAAAAATTTATTCTCAGCAAAAATTAGTCTCAAAGCATTGTATAGTAATTCACATTCAGACTGAACTTGATAAATTGCAGGGCAAGATTAATTTCAATTTTCTTTCAAAATTTTTTACCCAATCCCACAAATTTTAAGCATAAATTATGCTAAGAGGGATGGATAAAAATTACCTCAGAAAAGCAGGAGAAATGAGTGGAAAATCACGAGCATAGAAAAACAAGCAAAAAGCAGGAGACTTGGCATGTCTGCTATTAGTTTCTAGCTCAATCAAATAAGGCATTTAGATGACATCACACTTTAAATAATTTGAATCCATTGGCCATAATGATAAAGAATTTTTCTTCGTGTCTTAAAAATAACAACACACTAATCCTTAAAACCTGTACAGCTTTTATAATGATGACCTATAACATACCTAACAACTGTCAGCTCAATTGATCAAAACGTTTAGACGTCATCGCATTCACTCACACATATATATCTGTAAAAACAGCAAAATAAACTCTGGAGACCTTAAATTGTATAGCTAACCAAAATCTCATAGTCGAGTTTTTTTTCATGATTATAATACTTTCCTTATATAATGTATGTTCGGAAATTAAAAAGCAGGTTGTCCTGAATATCAGCAGCTACGTAAACATTATAAGTTTGAAAAATTATAAAATAAAGGGGACCATGGCCCTCCCCAGAAAAATTCCCTAGTTACGCCAATGTTGATGAAGGTGGCTAGTATCAAGTATAAAAAAAGAAAATATCAAAATTCAAAACAAGTCATGAATTTCCAAACTAGAGTTCTTTCGAGTTTGAATGGGTAGAGAGTTAATTACCCCCATTACACGTGGATAAGCCAGTGGTTTAATAATTATGATTTGATGATGTTGTAGTTAATAAATCAAATATTAATGTAAAACTACAGAAGATCTTTTCTGTTAGTAAGTATAAACTGTAAGGAATAAATTTAGGAGGAGGATGCTACGCCATTATTATATGCTGATCCAGCACAAGTTAGTGATGAAGGGTGGAACTTTTTTTTTTTTTAATCAGTTGTTCTAATCACTGTATATATAGATTATTTCATCTACTTAGGAATCATGCAGTGGCGGACCTACAACTCTCGAGGCCCAGAGCAAAAATTTCACTGGGGGCCCTCTAACTTGAGCCCCTACTATTTAGGGCCCCCTGCTTGCACTTCTTCACTTAAATTTATTACTATAAAAAGGCACTGAAATAAATTTTAAGATTGATTCAGAAGCCAAACACCCAATAAGAAGACCAAGGGCACTGGTACTACTTGTGCTGCCTTAATTAGGCTTTACATAAATGATTTTATTTATTTATTTTTGAGTTGTTGCTCTATGGTCAAATTTTGTACATTAAGGCTCTTCAGACAGGAACCTACGGCTTAAAGAACTGCAGGGAATTTTTCAGTTTAAAATAATGGCACAGGAACTTCACCAAATATATATACTTAAGAGGGGACAATACCTAATCTCGCCGGCAGCCTTCGCCCATGTTATTCTATGGGAAAATTTGTTTACATAATTACTCATTACCTAATGAATATTTTTCAATTCTGTTTTCACATTTAGAAAATTCATAAGCGTTCAATTAGTACTTGTTTTCCAAAAATTGATTTTTTAAAATTTTAGTACATTCATTTTGCGATTAGAAAATGAGAAAAATGCATTTTGTGAAAAATCGCATTTTTGAACTCAAAATGTAAAAATTAAAAAAAAAGGAATTTTTCAAAAATGAGTACTCATTTAACGGTTATGAATTTTCTGTCTGCGAAAACAGAATTTAAAAATATTCATTAGGTAATGTGTAATTGTAGCAACAAATTTCCCCATAGAATAACATGGGCGAAGGCTGCCGGCGAGATTAGGTATTGTTCCCTCTTAAAGGTTAATTTTTTTCGGAGGTCCCCTCATGACCCAAGGCTCGGGGCAGACTGCCCCGCCCTTGATATGCCACTGGAGTCATGATGAATTGTAATAAATATTTAAACTTAAAGAATTTCCCATTAAATGACAGGAGAGGCGATAAGTTGCATACAGGCCACTTAGGTAGGGCTTACATTCTAAAGGCTCATAAAAATAAATAAAGCTAAATGACCACATGCATCAATTTTTAAGTAAAAACACGTATATATTGGAAATCAGCTGAAGCTTAAATCAGTTTAGTCATATGTAAAATACCCAACAGAAATTACCATAAGCTTAAGGGAATGCATTGCTGCATACCAAAGCTAGCTGAATGTTGTAAACCAATTGGAAAATAATCCCTAATTTTATTCATTACATAGTGCATATTACCATGTTTTTATTAACTTCTATTCTTGTTTGTTTGTTTGTCCGGTACAAATCTTGCAATCTGTTTTTAACTAACTTCCCTACTAGCTAGACATTTGAAACTTTCACAGTAGCTCAGAACCCTGTGACAACACAATACTTTGAAGTCAGATTTTCAAATAGTTTTCTTTTAATTAAAATATGAAAATAACAAGCTCCCAATAGCAATAAAAATAGTCATTAAAATATTAGCTATAATTTAATTGTTGCCAAAAAAAATTTACGAGTTCATTTTCTTTCGACATAAAAAAATACATTTAATTAAACGTGAGCGTTAAAAAATTGTAAAAAGTTAAATTATGCATCTGGCAAAAATTGACGTCATTATCACTTTAAAGGTTTTCAACACATTGATAAAGTGCTAATGTAGTTCATGATGTGAATATATGTTGTTCTCAAAGGATTAATATTTTATTTTTAAAACCAACTTTTTTTTTAAATTCAAATTTTCTGTAACTCTTTAACCAATCACATTAGAACGTCCATCTTTGGAATATCGATAATGAGGATTTTCTCGCCAAAAAAGTCACCAAGGGCAAAAACTCGCCACATTTGGCGCTAAATCCATCACCTGCCTATTGGAGCTTTTTAATGGGTTTTAAAGGGGAAATTAAGCTATTTTAACACGAAAATGAGCTGGAAATGCAGAAAATTGACATTACTTACTAAGCCTCTTTGAAAGAATTTATACAAAAAGCAATTATTTACAATTTCGTAACAATACACATTGATAAAGTGCTAATGTAGTTAGTTCTATAGCTATGATTCAACAGAAAATTTAAAAACATGGTTTATAAAAAGTTTTTTATCTTATAATTATTTTTAAATTCAGTTTTCATATTCAGAAAATTAGGGACTATTAAATAAGTTCTTGTTTTTCGAATAACTTTTTTTTTTTTTTTTTTTTTTTTCCAAGTTGTGAGATGTAAAATTCCACTTAGTAGAATTTTGTATTTTACAAGTTAAAAACAGTGAAATATTAAAAAATTTAAAAATGAATTTTCAGAAAGCAAGGAAGGGCTTTTTTAACAACCATAAATTTTCTGAATATGCAAACGGAAATTAAAAATACAGTCGGCAGTAAAATTATTGAAGCGCACATCCACACTTTTCATATATAAGTATATATATATATATAGTTTGATGGCTAATTTTTATTATCAACTTACTTTCTTGTAAACAGTATTAAGACTAAGATCATGACAAATATTTACTCAAGCAGGGCTGCCACTGGCAACTAAAAAGGCAACTAAAGCTACTATTTTGAAGGGAAAGCAACTATGGTGGCTATTTTAGCCAAAATAAGGCAAAAGCAACTATTTTGGTATCAGATAAAAAATATAGGCAACTATGAATGAAATTAATGAAATAGGCAACTATTTTAAACATTTAGCAACTAAAAAGAACAACATCTGAAGTTATATTAAAAAAAAAAAAAAGAAATAATAATAATAAAATAAATCCTGGTCTAAAGTTAAACCTTCACAAAATTCTATTTTAAAAGCAAATCAACTCTGTGTGTTGTTTGAAAGAGAACAAATCAAAGGATAGAAATTTAATATCTGGCTTAACCAGTTCTAGGTTTTAAGAGCAACAGGTACCACCTGTCTGGTGTTTTATAATATATTGCTAATATTTAAAAAAAAATAATCTGAAAAACTTAGAATTTTATTATTATTATTATCTGGTTTTATAAAGCATCTGTAAGAATGACTGCTTACTTATTCCAATTATTTTAAACAGTATAGGATCCACTATCTGGAATTCCAAAATCCAAAATCGTTTTATATATATATTTTTTTGATTTTAAAAATATTTTGTATCTAAAATCAGAATTTTATTTACTTAAAAAAAATTACACTAAAGTTAACCATCAAGCCTTTTATTAGATATTGTGAAAATCGGAAATTAAAACATAATTAATTTTTCTCAGTCATCAGGGGGTGCTTGTGGTCCAAGGCATCACTGGAATTCACATCCAACCATATAAAAAAAATTCTGGATTTTATTCAGTGATTGATTTCCAGGGATTTTTAATTCCTCGACAAAACAGTTTTGTTCAAGTAAAAAAATGAAGAAAAGGGAAGGGAAATTTTAAAAGAAAAATCATTTAACATTTTGCTTTTATGATCAAGTTGTCATTCACATTTAATGGAAACAATAACGGGCTGCTACAATGCTGACAGCAAGTGGCATCAGCAGTAATGTACTTGTGTACATGTTTATGTATTATAGTTATTTTTTACTTTCTGTTATATTCGATAGAAGAAAGGAATAAATTATTAAATATTTTTAATTGATTTGCTTATTTAGAGATTTTAGTATATGATTTGAGTATTTTTAGAAAATGCCTGTCTAAGTGTAACTGATATTTTGTGGCAGCTCTAGCTGAAGAAATAAGGCACATAATTTTATAAAAACTTACACATAGACATAGTTACACCTAGATGTAAGTAATTACCAATCAGTTATTGGGTTATGTTTTGAAATTCAGGGAAATAAATAATGGAAAAAGATCCAAAATCTGGAATACTTTTGGTCCTGTGGGTTCCGGATAATGGATCCTATAATAAGAAAGCACCACAGAGCTGGCATTTAAAAATAATAAGTACAAAGCATTGAATACGTACAAAGCACATTAAAATGTAAGAACTCGCAACAGTTGTTTTGGTACGAAAGAAAACACGACCTTTCGTCAGGGGATGAAGTAAGCACGACAGATTGGCTATAGAATTCAGAAATGAAAACTAAAAAGTTCAAAATTTGCACAATATATTAACATCAGAACATAAAATTATTCCTCATGTTGTTGCATTAAGAAATAAGAATATTTAATAGTGGGGGGGGAGGTTCTTATTTTAATGTTGACTTGTTGAGATTCAACTAAAATAAAAAAGCAGCCCTCACTGTGTTAAGATATCGCCCATTTGGTGATTTTTCAGTATTTTCTGTGAAATCTCCTGATTATTCCCTGATATTTCCAGATTGATAAAGCTCCCTGGTTTTTCCATGATTTCCTTGTTTCTCCAGATTGTTGACAACCTGCTCAAGTACTGCAATGCAAACAAAGCGGCTTTGTTTGCATTGCAGTACTTGTACCTACTTTGTTCGCCTGATGAAGAGTCATGTTTTCTTTCGACCTGAAACAATTGTTGAAAGTTCTGTATTTTATGGTGTTTATTTAAAGTTTTGTACTTATTAATGGAGTGGGTCCTACACTCTATAATCATAACATTAATGTTGGGTTAAAAAAGGGGGGGGGGATGGAGGATTAGGAAAAGAATACTATTTTATACTTCAGGAGACTTATTTAGGAGACTATTTTTCACATGTAATGCAACTAAAGCGACTATTTTTGGGGTCTTTATTGAGTGGAAGCCCTGACTCAAGAAAACCGTATTAGGTGCCCGTCTTTTAAGTAGGAATTATTGCTAGTGCTTCAATAATTTTGCTGCCTATTGTATGTGTTAGTAATAAATAACAATAAGAACTACTTTCCCTCAGATAAACATTGGATTGGTCTCACTTTGGCTGCTGTGATGCATATCTTAAAATTAATTTTGTGGTATAGATGTTAAATCTAATTTCTTAAAGAATCAATACATTTTGTCCAGTTCTAATGCTAACATACTTCACTAATCTTAATCCATAGGCCATAATTAATAAGAATTATTCTTTCTGTCCCTGTTAAAGACTTAGTCCTATGCCCCCCCCCCCCCCAAAAAAAAAAAAAAAAAAAAAAAAAGGGGGGGGGGGGAAGGAATATTGTATAGGTTGCCGACTTTTTCGACTTAATGGACACCACTAAATTTACAATTTAAAATTCCACAAAATGGTACATACATTAAGAAACAATTACATTTTGGATAATAATAATGAGTCACCCATTTTATAAATATGAAATTACTGTAATATAAAACATTACAATTGCTTTTTTTTTATTAAAAAAAAAAAAAAAAAATCTTAAAAGATTAAGGTGAACACTTTTTATGGTTTTGATATATAATTTAGATCAGGGGTGGCTGTCACATGCGGCCCACTGTGTACTTTTCTGCAGTCTGCGAGGATATTAACAATATTTAAAGTTTGAAAATTTTGGTTAACAAATTAAAAATTAATAAATCCGTTCTGACTTTTCAAAGTGAAAATACCTTTCAACGATTATGGTAGCTAATGATTCATTCTGTTGTAATGAAATATTAGATCCACTATTCATTCATTTTATATAGCTATTAATGTATAAATGTTTCACGGTTCTATTAATTAATGAATGAAAATAATTAAAATTAATGTAGTCTGCTCCGAATCTTTATCTTGCCCTCCCTCGAGAAAAGTATATATATATGATTCTTGCATGCACAAACGCATATACACATATGTTGTGGCCCGCCTGAATAAAATAGATTTCCAGTGTGGCCCACCAAGTGTTTTAGGTTGGACAGGTCTAATTTAGACAAAACATTTAACTATAGTCACAGCTATTTCCATAAATCAAAACTACTTACTAAATCTAGTAATATCTGTTGATACATTATTTAAAAATATAATGAAAATCAGGAGTGGGGAATTTTTAGAAATTCTTATTCTTAACAGCTAAGGATATTTTTTAATCAGCCAGCAATATACAATACATACTCAGTAATTTTTACAATAAAATTTAATCAATTGAAAAGTGAATTGACCATTTAGCAGAATTCTTAGTTCCCAAAGCATCATTTCTCAAAATATAGTGTTCATTATAGAATAATAACAGTTTTAAAACATGGTTGGTTGTTGTACATGGCACATACAGGTGCTTAAAAAGTCCTTAAAAACTTGATGAAGTCATTAAAAACTCCTTACTTTTTATGCCTGTTTAAGGGTCCTTAAAAACTCCTTACTTTTCATATCTGTTTTAAGGGTCTTTAAAAAGTTTTTTTTTTTTTTTGTTTATTTTAAACTCCTTATTTAAAAAAGAGAGAGAGAGAAAATAGGAAAATATCGATTTTTAAAATTGACTTACTTTCGGAATGAGAATAAATCTGAAAAACAGTCAGGAAAACATAAAAATCGTCTGCTTTTCATTCATTACTAAAAAAAGATGTACTACATGAAAAAAGAAAATATATTTGTGAAATTTTCATTAGTTGAAAACAAACAATACATTAAAAAATTGTAAAAAAGAATAAGCTCATGTATTTATTTCAAGACTAATCAAGAGCTGAAATTTGATATGTATGTTATAGATCATTGTAGCGCAAATGTTATTGATTTTTTGGAATCTAGCACTCAATTTACAGGAACACACAAAAATTCTTTATCATTATGGCTTATAGGCGGAAATTATTTAAAGTGCGATAGCATCTAAAAGTCTTATTCGATTGACCTGAAAATTTATATACATGTCACTAGTGGATTTCCGCTTTTTATAAATTTTTTCTGTCCTCCCTCCCCTCATACTAACGATCTGCGATCAGTCAGGCTATTGAAGTCATGCAATTTCCAATCTTTCTCCATCCACAACATAAATATCAATATGCATATTAAATTTGCTTTATCAGGTTCTAGAACCTTTAAGAAGGTAAGATTGCTCAATTTTCTCATATACATAGTTTTATTGCCCTCCCCCCGCCCCCTTGAAACTAGTGATCAACCATTAAATAACCTGACGAAACTCTGCAATTCTCAAACTTTCTCCATCATAACATAAGTGTCAGTGTTCATAATAAACTTGTTTTATTAGATTCTAGAACATAGAAAGAGGTTTCCTTATATATAAATTATTTTGTTTTAAATTATGTTAAATTAATATTATTGATTACCGTATATGTAGACTATGGCTTATTTTTTATTATTTTATTTGTGATAAAGCAACATTATTTTATATTGCTTAAAATATCACTTTTTTGTTGCAAATAACTATTTTTCAATTTATTTTATTCAAATTATACTTTATATATCAATTATTTTATTGTATATTAATTTACAGAATTCGTGTATAAATATGTGAAAAATGTCGGAAATTTTAATACATGCATTATTTCCTCTTTTTTGATAATTTTTGAGTGGCATCCCTGAATTTTGCACTTATAATTTTTTTATAGGGACACAAAGAAAAATTCTTTGTCATTATATAGCTTGTGGACTAAAATTATTTAAAGTGTGATAGCATCTAAACGTCTTATTCGAATGAACTGAAAATAGATATATTCTTTTTATAGATCATCATCATACGAGTATATTTTTACAGGGATACTATGAAAAAGTCTTTATCATTATAATCTATGGGTTCATATTTGCGATAGTGTGCATAAGTGCAATAGTGTTAAATTAAACAGTATCCTATATGGAGAAAAATAATCAAACACCCGATTATAGATATCTCTTTTGTTTATTTAAATATTTTTCTTACTTTAATTCATTTATACACCTGTTAATTACTTAATGTTCGGAAAGTCGAGTGGACTCACTCTAGATTTTTGAATATGTATTTGAAATTATGAAATTTTGTTTCGTATTGTGTTAGACTGTAATGTAATTAAAAGTGCTCTTTCCCCTCTATATATATAACTAGCAGGCTTTGCCCACTTCGCTGGCCACTAAATTTAAAGGAAACTCTTTTCTATATAGCTTTATAAAAATAAAATAAAATAAATTACTGAAATTGTTCAAAAGCTTGCTCCAGGTCCCTGCTGCATTCGGCAGCGATTTGGTCATCCACTGCAACTCGGGCGCTTGTCCATATTACCTGCGACAATAGTTTACCAATGAGCTTCCATATAGGTGCTTATTATATAACAGTTTCGAAATAGATAGTATTGAAAAAATTGGAGTTTCCCTTTTATATTTGAATCCCAGTTACATGTGAACAACACTATAAGTGTTGTTCACATGTAACTCGGTGGACTCAAATGTAACTGGGTTTAGACAACATAATATTTGCTTTTACGTTATTTCATGTTTATTTTGTTTATCCAACCAACCATTAAATGACAGCAATTTCACGCCAAATATTACAATATGCTGTGACCGGCTACGTCTGTCGCATGAGACAATTAATTTTTTGTGTTTATATATAATTCAGGGGTTGTAAACCTGATAGTACAGCCTTAATATAGTTCTCTTTGGTGGCTTTTGAATTTTTGTCACCATTTTAGACTTAATCCATTGTAACAATAAGACTTAATCCCTTGTAACAATATGCTATGAACGCTATTTCTGCCGTATTTTAGACAACTAATCTTTTTATGGTTATATATATTTCCCATTAAACATATTTTTATTTATTTATTTAAATATTAATTTGAATTTTTCAAATATTTCTGTTCGACAGCGTGCAAGTGCAGTAACACACAGAGGCTCATTTGTTTGTTTGATAAATTAGCATAGTGATTATTATATATAAAAATAAATAAATACGTAAACATTATTGTGTTACACAACTTTATTATGTCGCTCCATTGGCAGCTTTTGAATTTTTGTCGCCATATTAGCGATGGATTTCTTTTTTTTTTTTTTTTTTTTTGTATGAAAAGGGGAAGACTATTTTGCTAATAATTTTATCAGACTCTTTTTTGTTTATACATAAGAATCCTTTATATTCTGCTTATATTTTTAATGGTTTTTAGGTTTAAAATAGTGCTTGTTGAAATAAATTTCTTATCTTTAAAACTGCATTTGTTCTGTAAATTTTGTGTAAAAAAAATCATTTATGTTTTTATATATTTGATGCGCTACTTAGATTAAAATGGCTGTTGCTATATAAAACTTCTTGTCGAAAAACGTTCGGTGTACTTCAATACCAAAATTTAAAAAATCGCCCAGCAGGATCTGTTAATGAAACTGATAAAATAAAAATGTGGTTCATAGAGTTTAAATAATCTATTTAAAAAAACTTTTAAAACCCAAATTATTAATGTATCGTATCACATACATAGATATAGTAATAATATATAGATTGATCATTGGGGAGAAAAAAGTGATTCCTTTTCACTCGGGAAAAGACGGCGATTTTACCAAAATATGGCAGTCTTTTCCCGAGTGTATACACACGGGAATACACACGAATGTTTTAGCAAATAAAATTCATGAATAATTTATTTACTAAAGGTGAATGAAAAGCTCCAGATATAGTTTCAAATTCATTCTTCTTTTTTTCCTTTTTTCCTTCAATACCACTTAATGGCTGATTCCAAAGCTTTTTTTTCGGCATCAAAAATCTTTGCACGATAATATGGGGATAATAGATCTATATATATTATTATATCTATGATCACATAAATCTTTTCGAAGCTAGAATAAAACTTAATTTGAAAAATTTGAAATGCAAGTTGGTCTTGTGGGGTACAGGCTGTGTATTATATTTTTGTGTTCGTGAGAGAAAATTTAAAAGAATTTGAAAACTGCAATTTTTAATCCCACTTAAAAATCATGTGACTTAATGTGAAGCAGACTTTTCATTTTTTTTCTCCTAACGGTTTCCATACAATCTTTTGCTGTTGCCACCTAAAATTCATACTTTAGTTAATTTTAAAAAATCTAATTGTCCGATTGATAAGCTGTTTAATGCATCGGATTTACAAAAATTTTCCCTTTCATTTGGTATCTTATTTGTAACGATGCGACTGATATTTCTAATCTTTCTGATTTATTTTCCTCATTTTAAATAAATGTACGGGTTTTTTTTTTTGTAATTATTATTATTTTGTCAAAAAAAAATTGGCAACAATTAAATTATGGATAAAATTTTTAAATTTAAATGACTTATTTATCAGAAATTAGAAGGTTATTATTTTCACATTTTAATTAATTAAGAAAAAACTAATCATCCGATTGATAAGCTGTTTAATGCATCGGATTTACAAAAATTTTCCCTTTCATTTGGTATCTTATTTGTAACGATGCGACTGATGTTTCTAATTTATTTTCTAATCTTTCTGATTTATTTTCCTCATTTTAAATAAAAGTACGTTTTTATTATTATTATTATTATTTTGTCGAAAAAAAAATTGGCAACAATTAAATTATGGATAAAATGTTAAAATTTAAATGGCTTTTTTATCAGAAATTAGAAGGTTATTATTTTCACATTTTAATTAATTAAGAAAAAACTAATCAAAAATTCGAAAATCTGACTTCGATGTGCACAATGATCTTTCGGGGGACACCTTTGTGTTAAATCTCGTGACTGTCCCAGCTACCGTTTTCGAGAACAGTGAAATATACAAATATTGCTCACTTAATAGTATAAGATGTATAAATTAGAATTCTACATAATCCTTAAAAAGTCTTCTGGAAGTCCTTAAAAACTCCTTACTTTTCTTTATAAATGCGTGCACACCATGTAATAAAATCTAAAGTAGTTGCTTATTTAAGCACTGTTCATTCTTTTTAGAGGCATTTTTAAACTGTTTTACTGCGTTTAATATCACTAACAAAACTGAATCAAGCAACCCACTGCTGATGAAAATTATATTTTTATGTATATTTTTGAAGCCTTTAAAATTTTAAATCTGATAAACTTAGAACAGTTCTAGCTAAGTACTGAATGCAGATCAGAAATTCCAAGTGTTAAGTATGTATGCTTGTAATTCAAATATTGTTGATACATGCTTCCTTTTTATCCTTGGTCTGTTACAAAAAATTGTAAAGTCTAATATCATTAATATAAAAATTTTAGAAAATACTAAGCAAAAACTGACATAAACAACCAGTGTAATTTCTAATAAAAAAAAAAAAAAAAAAAAAAAAATGTAAATAGTCAAGATATTTGTAGATCATCGGTTGGTGATCTTTTATCTATGGACAGGGTGGCTACTGGTCAGGGAATTTAAGTGAGTCTGGAATAGTTAGGGAATTTTAACAAATTTTGTGGAAATAAGTCATATTTGTAAGCTTGTTATTATAAATTGTTAAATAGTTAGCTAATTTTGTGGTGGAAAAGTCAGGAAAGTTGGTAAAGTTCTAATGTTGGTCACCTTAATAGAGCTCAGTTGATAAAAATATAATATACCTGTCAAATTTAGTCTATTTGAATGTATAACGTTTAGATGCTATAGCATTAATTTGCTACACATCAGTGTAAAAATAACAATAATTAGGTATACCTGGAAACAAAAGTTATAATACATCAAAATTTCTGTCTGAATTCTAAAAATATAGTATATTAAAATGCTTCTTAGTAATTAAATGTTGAAATTTAACATGAAGCTATTATTGTATTGAAAAAAATTTTAAAGGGATATATATTATATATATTTTTTAAATTCTGGGTAGTAATTTAAAAAACTTTTAATTGTGAGGACAAAATTAAAGCAGTGTTCAATTTGGATAACCAGCATTTCTAAGCACATTTTATAAATTTCTGGTTAAATTTTTTATTGCATGTTGCATCCAGTTTTTGTAATAATATTTAATCACAGAAATTTTAGAATTTACTTTGATTTTTCAAGTGCCTGCCCCCCCTCCCTTCCCTCAATTTACTTCTTCACATTTATTGATTGCTTGCTGAAATTCCATACAGTCTGTAGATAACAGATCTGTTCTTTCAATTTGCAAGAAATTTTAAGAATGATTACACAATTAACTATTTAATTCTTAAAAATGCTTTGTATTTTCTTATGGTCTCATATCCGTTGTTCACTGGATAATAATTAACTCAATCAGGACAATTTAGGAAATTAAAACAAATATTTGCAGAATTTTAATTTTTTTTTTTTTTTTTTTTTTTTTGAGATTTTATATACATTCCCTACTTTTTGATAAATGATCAGATATTTCTGATTTCAAATGTTTCGAAAATTGAATTATCTTGTAACTTTCTGAGTGAAAAAAAAATAATTAAAGATAAATAAATAAATAAATAAAATAATAAAAAGTGTTAAACTTTATATATTTTAATGAGAGTTTTGCCCTGAAAGCAGAAAGAGGACTAGTAAAACATTAAAAGAGAATCGAAGTTTGGTGTTATCCTGTAAAAATTATTGCTTGAAATGTGTTCTGTCTGTAGCAAATGATTGAAGCCTTTTGTAATTATTTGTATTAGAATCAGCCAACCCTACCAATTTTTTAATTAAGTATTTAAATAATAAAAATAGAAATTCAAAATTTCCATGTAAACAATGCTCTTAGACTAAAATGAACAAAATAGTGAATTTGTTGTATATTAATAATATATAAGCTGAGATATAGTCTTTCTGTAAATGAAAATTGATTTCAGCATAGCAGCTCCACTGACTTTTCGTTTGATATGCACCCAAATTAAATCAGCATGGTTTTGCACGTTATTCATCTCACATACCAACTTTGGTGCATTTATACATCGTAAAAGCCTAAGATATAGCCTTCTAAACAAATTAAATTGCTGCACAGGACCATCAATATACACCCAAATTAAACCAGCATGGTTTTACATAATATCCATCTTGTATACCAAGTTTAGTGCGTTCCCGTTCATGCATAACAGAAGTTGAGATATAGCCTTTACTTAAATGGGGTGAATCACAACATAGCAGCTTCACCAATTAGGTGATATATTCCAGAAACTAATCAACACTAATTTAATCAAGATCTAATCAAATATTATTTGTGCTTAAATTCCATCCATTGTTTCATGAGATCAAGGAACACAGTAGCGTTCCGCCCCGCCAAGCTAAAACACAAATATTCAGAGAAAAACAAATGAAATTTACAAAGTAGGAAAGTCAATGGTGAACGCTACAAGTGTATATTATGTCGACATAGCATCTCAGACTTTTCAACTACCTGTATCTCAGCTCCCTGATCCCCAAGACCTATGATTTTTTGCACAGACTTTGAGCATATCCTTAAGACAAAACATACAAATTTGCATGTCGCTCCAAATTAAGGGGCCTGAGTTATATAATTTTGAAAACCCAAAATTTGCCAGTTAGATTCTTCTTCTTCTTGTAATTGTTAAGACACAGAATGTTTACAGCGATTGAGCCTAGAGTTCTGCAGCTAATGCGCTGAAAATTTGCATGGACATTCCTTCTGACCTGTACTAGTGCCTTTTGCAATCAAAATTTTTTTTGGTTAATATATGGGGTAGTTATTAGTTATTTTCAATTTTGTCATATTTAACCCAAAAATTTCGTGAATTCGTCAAGAGATGGCGCTCGTATTCAATGAATTTAATTTTGTCATTTAATAAGGCATAAAATAGTAATAAATTCTGTTTTTATTTTTCTTTCTTTCTTTACTTTTTTTTACAAAAATGGATTGAAATAAATTAAGACACTTTTTTCTTAAAATTTTTACAAGAAACATGTTTATAAAAAAAGATAATTGATAAATTTGGATTTCATAATAAATAAATGCTTAAAGGATGCGCTAAACAGACTTTTAACAAAAGTAATGTGGCTGATTAAATAAAAGAGCAATTCGTTAACTTTATAAAATTACGGATGATGAAAGAATACATATTATTAAATTCCGATCATATATAATATACGAGAAATATTATCATGGAAAAATTCAAATTTGACATTTTTGTGTTTCTATGAGTTTTGAGGTCTTCTGACTTCATTTTTTATAATAAAAAAGTATGCATGTATGTGTATCAGTGAATACGATAGTGTCTAAACACTGCATCTGATATGTATGCTGGAGGTAACCCACGACTAATGATTTTAATGATGTAGAACTCAGTTTTTTTTTCCACCATGTTTTTATTAACTTCGATTCTTGTTTGTTTGTTTTTCCAGTACAAATCTTGCAATCAATTTTTAACTAACTTTCCGACTAGATAGACATTTGAAACTTTCAGGATAGCTCAGAACACAGTGACAATACATTTTTTAACACTTTTAGTCAACTGTTTCAGGTCAATACTGCCTTCAGCAGAATTTATATGATTCGACAGAAAATTTATTTAACTAATTTCCTGACTAGCTAGACATTTAAAACTTTCAGAATAGTTCAGAACACGGTGAAAATGCATTTTTAATGCTTTTAGTCAATTGTTTCGGGTTTCTGCTGCCATCGGCAGCATTGCCAGTACACATCTTGCAATCGCTTTTTAACTAACTTCCCGACTAGCTAAACATTTGAAACTTTCAGGATAGCTCAGAACATGGTGACAATGCATTTTTACCAATTTGAAAATCATTCGAGGACAAATGTTCTCGAATTTACAAATTTGTCTTCAAATGTCCTCAAATTAAAGCATAATTTAACTCTGTTCTCAAATGGCCTTTCAATTTGAGGACGCTGCAATGATTTGTCCTCAAGTTGGGTTTAAAAAATTTCGTTGCCTTTGTTAAACCCAGTATCAACTTGAGTTTCACCAGAAAACGCAGCTTAAATAACAGCTGACAACATATAAATCACAGCACAAACAATACCATAGTCATACCATACAGAAATAAACTACAATTCAATGGTAGAAACTTAGTCAAGCAAAACTTTCTATTCCTTAAAGTCTTAGCGAGAAACTCACCTCAGTGGTCGGAACGGGACTCCTTTTATAGCCTGCCATTAATCCTGAATTTTACAGTAACTTCCGTAATAATCGAGTTACAGCTTGGACAATATGTCTATCGATAATAAAGGTTTTTCCACCAAGGTCGTCAAAATAGTTGTCAAGGTGCAATAAAGTCGCCAAGTCCATTACGTGCCCTGATAGTGTGTGTTTTTAACGGAGAAGGATCTTTTTTAACGCAGAAACAAGCTAGAAATGCAAAAAATTGACATTTTATAATGTGACTAAACCTCTTAGAAAGAAATCACATAAAAATAACTAGTACTATTTAGAAATCTGTAACACTATATTTACATCTATGCATAACACACACAATTTTTATTGATCTATTACACAAATATATTCATTATGCATACGTATTATATTTATAAAAGCACATACATAACCTGCAAAAAGAAGTGATATCTCATTAAAAAACAATACTATTGTAAAAGTCACCCCGCCCAGCAAAAACGCTTACTTTTCTTATGCATACGTATTATATTTATAAAAGCATGTACATAGCCTGCAAAATGAAGTGATATGTCATAAAAAACAATACTATTATAAAAGTCACCCCGCCCAGCAAAAACTCTTACCTTTCTTAAGCAGACAGAAAAAGGATTGATATCAAATTTCGCCGCCACTATTGAATCCTGGGTACTCAATGCCTAGCTTAATAAAGATCTGCCAATAACACTGCCTGTATCTTTCTAATAAATCCTAATCTCTTTCAACATTCTTTGTTATCTGTGTTAGTTTTTTCGCCTCATTATAAAGTTATAATTTAAAGTATTTTTACGGCAGGGTGCGTAATAATATTTTAATCTTTAGTAACTAAATTTTTTATTAATTAAAATTTCTACATAGGGGATGCACCCCACCATAAAAATACTTTAAATTATAACTTTATAATGTAGCGAAAAAACTAACACAGATAACAAAGAATGTTGAAAGAGATTAGGATTTATTAGAAAGATACATGCAGTGTTATTGGCAGATCTTCATTAAGCTAGGCATTGAGTACCCGGGATTCAATAGCAGCGGCAAAATTTGATATCAATCCTTTTTTTGGCTGCTTATGAAAGGTAAGAGTTTTTGCTGGGCGGGATGACTTTTACAATAGTATTGTTTTTTATGAGATACAATATTTTGCTAACATGTCATACACATACACAGACAAATCTCTAAAAATGGGCAAATCATGCTTATGACACCTAAAAACATGTCAATTCATTGAAAACTGAGAGTTGAAAATTTTAATAAATCCAATACTTTCTTCTATATCATTTTATATAAAAGTGCCACCTACCAGTTAAAAAGAACAAAAATTTAATAAATAAATCTTCTCAAAATTACCATTTACATATGCAATTCTCACCAATTGAGATCTTAGATCCAGCCTTCCCCAAAATAGAATTAAATTGCAAGATAGCAGCACTGTCTGTTGCCAATATAATATGCACTCAAACTGAAACAGCAGAATGTTGCATAATATATATGTATATATCTTATACTAAGTTTGGAACACTGTGGATGCTTTGCTTTCCCTGAAATGAGATGAAATCACAACGTGGTTGTTCCATTTTTTGGGTGGTAGTCCAAAAGCTAATCAGCACCAATTCAAGCCAAGATCCAACTGAATATCAAGTTTGGTTAAATTAAGTCCATTGATACAATGTTCGCAAAGTTTTGCCAACTCAAAAAGATATTTTAGAAAAATTGTTGTTTCAAGAAATCTCAAAACATGTAAATTCATCGATAAGGTTTCCGAGTCTTAAACTTTCTTCGTATATATGCAAAAGATATAGTAATAAATCCACTTTTTAAAATATGATTCGTCAATTTCAGTTAGTTGAAATGCATTATGTTTTACCTAAAAGTATGTCTTCAAATTAGAACTGACATAAATCACAAAAGAAAAGAAAAAAAAAAACCTTTTATAAATCAAATCCTTTTTTAATTAGCATATGTGTTTAGCAGTATAAAATTTCAATCTACTGCACATTAATCATTTCTACCACTATAATGACATCTATACAAATTACTGTCTATGGTTTTATTTGAATTTTGAGAAATTGCCAGATTTAACAACTTTCTTCTTTAGGAATTTTTAATTCCAAAGAATAGGTGTATATACCAAATAAAAAAAAAGTGCATAAAAAATACCTTCTTGGCACCACATGAGAATATATATATATTTTTTTTTTCTTAAACTCCTATTAATATATAATCATACATTTCAAACAAAATCTTTTTCAATCCTTTATTCACATAATATGTTAAAAGTGTATGATAAATTTCATGTTTGCGTATTAATAAATAGATTCATTTCTATGAGACTAGATCACATTTTCATGGGGATATAAAATTTTCTTTAAAAAATTGCCCCTTTTAAACACTTTCCAACAAAGTTGAAAAGTGTTTATGGTTTCTGTTTGTCTGTCCACACTGTAACTCCCATAAATATTCATGAAATTTCTTGAAACTTATATATATTATTCAAGTTCACTGTTTGATGTTTCCTATTGAAAATGGAGTAAATACCATTAATAGTTTGTGTATAGGGACATCCGAAGGAATTTTAAAGCATTGTGCTCTGTGAGAGGTATTTCTATAAACCAATATTTAAACACCTTTATTTTGCACAATTCTTAATGATATTTAGATTGTAATATTTATCATTCATGTACACAAAAAAATTTTTTTTGATAGAATGTAGTGTGATTAGCATTAAGATATAAAGAACCATGCAAAAATATTAATATACATTAATTGTTATAATTGGAAATTTCTTCAATTGCATTTTCACACATTAAGTGATTTTAAAACATTCTAGTAATGTTTAAGTGTGATTATGATTTGAATTAGTCTTTCTGTCTGTCATCCTACCTCTAAAATTAATAAATATTTTCTCAATGTCTTTAAGATGATATATGTTATTTAAATTCACTATGGTATGTTCCCTATCTAAAATGGTATAAATAGGACAACTGGTTTGTGCATAGTGGCACCCAAAAGAATGCCAATGCATTGCATTTTGTCAGAGTTGTTTTTATAAATCATATTTAAATAACTTTGTATTGCACATATAGTTAAATCAATGTTTATTATTCATATTAAAAAAAGAAAAATCTTTAGTATAGAATATGGCATGTTCAGTGTTAAGATTTATAGGGCTACACTAAAATATTCAGATACATTTTGGGCTACAGTTAGAAATTGCAAGAATTGTACCATAAAATTCCGATAGTAACCCCCACACAAATATACCTTTCTCTGTAATTTTTAGATGTTTCCCTTTCCCCAAAATCTTCCGTTCTCTTGGCTATTATAATCTGAAGTTTTTCCTAAAATTTCAGCGTTTTAAAAGTTTCCAATAATATCACATCTTTTGACTTTAATGATTTTTATTTATAAAGGAAAGGGGGGGGGTTATAATCGGAATTTTAAGATATCTTCATTTGTGTTAAGTATTTTTACCACTTTCCAACAATGTTTAAAAGAGATTATTAATTTAATTAGTCTATCTTTCTGTTGTGTAATCATATAGGCAAGATAGGTATATTGAAGTTTAAATAAAATAATGTGTCAATAATCTATGCAAACCATGTGTATTTCATTTTAGTTTTATTATAACATGTAAGGTATTAAACCCAATGCAGTATCAATACTATATTAACCACAGCATATTGCAATCAGAATATGAATCTTAAATATCTAATGAAATTTGAGTATTTTTCCTAAATTTTAAATGCACAAGCATTAAAAATGTATCATTTACATAATTTAATAACCAAATGTATTGAGCTACTTATATGAAAACTCCTTTAAATATTGTTTAAATTCCATACATTATTGTCGATATAATGAACTGAATTTCAATTCCTCTAAAAAAAAAAAAAATAAAAAATAAAAAAAAATGATAGAGAGTTTTATCAATATTCATTTAGAATTGACTAACACTATATTATCATTGATTGAATAAAAATAAAAATTTTAATAAAGCATATTATAGTTTGCTTTTTTAAAAGTAATTGAAATTCAAATAATAACAGGAGACTTGGCGTTGGAATATTAAAACTTGAATAAACTACTACGTCAGAAATGCCAAAAGAAAAAATTTTGCGATGCATACAGCTGTTTCGGTAGCCTTAAGCGTACCGTCTTCAGTGCAAAAAGAATACTTCTAATACAATCCTTTTTGCACTGAAGACGATACACTTAAGGCTACCGAAACAGCTGTATGCATCTCAAAATTTTTTCTTTTGGCGTTTCTGACGTAGTAGTTTATTCGAGTTTTAATAATTGAAATTCAGTTCATTCTATTGACTAAAACTTTGAATTTTTGGAATATTTGCTTGGTGCAGTGGCGTAGCAAGCAGAACTGGTGCCCAGGCTCTGACTAACGGCAGGGCATACGGGGCAAATGCCCTGAGCCCCCTTCTGGAAGGGGCCCCCTACAGGCGTATGCAAAAATTCTGCAACCTAAAGACCTCTTAGGCCACTGCAAGGGGGCCCCCCAGAATGGGCTTGTCCCGGGGCACTATTCCTTTTTGGCGACCCTCCCCCCTGATTTTTTTTTTTCTGAATTTTGCTCTAAAATTTTTGAGTTTAATTCAGTTAGTACTTCTAGAATAACAGATTTTTTTTTCTCCTTACTTTCCTTTACCGAAATATGGTAAAGAAGCGTATTGTTTTTAAATCAAATTTTGGAAATTGAGGTTTTGTGATATTTGCACAGTTTGAGGTCCCTTCAAATTCTAAAAACAGATTTTTAGCAGTTGGTCTGTATGTGTGTCTGCTATCGTGTTTGAACTCGGAACCTTCCGTGTATCACATAGCTGCCAACATCCCAAATAATATACCATAGTACTACTAGTATCTGTCATTTTTTTTCACACCAGTTTATTTTTCCTCTCCAAATGTAATTAAGATTAAATAAGAAAATCCATATTTATGCTAGTTTCAGGGGAAAACCATGAAAAATTCTAAATGGCTAGGTTAGATCGAGGAGTGTGACATGGGTTTGAACTCGGGACCTCCCATGTATCACATAACTGCCAATATCCTAATTAATATTCTGAAGTACTATTAGTATCCGCCGCTCTTTTCACACCAGTTTATTTTTAGAGTAATTCTCTCCACACGCTAGTTCCTCAGAAAATCACGAAAAATTTTAAATGCCTAGGTTAGATCGAGAAGTGTAAAATGGGTTTGAACTCGGGACCTCCCGTCTATATCCTAATTAATATTCCACAGTACTATTAGTATCCGCCACATTTTTCGCACCGGTTTATTTTTAGAGTAATTCTCTCCAAATGTTATTAAGATTAAATAAGAAAATCCATATTCATGCTAGTTTATAAATGTAATATTTTTTTGTCGATTTGCTTCTATCTGATAGTTATGGTTTTTGACAATAGCTCTAGCTCGAGTTTTCTATGAAAGTGAACTTTCTTAATACTTCCAAAACATATTTCATGAAGCACTAAACTAAATTTTAATTAAAAAATATGCAACCTTTAAATAAACTTCATGTTTTCTTGTCCGAAACACTTTCTCTGGGATGCGCCAGCTTTATCAACGGCAAACACAGTGCTTGAAGTCTCACAAAACTGATGTTTTCCCCGGCTGCCAGCACTCTTAAGCACTTGGTGCCACTGTTGATGCAGCCCTGCCCCATCGTTGCCATTACATGAACTATGAAAACTCAAAATGGGCTGCTTTTAGAAAATCCATATAATTTTTGAGTTTTCATAATTCATGTAATGGCCATGATGGCTGCATCAGCAGTGGCACCAAGTGCATAAGAGTGCTGGCAGCCAGGAAAAACATCAGTTTCGTGAGACTTCAAGCACTGTGTTTGCCGTTGATAAAGTTGGGGCGTCCCAGAGAAAGTGTTTCAAACAAGAAAACATGAAGTTTAGGTTGTATATTTTTTAATTAAAGTTTCTTAATGCTGTCATGTCAATTTTATCCTATTTCTCTTGTACCATTTTCCAAAGTACATTCACTGTACTTGGATGCCATTTCCCCAAGCTCATTTTAATAAACCAAAAGCACAAAAGTTCATTAGAGAAACATCAGGTTGTTTTACAGATATTTCATTAAATGGGATACATTTTATTCCTGACTGTTTCTTTGCTAAATGAGAGACAGTTGATTTAGACATGTGACTAGAGGCTTTGTCCATATGAAGCTTAACTTTATCAATGTCCTTTTCATATAAGGCTTGACCCAAGTAACACGGAATGGTTGGGAAACGGTTGGCCCTACGTTTCCTTCTTCGTTGGCCAACGGTTGTTTTTGGCCGTTGGCCTTCGGTTGAGCCAACCGTTGGGTGACAGTTGGCCCAACTATGGAACGGTTGGGTCCTGGTTGGCAAACTGTTGGGCCATTGTTGGTGAACACATTGTAGGCTAACTGTTATATTTTGCAGTTGAAAAATAAGCATTTTAGGACTGTTGGGCCAACAATACTATTTGCTGTTGGCCCACTGTTATTTTGAGCCCTTTCCCCAACGATAACCATTCCCCAACGAACTAACAATAAATCGCAGTTGGGCCAACAGTCTGTGTTACTTGGGGAATTTCTCCTTCAAAAATTGGTTCTAAAATATTCTGCTGATAGTAGAGTGAATTAATTTTGGCTTTACTTAAATCTTTTTTTTAATTTTTAATTTTCCATTGTAGCAAAATCCTGTAATTTTCATGAATCCCTTTAGGAACTTTTCTATATACTGACGAAGCCATTTCGTACGGTCATTCCCATCAGCTGAACAATAGACAACTCATCTTTTTTTATTACAATCATTTAAATATGCTCATGCCTCATTGAGTGTTGAAACATATTTCCATTTTTCAGCAGCTAGGTGTTCTTCATATAATTTTCTACATTTTTTTTTTTTTTTTTTTTTTTCCCAGGAATATACTTTGGCAAAAGCTGATGAACTTTATGTTTAAACATCTTTTTTAACTTCAAATCTTTATAAATGATTTTATCTACAGTGCCAAAAGACATTCCTAGTTTTGATGCAATGGATCTTTGAGTCAATGGATTTTCTTTAGGATCAGAGACTTCACTTTCTTGATATCTACCTGCATTCGAACAGTTTTAGGATGAAATTTCACAGTCATGTTTTTATTTTTACTTTCACTTAGACATTTATTTCCTTTCAAATTTAATATAAAAACTCCTTTTAGAAATGCAGCAACTGTGATTTTTATTATGTTTTATAATTTGGTGATATGAATATTTCTCCTCAGAAAGTACAGTTACATAACATTTGTGCCACCTATCAATTTTAGGTGACATTTTCAAAATAAATCTCTTATTTTTAAATTCCAATTAAAAGATAAAAGTAGCAGATGATTATTCTAAAGTTGCCAAATTTTTATCTCAAACTACAAGAGAAAAACTAGGATGTTGTGGCCACCACATGACTTTCTTCTATATTTTCCTATACAAATTCACTCAGTAAAAATAATTTATTAAAATTATTATTTAAAAAAAATTATCTTCCATGATAATGCAGACGTTTTCCATATTCGTGAAGTAGTATAACACTAAATAAAAAGAAGTAGTATAACACTAAATATTCAAAAAAAGTCCATTTTATTCTCAATGTTACATTAAAAAAAATTACGATTTTTTTTTTTTTCGTTAAAAGTAAAAAAAATCGATAACTTTATTTTAAATTATCACATATTTATAGTTCAACCTTTCATTTTAAAGGCATTGACGAGACCTTTCGAGACTCCCCCCCCCCCCCCCCCCCCCCGAGCGATGCTCCCACATGCACAAATTTTTTTTACTAATTAACTACTACTGTTATCAATAATTCATATTAATTTTACAATCACAGGTTAAGAATAACTCTCATTATGTACATTTATATGGAATTTTGTCCTATACTGCCATGTTAAAAATTTAGAAAAAATACGATCACAGCGCCACCTGTTGAGCGATCGATCCCCAAATCTAATCAGCACCAGTTTATGTCAGGGGCAAACTAAATAGCAAGTTTGGTTAAATTTTGTAAAAAAAAAAAAAAAAAAAAAAAAAAATTCCAAGTTTTTTTTTTTTGTTAAAAGTAAAAAAAATCGATAACTTTGTTTTAAATTATCACAGATTTATAGTTCAACCATTCGTTTTAAAGGCATTGACGAGACCTTTCGAAAGATACCCATCTTGAAAATTTACTGCCCTCGAGGGGGACTTCCCCCTCAGGGGGGGGGGGGGGTGGCGAGGCTCCTACACATACAAAAATCTTTTCCCAGTTGACTATCTCAATAATAAATAATTCTTGTAAATTTCATAATGATTACTAAAAAATAATTCTCTTTATGCCCATTTATACAAAATTTTGTCCTATATCACCATGTTAAACATGACCTTCCGGCTTTTTCGGAAGGGTAGGTTGATTTATTTTTCCTTATCAAGTAGCCGTCATTTTGTTTGAAAATGGCGGCTACAAATTATTAATGCATTTGGTAGAAATATTGATGTAGGCTATGCACATATAGATTTTTAAGCAAATCGGTTCATAAATACCTTTTTATGTGAATTTAAAATTTTCAAGTGGCCGGCACTTGGAATCAAAATGGTGAGATAAGTTGACAAATATATGAAATGTATTTGTGAGATAAGTCTACTGTACACATATAGCTCGAATTAATTCAAAATCTCAAAAGTCATCGTTTTGAAAAATTAAGTGGCTGGCACATCGATCAAAATGGCAGAGAAAGTTCCTCATCTAAAATATCGTTTCAAATTTGAAAATAATTTTTTTTTTAGAAATTCTTTCAATTAGTAAATTGATAAAATGTTAGTTTTCTGCATTTCTAGCTTGTTTTAGCACTAAAATAGCCTAATTTTTCCTTAAAAACGCATTAAAAAGATCCAGCAACACAGGTAATGGATTTGGCACCAAATTTGGTGACTTTTCCCCCTATGGCGACTTTTTTGGCGACTTGGCGAGAAAATACTTATAATCGATATACCAAAGATGGACGCAATAACTTGATTAGTTCACTAGTTACGTGAATTTTCTAGATTTTTGTTGTTTGAAAGATAAATCCATTTTTAAACTTTGATTTGTATTGATTAAGTATTTCTAAAGTTACCATGATAACAAATTTTCCAGTGGCTGCCAGTTGGAAACAATACAGCGGGACAAGTTGCCCAGCAAACATATCCAAGGTATTTGAAACATAGGTTCACTGTCCAACTGTGGTTTAAATCAGTGCCGTGTTTCAAAAGTTAATTTTATGGCAAATTTTCAAGGGGCAGTCTAAGTGGTTGCAATTTGGAAACAAAATAGCAAAACAACTTGACCAGTGAAATCATCCAGTATACTAGTATAAGTTCCTTGTCCAGTTCTAGTTCAAATTAAATCAGTATTTCAAAAATTATCGTCATAAGAAATTTTCAGGTGGCTCCACTTGGGGAAAAAAAAAAAAAAAAAAAAAAGCAGAGTGAGATGCCCAGCGAACTTATCTGAGATATTTGAAGGATAAATCCACTACCCAAATTTGATGTGAATCG